>JBBBDQ010001321.1:205000-527500 GCA_037127315.1 Ascarosepion bandense
CAACACAAAGCTTGAATAAAAAATAAACCTTCATAAAAGTATTATCAAAAATAGCGATTAACAGAAAAGTGTATGTCTCCCAACGTTTGCATGAATACAAGGGAGGTAAATTCAAAGTAATACCTATCTACAAAAGTGTAGATTATGACACACTAATAATGCAGGAAGAACGATTCATAAAAAATAGGAGCCTTCGCTCAACAAAGCAATATGAAAAACTTGAAACAGCCCCAAAAATAAAACACACGCCCACACATACATACACACACGCAGATACACACACGCACATAAACACACCAAATTCAAATGGTAATTAAAAGAAACAGATAACCCATAAAAACAATTTTAAATAATAAAGACGAAATAAAAAGCGCTCTCACGCCCATAATAACATACACACACGCACAAACACACACACACATACACACACATACACTAAATTCAAAAAGTATAGCCAAAACAATATATAAAAACCAGATGACAGATAGAATACAATTACAGACCAATTTTCCAAGTCAATAAAAAATTCATAAATAACATAAGGCACCTCTAAGATAAACAACTTATTTATTTATTTATCTGTTTATCCATTTATACACGTGCTGATATGAAAAATCACCAATTTCCCAATAAACGACACCTTGGCGAATAGAAACAAAAGAAACTCAATACGTAAAGCCACAAGTTTATTCGCCTGAAGAGAGTCAACTTTAGACTCGAACATGTCTAGCGTCAAAAATACAATTATGGGCCTTAATGTATCATAACAGGTATAATAACAACAACGATAATATGCACTTTAAACAAAACGTTAACGGCATCTCACTCTTTTTATTCTATAACAATTTCTGTAGTTGGAACAAACCTATTTCTGTTATATATATATATATATATATATATATATATATATATATATATATATATATGTGTGTGTGTGTGTGTGTGTGTGTGTGTGTGTGTGTGTGTGTGTGTGTGTGTGTGTGTGTGTTAGTTACACGTACCTTCACTAATTCACTGAAAAAAAAGTTTTTTAATCTTGATAAGCAGTTCAAAATTCTGGAAAAAAACATTTTTCCCTTCATCGGGTGACCAAATCTTTACCAGAGTTTACCATGCATAATGTAATAATACGAAAATCATTTTTGCGTTGAAGAACACATTAATTTGATAATTCTTGCAAAAGTTAAATAACTGTAGAATCTTAATGTAAACTTTCAGGACTTATTCACAAATCAATAAAATAATTTTTTTTTTCAGAAACTCTTGGTATATATATATATATATATATATATATATATATATATATATATATTACATCTGTTACAACCAATGTACGTAATTTCATGAAATTACAAGAAAAGCTAACCTTGCAGCCGAGCTTGAAAAAGACCTCCAATCCGTTGTGGACAGGGGTAGGAAAAGGCTCGTAAATTTTAATCATAGACAATCGCACCTACCTCCCATTAGCATGGACCAGGTTTGCCTCCCAGAAAGTAAAACACTACGCCTCCTTGGTCACACATTTTCAACGGACCTCAATTGGAATGACTATATCAAATCCATTGCTAAATCCACTGCTATGGGAGTCGGTTCCCTGTGCAGGGCCCGGAAGTTTTTTCCGTCTTAATCCATCCTGCACATTTATATATCTACCATCCGCCCGTGCACTGAATACTGCTGCCACATCTGGTCGGGTGCCCCTGCAATTTTTCCTCGGGGTTCTTGACAAAATACAAGGGAGAGTCTGTAATGTGATCGATAGCGACTTGGCAGACCGGCTGCAGTCTCTCTCTCTCTCTCTCTTTCTCGCCGGCGCGACGTGACTTCCCTGTGTCTCTTCTATAAATACTTTCACGGGTTCTGCTCCGATGAACTTAGATTACTAGTGCCCATTAGGTACGAATTTTCACGAGATACTAAATTAGCAACTAGGTCCCACTCTTTTACAGTGAAACCGATAAATTGTAACAGCAATTTCTACTCCAACAGCTTCTTTTCTCGCACTTCCAGACTGTGGAATTCCTTTCCACATGATTGCTTCCCTGACGGCTACACTCTCCAGGAGTTTAAATGTAAGGTCAATAGACACCTCCTAACACACTAACTCGCATTCATTCTTTCAAACACTCTTCCCATCTAACCAACCCTCAGCCTCTGTATACTTACCCATCTATAGCCCTCTTTCCCACATTTCCTATATCTAACCACTCTTTCTCTTTCCCTTCCCCTATATAACCCCATGCGCAATAGTGGCAGTGGAATGCCTTGCTCAGGGTAAAATGATTAAAAAAAATTAAATTCTGTTTCGATAATTTATTTTATTAGATAAACGCAGGAATCCTTGGAGAATGTAAATAATCTGTTTCTTTTTCAACAGTTAACCTTACTTCTGAAAGTCTGCTCTGAATAGGCATATAAAAAATGCAATAAAACTATGAAATTATTTAATCAAATAAGCTTTTTTACTTTTTAAAATTTGATCTGTATTAAAGACGATTTTAGATTGAAAAAATTTTCGATGAATAATGAGTTTATGCAGGAATTGTTTTTTTCTTTTTTAATTTTAATTCATAAAGATTTAAAAATATTTTTAAATTCATAAAATTCATAAAATTCATAAAACCTAATTGCATTTAGGTCATTAAGTTATTAAATAGAGACTATATTTACCAATAGAAAATTTAAAAGCGTAATACAATCGTTGAGCCGAAAGATTTTAAAAAGAATATTTAATGTTCTTGTGTGTAGGAAGACTGCTTCTTACATATTTTATTACGTGTGTGACATTAGAAGCTCATGTGTTTCACTTACATGGACGATATGTAGACAATTATGTAAATTCTGGGCAACCATAATACTTAGATCATCACATTTGTCTGTTACCGATCACTTTACACGTCAGTATAATATGATCTCCGTGATTATGAAATACTTTTATTAACATTTCAGACTATAAACAATTTTATTTGTTTTAAAACAGATTAATTTATCTTTCAATTTGATAATTTTCACAAAACAAGGTGTCACAGGTGAACATTTTGCTTTTTGGTGATTTTTAAGCACAAGAATCTGTCAACTTAGAAAATAGATGGAAAAATTATAACTTTTGAAAACTTACAAAAGATTGAAATTACAATTAATATAATTTTTAGTTAAAATACACTAGAGTATTTCACTTAGTGTAAATAGTAAAATTATTCAATTATCTTTCAGTTGAATATGAAATGTAAGGTTCAGCAAAGCATTTATTTATTTATTTTAAAAATTCACTTTAAATCTAAGATCTCGGAAATTGAATATTGATGTAAGCTAATGTAAATACTGTTATATTTTTGTGTGCTAATATTCAGGTGCATGTATGAGTGTAAAACAATATAAAGAAATGTTCTACGTCTTGATTTTCTTATATATATATATATATATATATATATATATATATATATATATAAGAAAAGACGAAACGTTGAACATTATATATATATATATATATATATAAGGTCCAAATAGCATAGTCATGATCCACGTATACTGTCTAAATATGTATGGGAAACAATATTAAAACGTTTTGAGATTGAAAATGTGTTTATTTGACAGTATTTATTTATTTCTACTATTATATTTTATATTTCAAACCGCCCTCGGTCCTACATCAGTAACAAATTAGATTTGTTTCTGATGTAGGACCGAGGGCGGTCTGAAATATAAAATATAATAGTAGAAATAAATAAATACCGTCAAGTAAACACATTTTCAATCTCAAAACGTTTTAATATTCTTTCCTATATATATATATATATATATATATATATATATATATATGCAACAGAGGCAATGAGTTCGTGCCATATGCGTGCATACTCTCGAAGAGAGTCAGATAAACGTCTTACGGCAAATAAGACTCGGAAGATGTCCTGTTCATCGGTAATTATATTATTAACAAAAAGTGTAAAACTACAAAAAATACATATAAATAAGACTAATTGGTCTGAAAATACAAACAAACAAAACTAACAGAAAATATAGCAAAAGCAGCCAAAAGCTTGAACATAATACTAAGGGCATTTATCTGAATGGTTAAAGAAGTATAGCGAATATATCGTTTATATGAATACGTATAAAGTTTGCTAGAGGAATGCCTTCCAATGTTTCGATGAGTTTGCGGAAAAGAAATATATATCAAATTTACATTTAGCAACTGTATGTGTGGACATGTGTTGAAAGGATTCTATACAGAGGGATACGAACTAGTAAAATATGGCTACTTTAAACAGATATTCTAATAATATTATGGTAATAAAATAAACAAATGTAGAGAGACAAGATATTAAAACCAACAACCCTGTGAAAGTTAACACTAAGACAGAAGTTAGGAAACTGATAAAACTATCGACCAAGTACTTAGTGTCGTGCCTTTATTGTGAGGGCTTCCTGTGAAGGGGTAACCGGAAGCTGTTAAACCGTTGACAAAATGTAAAATATAGCTTAACGTTATGCAATATTTGTGGTTTAATGTATCAAATATATGGGACAGGGCAAATATAAATATAAAATGAACACAGAAGTCACCACCCAGAAGCGCTGTCGTTAAGCTATTATAACTGTGCTAAACATGAAACATAATGGGCGTTGACTTCAATGTCCGCACATACACACACGCACACACGCGCGCACACACACACACACACACACACACACACACACATATATATATATATATATATATATATATGATTTTTAAATGGAAATCATCCGCACAATTAACATCAACATTACCTGAGAATGAAAATTTATCTCGAAACATAGAAATTTCCGTGTCGCTATGTACAATTGATACATAACTATATAATTATATTAAGCTCTATAATACTCACTGTTTATAATAAAATAAATGCCAGAGCACTCAAAATAAAAAAAAAAACTTGAGTCCTCTTCACCTGGAATTATATATATATATATATATATATATATATATATATATATATATATAATATTTTTAAGTCATTTTTCTTGTTTTCTTTTAACAGATTCTTAAAGTGTTCCATTCCTGCTAAATATTTTTCGGGATTAATATAATTCTTTATTTTTCTTATCTCGGAAAATATTTCAATAACCGATATGCATTATCTAAATATCGTTTTTTTTTAAGATCTACTATCACTGTATCCTGTACATTTCGTTTCTTTTTATCTATACATAATACAAAAACTTCTTCATCTTATAACGAAATCCTGCTTGTTTTCTCTTCCAATTTCTTCTCAGAAAATGTTCACAGTTTTCTTTATTAATTAATATAAGTATTGATGTGCGAGTGGTGTAACAATTATCGGGGTAGAACATAATAAGCAACCCAATTTAAAGTTCTGCTCGGTTCTGCTTCTACCACTTTCATGAAATAAATGGCACCCAATCAAAACGATGAAAACTCTGAACTGAAAATTGATTTTGTTTACGCACATGTACTTTTATAATATATTTCTTTTTTGTACTGTAGTTGCCCCATCTTTTGTTAATACTGAACAATAACATGTGCATCAAATGAATTTATAAATATTTAATAATTACATCTATTGCAGTTTCATCAAAGAAAGAATGTAGAAAATGTAGTGTGATTCGGACGAGCGGACGAATTTATCTTTGCTTCCTTGCCATATGGCTGGTAGCATATATATATATATATATATATATATATATATATATATATATATATATATATATACCTTATTAGTTTAAGCGTTATATTCAGTGGATACACAGAGCGGAGTAAATATTTATGTTTTCTTAAGTGTATAAAGATTTACTGATGGCCCTGTGCATTCAATAATAAAAATGGCTTATCCATAAAGATCACATATCGGATATGGCTGTTGCATATGGTCTGGTGCTCTTGCAATATTTTTATAGATTGTTGATGAACTCCAAAGAAGATTCTACAATATTATTCTACTCGCCCTGTCATACCGGTTTCACTGACGTTTTGACCGCTGTAATGTGGCTTCTTTTTTACTCTTCTATAAATTATTTCATGGTAATGGTTCTGAAGACTATTCTTCAATGCTACCAAGTATTTATGATTTTAAGCGCAGTATTAGATTGTCGGCAAGGTGTCATAATTTTCCTAAATCTTCTTCTAGCTTCTTTCTTTCCAGTCAATTTTGATCTTTAAAAGTACAGTGCACTGCCATGTATTAGCCACTAGTTTCTTAATTTTTTTTTTACTGTGTTTGCTTTATAATAATATTTTAATTTATCCTACCCTTTCTCAATATCTTAGTGGTTTTATTTATTTACTTGAGGTGAAATGACAAAAAAGTTTTACTCTAGCAAGGTTCGGATCTGCTTCCTAGTTCTAATAGAAAATCCCATTAACTGTACCATCCTTTTGAAAAATTTAACGGCGTAAATCTTTCACATTCAAGCAAAGTTAAATTATCTTATTTAATAAATAGACTCCGTTATATATGCTTTTCTTTTCGTATCCAAAACGTAAATATACAAAGCAATTAATTTAACTTAATTCATCGTTTTTTTAACATAAAATATTACGTGGGTAAAAGTTACGGGAAGATATTCTATGTCTACCGGCAGGTGCAATCGAGAATCTTAATAAATATGATTAATATATAAGATTCTTAGATGCACAGTTCAGTTGACATAGATTTATATTGTTAAAAATTGTTATCTAAAACGTTGATCTACTAAGTATAGTTCTTAATAATTAGTAATAATAAGTTATTATAAATAAAATTCTTTATTTCTTTAGATACATGTTTTTATAAATAATATGTAAATATTTATAATGTAAGATTATATATATATATATATATATATATATATATATATATATATATATATCCATAATAACACCGGAATAGTAGAGGATCCTGTGAATACAGTGATTGTAGAAACAGATACGATGATCACTTTGTAATTCAAACTGCAATGACCATGAAATTTTTCTTCTCCCATCTCATTATTATCTTATTTTCATTTTAGAGAGAGAGAGAGAGAGAGATGATTATCATCTCTCTCTCTCTCTCTCTCTCTCTCTCTCTCTCTCTCTCTCTCTCTCTATGTATGCTAAAACGAGACTGAAAAACATTATCTAAATTTGTCAGGGATGATCATATTCGTATAATCAGTTGACACTCATGATTCAAGTATATATTACTTTTATAGAAATATATGTATTGATTGTTACACGGAAGTCTCCTAATATGTCATTACAGTTCATTGTCAAGCACTTATCTGTATTTTCTCTTAGTTGATAATACACCTGTCTGTTGCTAAAAGCCTGACACATTAGCACCAAACAGACGGAATTCCAGTTCCGTTTCCGTAATTCGTTCACCATTTAATCCGCTTCCAGTGATTTATATAGTGAACAAGATTAAGATATTTGTTTATTTTTGCTACGCCTGAAGAAAATAAATTTAACTATGACTTTTTCTTTTGGAAGAAAATTAATAAAGAAAAAAATTAATTTAAACGAATCCAAAACTTGATGTCGTATCTGAGAAAAAGCACTCAGTCTCTGCCTAATAAAATGTTATATTGTTCCGATGACATATATATTATCTAATTCTTATATATATATATATATATATATATATATATATATATATATATATATATTCTTTGTACTTTTTATGGCATAGAGTAAATATAATCTTCACCAAACTTATATTTATTTATTTTCTCCCATATCTTTGAGATCAATATTTTCGGATCGAAATTCGAATTTTTATGTCTGCATAAAGGTTATTTTGTCCTGATTGAAATCAAAATTACATACGATCATCGGTGTTCCTACGTTGCCCAAGTGACCACTTGGGAATACCAAGTGTAAGTTTTTCAGTTTGGTTCTTTATATTCATTTATGCTCACAAACACTTCCGAAAGGTATAGATCTACTTCTCCCTTAATTAGGGGTTAATTAGTCGGGCGTATCGGTAAACTATTAATATCACCAGTTGGACAACAAATGTTGAGACATGTGACCTTTAATCTTTATATAAGTGTTTACTTCTTGATAGATTTCCTCAAAAGAATAACGTGTTATTCACACGTTCAATCCCGCGCACACATACATACACACACACACACATATATATATACATAGGGTGTCCTATAAAGTCCGTAAACACTTTTTAAAATTATAAATTTTTTTATATTTGTGATAGAAATAATCTGTAAAAATGTTAGTCAGTTAAGTGCCATTGTGATACACGCTTGGGCGATCATGTCTCGAAAGAGACATGACTGACTGGGCAGAAAGATATCCCGCAGTAGGTTGCCATTGCTTTCTGCGGTAGACTGGTTGCCGACCAAGGCTATAGAACCCAATCTGTCCTATTATTTAACCCATAACTGGAAGGAATAGACGGATTAATACCTTTCCCAAGGGTATTTGTGCATAAGTGAATGCAATGAATTCAGCTAGAATTCGAACTCGGCTCCCCGATTCCTCGTTCCGAACCGATATCCAATGCACCACAACGCACATCCTGTTTAATGTACATAGTTTTAAATATAGTTATTGAATAATTCATTATCACAAAATTTGCAACAATCTTTAGATAATTAAAAAATATGAACTGCAAAATCGTATTTTCCTTTGTATTGGTAATGATCGAGGACATGTGGAAAGTTAAATACGAATTCAATAAAACTTAAAACATAGATTTACTTGTTTTTAATTTTTGTTACAAATTATTTCTATCGCAAATACAAATAAAGTTATATTTTTTAAATGTACACGAAATTTATGGACACTCTGTATATATATATATATATATATATATATATATATATATATATATATATATATGTTTGACAATGAATTCTTTATTTGGTTAGCATAAACCCCTATTCTTTTTTCTGAATAAATCATAGTAAAATATCTATTGAATTATTTTGGTTGAATTGTTTTATTTCCTCAATGATGCTTATCCATGCTATATCTTGTGAGTCTCTGGAACCAATTGTGGAACAAACCACCATATACGCTCAAACTCCCTTCACACAGCATTGGACTAACCAGTTATTCTTGGAAAAAAAAACTTGTTAACTTCAAAACCTAAGTAAAATTCATCTTTTTTTAACAATTAGAACATTTTTAAAACAAATACCTTCATTTAAATTTGAAAAATAGGAAAAGACTATTTTGCTGATTCTTGCTCAGTAACGATCTTGCGTTATTTTTATTTTATCTATTTAATTTATTTTCCAGTAGAAATGCTATGACGTTTTGACAGAAGTCTAAATTATTCATAAAATACAACATATTCTTATTTGGTTATTTTCATGATTCACAATCTCAAAATTTTCAGCGTCTTCTTTAACTAATGCTCTATTCATAGTAGCAGCAGGAGCTAGTCTCATACGTTCTTTTGATCTGCGTTTTTAGGGAAATTCTGAAATAATGTTTGATTTGTTTTCAATTCTTTGTTAAAAAAAGTGTTCAATTCATTTTATTTTAAATTTTCAAATTTTATTGAGAACAAAAGTTCATTCATATATATTTCTTAAAAAATGCACAAAAAAAAATTGTAAAAGAAAATTATTTAAGAATTCAGATGAAAAACAAGTTTATTTCCCCGAAAAGACAGATAAAAAAAGCGTATGCGGCTTACTTCTACTGCTTATTTGTAGGTGGCATTCCTTTATAAAAAGCTGAAAAGTTCAGGAGTGTGTAACCAATTATTTGCTTTTTTATAAGAAAACGTTGATACTGTAGCTGTAGGGATATTTGGTTAACGTTTCTTTGATTCGGCCTTGTCAGACTTAAACGAACTCCATACAGCTTACAAGTTTTATGCAGAATTATCATCAGAAGGTTGTTTGTCGGCATACTGACAAATGTAGAATTGTGTGGAATAATATAAGAATAAAATATTCATTTTTCATTTTAAAATAGTAATTTATTAAAAGTAAAGAATAACATAAGCTGTGGGAATTAATGTGCATTTAGGAACATCCTGAAAAAGTTTAGGGTAGAATTCGTGTTCGGTGATAAAATTATGGGTATCAAGATTGGTAGAAAATTTTCTTAGTAGTAGTTGTTGAAAGAGTATATTCGTACGTAATTATGTATGAGTTGTTTTGCTAGGAATATCTTTGGCTGGAAAAGTAGTAGTAAAAGGAATCAGTATACGAGAAATAAGAAGAAAGAGAACAAGGTGAAACCTGACCTTATCTCCGGTTCGATTTGAAGTTACATTTATTGATGTCTTTCTCGCTGCTTCCATCTGACTGACTGATTGACGCTGATAGTCGTTTTATTGTAATATAGATGTTTGTCAATGACTCGCTAATGTCATTTTTAGTCTTGCAAGTCGCTCCCATTGGTCAAAAATAAATTTAAAACCTACTTGCGAAATCTGGTTTCGACTTTTTCTTTAAGCATTTTTCTATTTAAGAAAAACGAGGATTTAACACGTCATTGTAAATGTTTTGTAAAACTGAATAAGAAAGCTGATTTTAATTCTTAATTTCTTATTCCACTACATATAACTTCCTTTCCATTTGACGGAGTCTGTTTTGAATTAGTTTTATTTGTATCTGTTGTCGCTTTTCCAAATAGTTTTCGTTTTGTTTCGCTGTTTGGCTTTTCTTTTTTGTGTGGGTTGAGATGTGTTTCCATAATTGTTTTCAATTTTGAAGCGTTATGTTTGAAATCCATAAGAGTAGGTATGATTAGTTTTTCCTTAATTCGAAGATCACAAGACGAAACGTAAGAATACATAGAAAATGAAACATGTTTTTCAAGACGAAAATATAATTAGAGTATGTTTTGGAGATTTTTGCAATTGTTAATATTTTGAAGTTGTCAATGACATTAGACGTATCTACCTTTGGAAGTTCTCCGACTTCGTAGTTTTTAACGGCAGCTTCCAAATTGAAAAGTGACATAACCATGATGTGAAAATCATCGGCTATTGAATGACTGAGATGGACTTATCGATAGAAACTTCAAGAAACAATGCCAAATGTTATGATTGTTCTACGGCTGTTTTTAATGTCAGCTTGTTTTTAGAATATGTGGTTAAACGTCTAAAAGTGTTTGTAGATCCGATGTTGATTAGATGTTTTTCGAAATTCCGTTGTCCTTATTAGAGGCTGATATTTAATCGGCATAAAATTTGAAGTTGGAGTATTTGGGACTCTTGAACTTTTTGGTACTCGTGAAATGTTTTATTTTTCTCTTGAAATTCGATGAAGTCAGGAAAGAAATGTGTATTATTCAATGAAAGGCGTAAAATAGGTTGATAAGTTTGGTTTCATATAAATTTAAACAATTGTATTCAATAAAAGGGTATATTTTTGGTACTTATCTTTGGAGTTGAGAGTACGTTGAAAATTTTCAGTTCTCGTTAGAAGTTGGTACATATTAATCAGCGACAATTTGCCAATTTGACAGCATAGTATATTCATGGTGTTGGGCTTTGTATTCTTTTTCTTTCCTGTAGAAGGTGAGTCGCCATTTTATGTTGTGATGCTTGAATTTTGTTTTGTTTTGTTTTGTTTTTTTGGTGGGGAGACATCGGGGGTCGCTACTGTAGGTAGTAGTAATTTTTCCACTGCATGTTTTGCTGGGTTTCGATTTGGAAATCACCAGTGAAGAAGCAATTCTTCCATTAGGTGTTCTTTTTCCGCGTCAGAGTTTGCCAGCGAAGAACGTGGGTGCGTGTTCCTTGGACTTTCGATGGTCGTCAGTGAAGAAGTGATTCTTCCATTAGGCAATCTTTTCCGCATCGGTCCGGGATCGTCAATTCAAGAGTGTGGTGCGTCAGTGAAGATGTAGGGTGCGTGTTGCATGTTTTTTTTAAACGTCAGAGATCACTAGTGTACTTATGGGGTGCATCAGCCATGCCTTGTACAAGGCCACTTCCAAACATAGCCGACAATCTCCACGTTTGAAGATATCATCAGGTTGTTGAAAAGATAAGTAGAATTTTGTTTGTTAAATATTAACATAAATAAGTTTATTTCGAAGAGAAAATATATGTAATTAATTGCAAAGTGAAATTTAAGTATTTAAAATGTCCGTTTCTTATCAAGTATAAGAAGAAGCATATGGAGAAGAAATCCCACTACAATACAAAACATTGGATCAGCTAAATAAACACATTCAGACTGAGGAATTGTAAAATCTCCACCCAAACATAACTCAGCTGTCGAATCTGCTTCCAAACTGATCAACTGTAGATTTTGGAACTTGTTAAAAATAGAAGTTATTTTTTCTTTTCAATTAGTTATTTTTGTAGATAAAATATTGGAGATTTTTTAAAAATAAAGAAGAGCATTCGTAGAATTCGTAGAACCAGAAATATATGCGATTTAAATTTTGATTACGTTTTAAAAGATTTTACTAAATTTGCAATAAGGCTAAATACTGTATAAATATTACGCTCTTCAGAGATTTAAACAGATTTTCCATAAAATCAAGTTTATAGATTTACTTTCTGAAAATAACATTTTACATTAAATGTTCAACATTTTAGATTTGTTTAAAATAAACGTTTTCAGAAAAAATATAATTTAGTGGATATTACAAGATTAACTTTTTATAATAGTACTATGACTATGAATTAAATTTTAAATTATTATTTTGAATGTAAGAATGAAATAAAATAGGATAAAAAATTTATGAAAAAGAATAGTACATTTTAAAAAAGGAATTTGGGAAAAGATTTAAAGCGTCATTGGCTGTATATTAGGAACCCCTGTAATTATTTACTTCTACTTTTAATCAACACTTACAAATGTTATTATAAGTTGCATATAGGTCACGAATGTATCTAGCTAAGTATGAATAGTTATAAAATATCAACCATTTTTACAACTCCACTTTCATCCTTGTACCAAATTATATCCTAGTACAATAAATAAAACTTATTTTTGTCGTTGATTATGCTTTTTTTCCTATTTGTTTATTTTCTATTTTTTTATCGATTAGAATGAGTAAATGACCAAAACTGAGTGGTGCAGCTTACTGCAAATTGAACGTTACTAGAGAACGTGAGCAAAGATAATATGCTTCATTATTACATGTTTTCTTACAACAGTAATAAGTAGTTACAGCACAATGCAAAGACGAGGATGCTTAATGTAAATCAAAACGAATAGTGGCGGGGAACATAGAAAAAATGTAAATATGACTGAGACAAATTATCACCGCAAGCAATCCTAGAAGATACTGAAGGCAATTTGAAGCGAAATTTTGAAATTCTCGTTAGCGAATATGGTGCTGACTTAGACGTATCTGCCTTTGGAAGTTCTCCGAGTTCATGAATTTTTAGCGGCAGCTTCCAAATTGAAAAGTGACATAACCATGATGTGAAAATCATCGGCTATGGAATGGCTGAGATGGACTTATCGATAGAAACTTCAAGAAACAATGGCAAATTTTATGATTGTTCTACGGCTGTTTTTAACGTTCAAAGTTTCTGTTGCTACTGTAGAGAGCAGCTTCTTAAAACTGAAGTTCATTAAAACTCACTTGAGATTGGATATGTAGCATGATCGCTTGTCTAATTTTCCTCTCATTTTAATTTAACATGAAACTGGTGAAGACCAGTAACTTTACTCCTGCAAAAGCTCGAAAGGTTAACATATGATAGTATTTGTTAAGCTAATTTTTTAATTTGTTGTTTTGAAGTACTAATCAACGCAGTAAAGTGATATTTATATTTTTCTCTAAAAAAATGTTGGTGCCATTATGAATACGTGCCCCGCGCGGCACTTTGCTTCGTTGTCACATCCTTAGTGCTCCACTCAAACACAAAACTGTCAGCCCAGTACATGATCTTCCGCCTGAGAACGTCTCAGTTAAATACTGAGAGTTCCATTAGAATTCGTAATTGTTAGTCAAACTCTCTATTCGGACAGATAGCTACTCAGACGGGGCTATGTGTGCGGATAGAGACTCAGCCGAGAATAATAGACGAGAAAGATACCGCCAATTCGTGGGCTGGGGAGTTTTGGCCATGTGTACCTACTCGGAAACGTCACGATAAAACGAACTTTGTAATGCATTTTTCTTCAGAGGTAAGGACTTCAGTAAATACTCAGAGTTCCGCGTGAACTCGAAATTGTCAGCAAATCTCGCTGTCTTCGAGGTGAGAACGAGTCAATCAAGTATAGTTCTACGGAGAGAAATTCGTTTGAAATTAATTCACAAGCTCTCGGACAGAGTTTGATTCTTTCGGGGCGTGTTCTACGGGTTTAGAAAACTTGAAAAGCATAATGCCTAATCAAATATATGCAGGACCTAGGTAACGTTTTACCTTTGTCCCTAAATTTACGGATCGGTTTTGCACTTTTTAACTTTTTACTTTCTAATTGATTTTTCCTTACAAAATTTATATGCGATATCAATTCTTCTGTCTTCTTATATTATTTTAATGTTGTTGCTCCTTATCACGATATTTTCTTTTTGCCATATTATTTCACACTCAGTAACTTTTCTCTTCATGACTTCATTGTTTTTTTAAGGATGATATGATTAAAACAGAATTAAAGAGAAATAAAAAAGATAATTAAAGAATCTTTCAAACATATGGAAGTGCTCCACATCACGACCTTTCAAATTGTTCCAATCGCTGCTTCAGTTTTGCGACTCCTGGTTTCAATGTATGTGTGTATATGAGTGAGAGTGATGGGTAGAAATTTTAAGTAGTATTTACATACAGATCCAATTTTTGAAAGATAGAAAGTTTGACCTAAAATAACCTAATTATCTTGAAAAATATCAAAGCTTTCACAAACGCAAGCAATATTACAAAAACTAGAGAGCGGAAAACATTAACTCTATAATCAATATCCGATAGGAATAAAAAGCACAGCAGATAACGAATACAAAAAATACGTCCATAAATGTAACTGAAAAGCGTAAGTACACGAAAGTCAACAATGTCACGGCGATCCGTTTGATCCCCCACAAAATACGAAAACAAGTCTATAAATAAATAAGAAACCGATTTAAGCAATAAAATTACGAATGACAACTGGAAAAAAATTCTGAAAAATGGCATTAAATATAAACAAAACGCACAAAGCGAAAAGGAATTGCATGTTTAATATATTTCGTAAGGGTTTGGAACGGTAATGATTTGCTTTTAGTTTCTGATGTACGAGGACTTATTTTAAACTCTTTCACTAGAGATAGTAAAGTTTTGTAATTTGCTTGAAGTATTGTGTAAAACAGTTATATCGGTTATGTCTTGAAGGTTATCACAATGCGCTGAGTAACTTAAAGGAAGGTAAAGAAGTGTTTGGGTATTACCTATTTATTAAACATCTCATCTTAAGAATGGCAGCTTCTCTGCCATCTGAAGATGCGATTTTGATCTCGAAATATTAATGTTTAATAAATAGGTAATAGCCAAATACTTCTTTACCTTCCTTTATTTTACTCAACTCTTTCACTAGAATTTTATAAAATAAAACAGGATTATTCAGTTTTATACTCCAAAGACATTTTGACATAGCCAGCAAAAATATATATAATAAGATTAAATCTTACAAAATAACGTATCAAATCAAATTATATTCTATATTATAGCTATAATATACATCTGGATTTTCTGCTATATATCTAAAGACATTTTTTAAAATTCAAAGTAGCGTTATAAGTAATTGTCTGTCATCTCGGTTTCAGTCAGTTGCTCAGCATCGTAACGTAAATGTCCTTTATCATTTCTAAAAATATTTCCATGACAAATATTCCAATGATTTTTACTCACCGTTACATCAGCATCGCGAATTTAAATCCCGTAATAGATTAGATATCGAGTCGGAATGAAAAATCAGAGGACCGATTTTGAATTTCATTTGAATTTCTTTGCATTCACTTACACACAAATACCTTTCTTCCAGCTAAGAATTAAATAACAGGACATCTTAGGTTCTATAGCCTTGGCTGGCATCCTGACTACAGAAAATAATTGCGGAAAGATATTCTGTCTAATCAGTCATGTATTTTTGAGACATGATTTCCCAACCTTGTGTCACGGATGGTATTTAACTGACTAAATTGATTAAGATATATTTCATCATTTTCTCTGTTGAAATTTCTAACTGTAACCATAACCTCTATGACAATATTTTATTCTCTCGATCTTGTCGATTGTGAAACTCAATTCTACATTCTTGGTTTTCTGCTAACTAGAATCTTCAAAATGTGAAATGCTCTGTCAATCGTCAACCTTCTTCTTGAATCCGTAATTGAAATGATTATATATACATATATAATGGGGTAAGGTTAATAACCATATTCATAACCATAATTAGATGAATCATATATTGACTAGATATAAGAATAGAAATTAAAAATTTAAAATTTAATAGAGAAAACGGTTTCCAAACTATGATCTGATTAGAAATCAAAAATTTTAAATTTAATAAAAAAACATATTCCCTAAATCCAAAGTTAAGATTAAACATGCAAACTTACATTAATTATAAAGACTCTGCTTAAATAAAAATAAATAAAAAAATATCCACGCTAACTATTATCGGCTAAGAAATCCATAAAGATATAATCTAGTCAATAGATAATTAAAACATACAACTGTCTAGAATCAACTTAAGAAACACCCTCCCAAAAAATTCCAACGGTCACATCTCTAACCCCCACCTACACCTCTAACAAAACACTCTCTCAAAAAATTCCAATAGTCAAAGACCTATCCCGCTATCACTAACCCCTTCCAACATCTCGAACAAAACTAAATAAATATAAAGAAAAAGGATTTCCAGTTCTTTACACACCTCCTGATGAGGCATTGAAGTTTCAATACCGAAACGAGCGTACCTTCGTAGAGGTTATATATAGAATAATTATGTACATGTTCTAAAATATAATTTATAATAAATATTCACAGCTCTATATATTATATATCGAGCACTGTTTTTAAATTAATGTTTTGGGCGTTGTAAGAATTCTTCTTCTGTATTCACCAAGATATATATATATATATATATATATATATATATACGCATAGCAGTAAAGCCACTAAATATAGTGATTTAGTGATTGTGAAAGTAGTAGAAAGCAGAAACGTTATTAAGGAGCGAGATCAACAGAAGAGTAATCAGGAAAACTTTAAACAGAGATTGACATTGCACGTAAATACTTGCAAAATAAATTTGACTAGAAACCGAAGAGACCAACAAGCGAGTGGTGCGAGGGAAGAAAAAAACTTAACATTGAACTTACGGGTACATCTAGCCAATTGAATTGTTGTTGTGTAGGTAGTACTGAGCTCAATTTAATAAAGTCTGGGTAATGTTTTTATTTATTTAGTGATTCGTGATGAAATCCAAAGAACCAGAAATATCGGATTCATTTACCTTCACTTTGCCGTAAAAATGCTTCATTTTGCTTCTGGTAATGTTTCAGATATATTTTACCGTGTTCTCTCGATTTATGAATTTAAGCAAAGTACTACATTTGTAACAATGTCACATCAATTAAAAGCTGTAATGGCTTGATGTGACCGTTATTTTTATATTAATATTTTTTCTCGTGCTTCTGGCCTGCGGACCTCTCTTCCGACTTCATGCTTTGATCTTTAAAATTTCAAAGGCAAAGTCCATTATTATTACTCTCCTCAGAATTACTCTTCTATTGTTATAGCTCATTAGTAATGTTTCTGTTTTCTAATTCTTCTATATTTCTAGCTAAATGCATGGATTTTTGATATTATATTTGATTTGTTTTGCCATATAAATGTTTGTCGACAACGCTCCTTCGTACGAGACGCAACTTGATTTATACGTGGGCGTCTGTTTTTTTTTCTTTTTAGCTTTCTACCACAGTCAGCCATTATTTGTGTGGACATCGTCATCAACATGAATTTTTATAAAAGAAATACGATGTCTGGCATTTCAGTATGTTAACTAAACAAGTCTGAAGTGTGAAAAAATTCCTCACCTACAAAATAAATACAATAATCTTGGTTCATACGTCAAGAAAAGCCTACAAAATTATAAATCTAAAAGTAGATGTCAAAGAAGTACCCGACTGATTCAATAATATCGCATTTCTTTAATGAATAAAGTTAGTCAATATACATTCTGATAAACAATGAACTAAACGGAAATGTTGTTGAAATTGAACTTGGGAAATTAATCGCTATATTTCTTATTTTACGCTAAAAAAAAGAAAAACATTTTTCGCAATGTTGCACATCGTTTTAAAAATGTCAAAATAGATTACCAAGAAATAAAACAATTCTCAAATAAATAAAAAAAAACATCCTTTTACGAAAAAAGCGAACTCGATTAATTACAAGATTATGTGTAGCCTATAATAAATGATATCATTTAATTCTCTGTCGTTCTTTCTAAATGTAGTTTTTTTTATTTTATTAAAATAACTGTCCACGCCTTTCCAATTTCTCTGGAATCTTCCTGTAATGTCATTGTGCCTAATGACCCTTACTGTGAACAACTCTTCGCATTTGTTTAATAACCATTCAGCAACGTTTCTATGAAGTCAAGACAATCACTTAACCATACATAATGATGATTACTCGCTCGATGATGGCTTCTTGGCCCAAAATAGTACAGTTTCAAAATTATTCGGGAAAATTATTCCGCAATATTTCGAATAAGACAGGTCATGGGGCTGATGAAGAATGCAATGTGAGAAAATTTGTCTTTACTCTCATCTAATCAAGAGTTAAAAAATTCAGCAAAAAGGAAAATGACAAGTAAACTTAATTTGCTTCATTTCCAACGAACAGTTTCTGTAAAAAGTCAGTTGAAGTTTTCATATATTTTTTATTTTTAATATTCAGTAAGATTGCAGTATTCTTATTGACATATTTAATAACGTTATTTGAAAAATGAAATCAATTAGTTATTTATATTTTTTTTACTTTTACAAAATATTATATATAATCAAAATTATATCAATTTTGATAAACTTGAAACTAATAATAAGCAGAATATCAGCCATATATACCTTAGCTCTACATGTGGTGTAATGCAGTTTCAACTTCATTAGCTGGGCCATAGTTTACATTAAGTGAATAGCTATACCAAAATGAGAAAGCTTCTAACATGTCGCTGCATTCATCATCTCAAGGTTGATTTTAATCATCTTTATGTGTTCAGAACCAAAGAAAGCAGAGTATTAGTTCAACCAGAATTGTTACAAAACTGCAATAATAGATCTTTAAAGATACCTGGAAACTAGAGAAGTTGGATGATAATCTGTGTCAAATAACATGAAAGAAGTGCGAAACAATATTCAGTAGAGTGAAAATAAATTGAAATTTCAAGGTGGTAAAAAAATGCAAATAAAACATAATACCCTTACTGCTGCGGCAAATTAACCTAAAAAAAAAAAGAAATAAAAAACAAATGCAATGTACCAAATACCGTAACGCTGGCAAGGTAAACGTCTATATGGGAAATAATCGGCAATTACCAAACGGGCAAATGTAGAAAATCTCCATATTCATCAGTGGATAGATAGTGAAAATATAAAAATGCAAATGGAAGGTTTTATTCTTGCTTCACAGACAAATTCATTACTAATTACCAAGCATAAGAAATTAAAACTGTGCTACCCAAAATGCAGATTATGCGATAAATACGCAGAAACACTTGACCATTTTGTAACAAGTTGCTCTGTATTAGTATCCACTAAATATAGATCTCGGCATGATAGAATGAGCCAACTTTTATGAAAAGGAAACTGCAATAAATCGATGTGAACTACACACAAACTGGTTACTAACATAGGAACTGTAAGAATTTTATGGGGCTTTACAATACACACAGGACAATCAAAATAAATTACCCAGACATTAGTATCACAGATTATTTAAACAGAATGTGCCTTTTATGAATGCATCAGAGCCTGCATACTTTAACCTATATTTGTAAATTTTCTAAAAATCAAGAACTGTCTTAGAAAAGGATTTATACTAATCTTAGCTGGAGCCTAGACAAGGGTGGATGATATCTGTGTAAAACAACATAAAAGAATTGACATTTCAGTCCCTAAAAACTGTAATGTCTATTCGAAAGTTTTCAAAAACAAAAACTATCAAAAATGCAATCATCTTGAAATCGAAATTTAAAAGTTGGGGCATATGCAGATATCAATAATTCATGTTCTAATTGGAGCCCTCAATTTGATTAGATAAAATTCTGATAGATTCACTGATGCGATCTCTTGTAGCACAAGCCTTAAATAAGTATAAAAAATTATATTCACAATTAGAGCTCATATTTTAAGATTCATCAATGTAAAATGTGCGAGCTCTTAATTTCTTCAAAAGTGATCAATGGATAATGAGATAATGCTATTTATAAACTTAGTTCTTTGAGTGAAATTGTGTATAAAAAAGAGTTGAAAGTGAATACTACTAATAATAATAATAACCAGTAAACAAAACGGTTTTGCAAAAATACAGGAAACGAGGTACAAATAATGTCATAATAACTCTCTCGCCGGCGTGATGTGGCTTCCCTGTGCCTCTTCTACAACTACTTTCATGGCTACTGCTCCGATGAGCTTGGATCACCTGTGTCGCCTAAGCACGAATTTGCGTGGGATACTAGATTAGCAACTAGGTCCCACCCTTTTACAGTTAAACAAATAAGATGTAACCGTAAGTTCTACTCCAACAGCTTCTTTTCTCGCGCTTCCCGCCTGTGGAACTCCCTTCCACAAGTCTGCTTTCCCGACAGCTACAATCTCCAGGTGTTTAAATGTAGGGTCAATAGACACCTCCTATCACACTAACTCCTAATTATTCTCAGAACACTCTCATCTACCCAACCCTCATTCTCGATTTCCTTACCCGCCTATCACCCACCCTCTGACATTTCCTATATTTAATCATCCTTTCTCCACTCTATGTAGCCCCCTGCGCAGTAGTGGCAGTGACATGCCTTGCTCTGGGTGAAACGCTTATAATATATATATATATATATATATATATATATATATGGATAGACTACCGTAAAACTTTTGATAGTGTGTCGCAATCTTGGATCCTTAATACTTTGGTTTGCACAAATTGTCTTCTGTATAAGTAAATTTCATTAAATACAGTATGAGAATATAGAAAATTACTTTATACCTAAAACGCATCAAAAGCACTCCCACTTCTTATTGATTAAATATCCGACGATGAATCTTTCAAGGAGACTTCCTGTCTTTAATCCCCTTTGCTCATGTCCTTAGCAATAATAGCTACGTATACAAACTGAACAAGGAAATGTTTAATCAGCTATTTTACATGGATAATCTAAAAACTCTTTTCCAAACAAGATAATGACTTAAAAGTTCTTCTCAAAACTGTAAGATATTGCAGTGACGATATAGGTATGAAGTTCTGATTAAATAAACATGCAAAATTAACATTTGAGAAAGTGAAAATTGTAGAAAAGTATAAAATAGATCTAAAGTGTAACACAAAGATTAGGGAACTGGAATAAGAAGAAACCGATAGGTACCTAAGAAATAGAGAAGGATAAATTTTGCATGCCCATATGAAAAATAAAGTAAGATAAGAATGCTACAAACATGTGTGCATAGTACTGAATAGCGAGGTGAATTAAAAAATATATATATTAGTCATAAACACACTGGGTGTTCCAGTTGTGAAATACAGTTTCAACATTCTTAACTGAATTCCAGCTGACATTAAACGAATGGACGCCAAAACAAGAAATTTCTCACCTTTCATCGCATGGATATGCCTACTGCAACCGTAAAATTTTTAAAAAAGAAAAAAGCTAAAACGATCGACTATATCTCTGTATCAGTTTACGCGCAATTGTCACCAACTGAATATAAAGCTGGACGTGAGATGGTGGGCCAATAACTGGAAAACCTCTAACGGAAAGGTAAGTTAATAGAAACTGGTACAAATACTACCTAGATCCAGTTACAGAGATCAGACCTGTAACGGTTTTATTGAACTTTACAATACACCCTGAGAGGATAATCAAAGCTAATGGCCCAGACATCATGACTGAAGTACTGCAAAGATTAATAGCCTTCTTATTGAAGTGGTCATTCTTGCAAACTGTAATGTATCTTCGAAAATCTTCAAAAATCTATTAAAGTAAAAGGAACTTGATATTAGAATATGGATAATGTAACATATGAAAACATCAACAACTTCAGTTGTATTTTCAGCCCTTGGATTGATTGAAAAATATTTTAATATACTCACTAAATAACTTTCTTTCAGCCCAGGCCTTAAAGATTTGAATGGAATTGTAGCTTACATTTTACGAAGAGCTTTATGCGTGTAGAGGTTTTTCTTTTTTCCATAAAACATTATTAGTTGAAAATATCATGATGCTATCTCAGATTTTAAGTCTCTGGTTTGGACTTGTAACGAAGTGAGTGTACATATAAATTAAAGAAAATATAATTTTAAAAGAATTCATACAAACAGAATGTCTTTATGAAGCCAACAATTGAGATATCAACATCATTGAGAAAGACAAAAGAAAATTTATCTTTCTTAACGTGATTGTTCCTACTGACCAAAATATCAAGTTCAATGGAATTGACAATGTAAAGAAATACACAAATCTATGGATTTTTGTGGTTAGAATGAGAGTCGCTCAAGACATTATAATTAAACTTATTATTGGGTCATTGTAGTCTATACTACTAAATATAACGTCTAACATTCGGGAGAAAGATTTAACGTCTGGTATCACCCTGATTTCGAAGTCATTGCTACTTACAACTGCAAATATTCTTTAAAATTTGTTACCTTACTGAAATAAAATGACTTAATGGAGAAAATCACTACGCAAAACTTACGTTTGAAAAAGCTAATCGTATGAAAGAAGCTAAAAATGAATGGTTAAAACCGAACAATCATTGACATGTTTACGAAAATACGAATTAGAAAAAGCAAAGGAATATGATATTTATATAAGAAAAATATAGTCCACTGAGAAGGATGAATTCCCTTGTCTCTTCCGCTGGTAAGTCTTCCCGTCACTTTTCAGATCATTCTTTACTACTTGTGAGTTGCTATGCATTACTTTATGAATGTAATATTGCTTTATTTTTTCTTGTTGCTTTATCTGTCATCGGGAATTAAAAGCTTTGCTTCACTTAGGTTGAGTAACACCTAACCGAGGAGATATATGTCTACTCTACAAGAGCGGAGAGAACAGACAGATTCCTGCCTACCGCATGACAATTTTTCAGAAGGTAAACAGAGCAGACAAGCCCGACAATTGAACTCTGATGTCCGTTAAACTCCCCGAACATTCGGAAAAAAAGCGGAAAAATGCAAAAGTGTAAATGCTGTCTTCACAAAGAGAATATGAATACGAACAACAAAAAATACATGAAAGTAGAGAGAGTGTTAAAAAGGAAACGATGCAAAAATTCTTGAATTTGGTTGTGCGTTGTGGTGCAAGGATGTGCGTTGTGGTGCATTGGATATCGGCTCGGAACTTGAAATCGGGGAGCCGAGTTCGAATTCCAGCTGAATTCATTGCATTCACTTACGCGCAAATACCCTTGGAAAAGGTATTAATCCGTCTATTCCTTCCAGTTATGCGTTAAATAACAGAACAGTTTGGGTTCTATAGCTTTGGTCGGCAACCAGTCTACCGCAGGAAGCAATGGCAAACTACTGCGGGATAATCTTCTGCCCAGTCAGTCACGTCTCGAAAGAGACATGATCGCCCAAGCGTGTATCACGTATGGCACTTAACTGACTGACTGGTAATGTATAGTATATATGACACTGATTTATATAATCCCTTTTATGTAATGTATATGACTCTAGTTAATATTTAGTGTATATGAAACTGATCTATATCATTCCTTTGCGCTTAACTGACTGATAGACAATCAGTAACAGTGTAAACGAGAAGTTTAGAAAATAACGAGTAACTGTTATTCTATTGAAGCGGGAAAACTGTAACTGTTTGACATTCAAAATTATTGGACTAGAAACTACAAGAAATGTGAAAGTTCAAGCTTAATATTAGAAATACAGTTTTTGGTAGACGTTGAAGTTTGACTCAAAACAGACAGCACGAGGATGTATACTGATTTTCTAAGTGCAAATGAGATGCAGCACAATGTCGAAAATATGCTATGCACAGTGAGGATCGGATTCACTACTCAGATGTAGTAGGTTCCAGCAAGATAATCGTGCTCAACTGGAATATGTGTATATATGTATATGTATATTTTTTAATTCGACATTTTTTGTTACTTCAATCGTTATTTTTAGTGGGCACTCATATTCGTACTTGAGCAGACGCTCGATGTTCTTTTCTCTTTTTTGTTTTTTTTTTAATTGTTATTACGTCTACCGGATTAGTCATTCGAGAAAACATAATCAACAAGGTTTGCCCTCTAGGAGGATGCGGACCTGCAATCCCATTTAAATTCAATATTGCCATCAGAAGAGTCTTATCATATTTGACCTGGCTACTTTGACACAACCACACAAATTTCTACTCGGATTGTTATATGAAAATATTTAACACAGCCAGGAGATTGTGACTCATTACTGTCAGTTATTAGTACTAGTGTTATTGTTGATTGGAATTTTTTTTATTTTACTATTGCATTCATTTTCCTTTCCTTCCTCGAAGGCTTCTATTCAAAAACAAATAAATAGCTAACTCCAACGCCTACTTGTTTTATTAATTTGGCCGACAATTTATGATATACAGCTTAACGTGAAGAAAAATAATTCTAGCAAGGTAATTGAATATGATATCTTGCGCCATAATAATTTTATTGTCATCTTAAAGATATTGGTAAAATTTACATAATATTCTCTCCAACATATACCATATAATATTTGATTTAGACCAAGAGTAGCTATCTCAGATCTCTCAAGAGACATTCTTAAAGTTGTCGTCTGATTTAAAACATTATCTGTAATAGGTAAGCTGTTCACTCCATTTGGTTGGCAATTCGGCCATTTTGCACAAATGCCGTTATGCAAGGGGAGAGAAAGCGTCGTGTATTTGTGTTATTTATTATGCAGGGCAGTCAGTGAGAAACGAGTCAAGGATCAGTAGCATTTTGAGCGAGAATATCAGCTCCATTCTGTCTGATGCTTACACGAGACAAACATTGCTTAATGTGCAATTAGGGTGAACAGGGAATGCGAATATGGCATGAGAAATAAATGGGTTTTCAGTTCAAAGACAATGGTCTATGGCCAAACGTGTTTGAGGTCAGCGACTAGTAAGCATAACAATGTGAAATACTCCTCTGTGTGTCTGTCGTTATAGAAACAGAGGTTTCTTTATCTATAAGTTTGCAACCGACGCTAATCTTACTGCTGTTGCTCTCACAACTAACTTCAGTGTATAAGAACCATATCATTAATAAAAATATCCATCAAACGAAACAATAATTGTATTAAAACGTAATAAGATAGTAATGGTTGCATGTTGTTTTAGGCGAGAAAATATTTCTAGGTTAAGAATCTTTTAGATAATTAATTTTTTTTAATCATTTCACCCAAAGCAAGGCATTCCACTGCCACTATAGCGCCGGAGTTACATAGGAGAAGGTGCTGAGAGAGCGATTGGATATAGGAAATGTCAGAAGGAGGGTGATAGACGAGTAAGGAGATACATAGGATGAGTGTTTGAGAGAATGGGTGCGAGTTAGTGTGTTAGGATGTGTCTATTGACCTTACATTTAAACTCCTAGAGGTTGTAGCTGCCTGGGAAGCAAGTATGCGGAAGGGAATTCCACAGGTGGGAAGTGCAAGAAAGAAGCTGTTGAGGTAGAAATTGTGGTTACATTTTATCGGTTTCACTATTAAAGGGCGGGACCTAGTTGCTAATCTAGTATCTCGTTCAAATTCGTACCTAGGGGGCACCAGTGATCTAAGTTCATCGGAGCAGAAAATGATTTAGTAATTACAATTTCTTTTTAGCTTAGAGGTGATGCGGTAGATTGATGCCTTTACCCAGAGGGAATATAATGCACCCAACTGGAATTGGAACTCGACTTGATTAACCGAGTCATTATCAATTACACCAACAACTGCGTAAATCCCCTGGTATTACTAAATGACCAATAATCTAAGTACTGACCAGGTTTGACATTCTGTAATTGTACGGGAATAGCTGTCAGTCTAAATAGTAATGGATATAATATTGTTATCATTTGAAAAATATAATATGCACGTCCCTGGGACCTACTGAGAAAGGTGCTGGAAATTTGAACAAAAATAATCATTCTGTTCCTAGCAATAGTAAACAAGCCTCATCATCATTCAGAAGCAATTATGTTGAATAATTTCATGCAGTAACCAAAATATTTATCAGGTACGCTCTAAGTGATTTGTGGCAATTACCGGTGGCAATTTCTAATAAATTTTACACTGTCTCATTTTTAGAAACATTAAAGCGTTTGCTAAAGTACGTCACAACGAACTGTTACACCTGCTGGACAACCTTGCAATATTTGGGGAGTATATTAAAATAATCCCAGACCCTATAGTGGCAACAAGCCACCTGCTCAAAAACTAAGAAATTTGCTCAGAATGTATACACAAATAGAGAGAAGAATAAAGCAAGACTTTTTCTCACCGAATTTATTCAGCCTATCAGTGTGTCGATTATTAAAGAAATAGAAGTCCTACCGGGTTTCATTATTGGCAACTAACATTCTTAACAACCTTAGATATGCAAGATGACAGAGAATTTAGCAAATACTTCTACAGAAAGCGAGAAAAAAAGACAAAATATAAATTACAAGAAGACACAAGACATGGTTTTTATTATAAAAAAGAACATTCGAACGTGAATGTTACGAACTGAAGGTAACCAAATTCAAATAAGTTAAACAATTAAAATAGAAACTGTTTTAATAGAAGACGAAAATGCGATACTAAAATCTGGTGACTCAGTGGAATAGTGACAGACGCCTTCTCAAAATAATGAGATTTTTAAGAAACAGGAAAAATATACTATAATCAAAGAAAACTGAACAGAGCTGTTATCATTCTTCCCATATGGCGGTGGAGGTGAATAATTTCCTCGGAGATGAAAAAGAGATTTAAAGCAACGAAAATGTGGCTAAATGGACGGATGCTGAAAATCTCCCTTTCCTGCCTTCTAGTAGTCATCTCTTTTCAAATTTCTGCTGATCCGTCTGATACATTTAACTATATGGCGAATAAGTCTTCTACCGCTTATTAGTAAACTGCCGAATTTGTTCATCACCTGTCATCGGAAGGTCTTTTCTCAAATAAAGAATATTACTTTCGTTTCTCCAGTTTAACTGCTGATGTGCAGACGATAATAACTGAAAGGTTCTATCATATTCTAGATAAAAAAAGACTTTGAAGCTCAAGTTGTAGCATTGGATACCTTGAAAATCTTTGACAAGGACTGGCATAAGGTTTTCTCTACAAGCTGAAAATTTACAGTGTAACTGCACAAATTCTTGAGCTGATGCAGTGTTTCTTCTAAAATCGTGAAATAAATATTATTTGAACGACAACTCATACTAACGTGGGTGTCTCTCAGGGATCTATTGTTGGTCCTACACTAATTTTAATTATTCTTAATGGCATCCCATATGAGTTCAGCTCAAACAAAAAATGGCAGCAGATGTTCAAAACGACGTCAGGTCCGTTGCTGATTGGAAGAAAGATGACTTATTAATTTTAACGCATTCAAAATTAAACTTCTCTCCAAAATATTTATCAGGTACACTCTAAATGATTTGTGGCAATTACCGGTGGCAATTTCTAATAAATTTTACACTGTCTCATTTTTAGAAACAGTAAAGCGTTTGCTAAAGTACGTCACAACGAACTGTTAAACCTGCTGGACAATCTTGCAATATTTGGGGAGTATATTAAAATAATCCCAGACCCTATAGTGGCAACAAGCCACCTGCTCAAAAACTAAGAAATTTGCTCAGAATATATACACAAATAGAGAGAAGAGTAAAGCAAAACTTTTTCTCACCGAACTTATTCAGCCTATCAGTTGTGTCGATTATTAAAGAAATAGAAGCCCTACCAGGGTTCATTATTGGCAACTAACATTCTTAACAACGTTAGATATTCAAAATGACACAGAAATAGAACCAACGTTAGATATGCAAGGTGACAAAAAATTTAGAAAAAACCTACAAATACTTCTACAGAATTTATCTGACAGACCGCTTTTTGCTTTCAATCAGTATGGCTGATGCTAACCTCCAAAAAGTGTCTCTTTATGCCTTCTCGAGATAACGTTCCTAGCTGACATGAAGCGGAAAGACTATTGAATCTGTTGCTAGGTCAGCTGTTAAGATAATTGGTTTATTGTGTTGTGCGCTAAAATGTTTCTTTCATAAACTATCATATATATCTATAAGTCTTCCATTTCTCCATGCTTAGAATATTCAGACAGCATAGGGACCAGTACACCTGCTATTTACCATGAGCTCTTTGATGAAATCCAGAAAAAATCAGTTATTATTGGTCTTGGTCTGGCAGCTCGGCTTTAGCCACTTTTCAACAGCCATATGTTTGCCTCCATGACCATTTTCTATAAACACTTTCATAGTAATTGTTCAGATGAGCTTTTCACTATAGTACCTAGACTTTGTTTTTATTTAAGGCAGTATTAGCCTGTTGTCGAGACATCATCAATTTATAGTTAGGCTGATTATATGCAACTGTAAATTCTATGCCTGAGGATTTTTTCTTGAACTTTTCGTTTATAAAAAAAATATATCTCTATGATTTCACCTAAAATTTTTAATCTCCGAAATTTAACCGCAATATCAGTTGCTATCGACTATGCTCCTTATTAGCATTTTCTCTTTACGCTCATTATTAAGGTTTCCGTTTCTAATACTTTCGCACCCAGTAACCCCTTGTGTCATTGAGACTTTGATGCCTTGCATTGAGTGAAACCAATTACAAAAAATATATTGAAAGGAAGATGTGAGTAATCAAAGAAAATGTTTCTAAATAACATTACAAAGAAGCACTTGGAATTTATTAGACACAAGATGAAGGAAAAAGGATTTAAAAATTTGATACTGTCATGACAGATAAAAGGCAAATGTGACAGAATAGAACAAAACAACTTACCCAGCAAGCTTTGCATAACAAAATGTCGGAGGAATGTTTAGAGAAGATAATATAATATTGAATTATTCTTAATAAAGATACAAAAAATGCAACAAATGTTGGGGAGTAATGATCGCTAACTTTCTGCACAAAAAAGATTTTTAACATGTTTTTGTTGGTAACGTTCTATATATATATATATATACCAAATGTAATCTCGTTTGACACACCAGAATCATTTACTACCCACCCGAACATCAAAATTGGGACCTTTTGCCGTATTTGCTCTTCCAATGCTTTTAGTACATGTTGACCCCAAGCTGTCTATCTCAGAAGTTGTCAAGCTTGACTGCATTATTTGTAATATAATTGTATTATATGTGGTAGGTTTGTTACATCAGTTTCATTTGTTTTTATTCGTATTTACAGTAACTAATCCGATGGTTTATAATGTGATTATAAACATCGAGTTGACTGCCATTAACATGCATATATACACTACATGCAAAATGCTAGGGAAACCGTACATTTCTTAAAAATGTGACATATTTTTGTCTGTTTTTAAAGTAAAAAAATCTTCTGTATTCTTAAATAAAATATATCTTGTATTTCCTTTAGCAAAAATGTTTCTGTATTTGTTTTAATTAAAAGTTTTTTTTTTGTATTTTTAAGTAAGAGATTTCGTCTATATTTTAAATAAAATATTTTTGCATTTTTTAATTAACTTTTTTTATTATTTTAAGTGAAAGATTTTTTGTATTATCTTTTAAGTAAATCATATTCTGAAATTTAAAAGATTTTTTAATAAAAATATATTTTTAAGTAATAGATATTTTTCTATTTTTAAGTAAAATAGTTTTTGTTTTTTATTTTTTAAGTAAAATGTTTTATTTTGTAGCAAAGACATTTTGTATGTTTTAAGTAAACGATAAATGTTCAGTAACAGCAGTGTATTTGCATTTCTTTTTCAGTTTTTCTCTAGGTTTCTCTTAATATCAACAGGTAAAATTTGAACTCGTCTGCCCACAACACATTTTTCTAAATCATGAATATTTTGTATTAAAAAATATTATATTTCATATTTCACATTTAAACATACGTTAGACCTTTCGAGATTATCAAAAGAGCTAGAGATTACACTCAAATCAAGCAAATCAGAAAAAACATCATTCGATTTTACAGTGGCATGCTATACCTACTAGTGTCCAAATAATCGAAAAGAAATTTACCTTTCAACACGACAACTGTTCAAAATACTCTTCAAAATTATATCAAAATTGTTTAGAGTAGAAAAAAACGAAGATAATTGTAGAAATTAGGGAGAAGCACAATCAGGTCAGAGATAGGACAAGAACAGTGCTGTTTCGTCACAGACATTGGAACAAGGAATGCCAAGCTTATGATTAGGGTGCTCTCTGAAAGAGCAATACAAATGAAGAAATTATACCTGTGCTTTATTGATTATGCGAAAGCGTTTGACAAAATACGCCACAAAGAACTGATGGTGATGCTCGGCAGTATGGACATATTTGAGAAAGACTTGAGAGTAATCAGGAATCTTTACTGGCAGCAAACCGCTTGCATACGGACAGGTAATGAATTCATCAGATAGAAAGAGGCTTAAGACAAGGATGTGTCTTTTCACTGGATCTGTTCAACTTGTACAGCGAGTATATTTTGAGGACCCTAGAAGTAATGCCTGGATTTGTCCTCGGAGGCCACAATCTAAAGAACCTAAAGTACGCAGCTGATACTGTGTTGATAGCAGACACTTCTTCCCTAATCTAACTGCATCAATATTCCTGACTTTTCGCTCATTGAATTAATATTGGATGAATTACAGAGGAGTTATTATGAAGAAAAGTGAAAGTGAGCGATCTCGGGGAAGGTCTTCCATCTCCTTTTATTCCAAAAACTGATTAAAGGAATGCCAAAAAACAGTAATTAAGGCAGATGCTAGTTTTATTGACGAAATCAAAATATGGTGATTATTTATGAGTACTTTTTATAGTTAAGAGCTTATCTTTGTCAAAATCAAAAGCAAATACCCTTTAGATAATTAAATTTTATATATACTTTACAAACATATCTGATTTACGGTGTTTTCAAAGAAATGCATAGTGCATCCAATCTATTTACTTGTAGTTTACACACACACACACACACACACACATACGCATAAAAGAGCCCATAGCTCAGAGGTAGAATCGCCGACTGACGCCAATTCGGTCGTATTTCAATCCTGGGTAAGAAGCAATCGGATGTCTAACCGTACTGATGAGCTGTAATACAGCGAAATAAATGTCTGCGGATGACTCTCTCTCTCTCTCTCTCTCTATATATATATATATATATATGTTTGTGTGCATATGTGTGTGTATTTATGTATGTACACATACACACACACACACACACACACACACACACACATATATATATATATATATATATATATATATATATATATATATATATATACTGGATTGAATAAAGGTGGTGTCCTCTAAATACGAGTAAACAATGTTGTTGTTATTCTGCTAGATTCATCATGGCTTCTGCACAGATGAACTTAAGTCACTGGTGCCTGCTCAAAAGGTGTTTACTCGTGCCACCAGAATGGCAACTGGGTCCCACCCATTCACAGTTAGGTTAGCCAAATGCAGACGACAATTCTACTCCTCCAGCTTCTTCTCTCGCACTTCCCGCCTGTGGAACTCGCTCCCATATTCTTGCTTTCCTGACGGCTTACAACCTCCAGAAATTTAAATGCAATGTCAATACTCATCTACTAACCACTTGACTCTAGACCTTCCCCCACCCCGTATATCCTTCCCTTTCTCTCCCCCTTGCAACTGTCATCACACCTGCATTTTCATCTTTCTATTGCTTCTTTCTAATCGGTTTGTAAACCTCTTCTCCCTCCTCTAATTAATTTTCTTTCAGTTATGTAGCCCTCCGCACATCAGTGGTTTTTACGCCTTGCTTGGGGTGAAAGGATTTTAAAAAATATCAACAACAAAGTTATAAGATATGTTCAGCCGATCAGTTTACTTTTGTCGTTTCTTACTTTTTGTCGCATTTGTGGGGCTTTAGTCTTAATCTCATTTTGGGACATTTATAAGACATTAGGAACGAGAAGCCGGGGAGCCGAGTTCGAATTCCAGTTGAATCCATTGCATTCACTTACACGCAAATACCCTTGGGAAAGGTATTAATCCGTCTCTTCCTTCCAATTATGGGTTCAAATATCAGGACAGATTGGGTTCTGTAGCCTTGGTCGGCAACCAGTCTACCGCATAAAGCAATGGCAACCTACTGCGGGATAATCTTCTGCCCAGTCAGTCATGTCTCGAAAGATGGCACTTGACTGACTGATAAGACATTCATGAATCCATTATCTCTTCTTGCAAAAGTTTTCTTTATTCTATGGAAATTTGCATGCATTTAGTAAAAGACTTATAGATCATTAAATAAGTGATTTATTTGATAAATATTTAATAGAAATAATGTTTTTGCATTTATTTTATGAATCAACTGTTTGTATCGATGACTGCTTTAGTATGAGGTCTGACACGTAGATATGCCCAAATAAAATATTATCTTTTTCTACGTTAGACTTTATGTAAATAATGCTGGATTTTAAAAAATTTGTGGGGACCCATATTGACTTCTCACTCGACTACGCCCCATACGTAGTATACCAACTGACTCAGTTCTGGAAATCTCGGAGGCTATACATTTGGGGCGATATTATCGCGACGATTGTAACCCATTCATTTTGATATGTTACATTCTTGAGACATTGCAGACGTTTGCAGTTTCCTTTTGTCCACACTCTTTATCTAAGATCTCACAATCCACTCCAATGTCTTTAAAATCGAGAGCAGTAACAGTTAATACCTGAGGAAAAAACTGTCTAGGCATAATATATGTTCTCTCACGACACCAAGGGCCATCAAATTTGCGGGAAACTTTCATGACAGGGGTTCGTGACAGGGATTCATGACAGTTTGAACGTCCGTCTCTGAATTGTCATCATTTCTTTTGTTCATCTTTTCGTTCTGATCATTATTTTTATCAGAGACAAACCAAAGCGCTTGACGTTTCCACTTGTTCAACAAGCGCTTTGCGTGTATCAGACAGTTATATTTCGGTCTTATCATTTCTTGTATAGAGTACTGTAAAAGCTTGAGATTCTTAAAATTAACGTTTATTTTCTGGGTTCTCACCAAACTTTTTTCGTCTTTGGCACAAATTTGTAAAAATATACTCAATTCTGAGATTAAGGACAGAATGGTTAAATAAAATAAAGACAAGAGGAAAACTGTATTTTAAATCGCCTACGCGTTTTGTCCTGTGATGGACTTTTTCAAGGCAAAAAGACGAAATGAGCTTTATTCTTAATTACGTATCTATAAACAAACAGTGTTGGTAACCACAAAGATGCTCACAAATCATTTCAAAAGATCAACAGAATATTTTTGTTTTTAGAATTTCTTCATGTGTAGTATAAAGTCACGAGCTATTAAAATGAAGGGAATGTTACCGTTTTCTTTGCGAACTGTTTATTTTGTGTGTAAGTCTGTTTTAATATTTCTTCACGTGTAGCGCAAAGTCAAGAGATGTTAAAATGAAGGGAATTCAACCGTTTTCTTTGAAATTTTTATTATGGATGTTAGTCTGTTTTAGTATAATTTCCATAAGTAAAGGTGAGATTGGGAAAAATCCGGGGCGTAAATTGATGTTTGGGTAGTAGTGGATAGCAGCGCTTTCGTGAACTTCTCTTCTGAATAAACTGTTTACTCTGTTTATTATTGTGGCATTTTTAAAATCGAAATTGTGGTTGAATTTATTTCTGTGAATCACTAATGCATTTGTAAGATTATTATTAGTGATATCTCTTCACACACACACACACACACACACACACACACACACACACACACACACACACACACGTATATATATATTTAGTGTATCGAGGCAGCAAGTAATTTTCTAAACATATGCTGTTAAATCTAAGAGAAAATGAATGTCTATTATGTTTAATCATGAGCAGTTCTAAACGTCGTATGTTTGCTTTAATTTCAGTTGAAAATAAAGACAAAAATTCTCCAACATTTGTACAATTATTTATTGATTTTATTCGAAGCTTTCGGCTCACATGAGCCATCTTCAGAGAGGTTGTTTGGACTAAAATATTATAACATCCACTATCACCGACGATTTTAAATTTTGTGTTGACATAAAACTCCGCTTGGCAAAGGCAATAGTTACCAAAGATAATAAACGCAGTTCTTAAATTTGCGATGCGGTTTTATGACGTCACATCGCGTGATAGCGCGAAATGACAACAAAACCATGTAGTCAAATGCAGTGCAATATGTTATTTCATGTTTTAAAGTTGATTTTATTGAGTGTTGGTTGTTTTGATTTGGTGTACATGGCCTCCAAAATCTGCAGGTTCCTGTTACTGTGTGTATGAATAAGGTTCACCGTATTGTTGACCAAAATCTGTCTGATATTACTTACATGTTTATGTGTTTCAGAGAAATGTTGTTTAATAATACTCTGATCAAAAAGATGACATGTAAGTCTACGGGAAAGTGTGGTTGTAGTAAAACCAATATATGTATTAGGTTTTTTATTAGTATCAGAGATGCAATCTCTGAATGGGCATGTAAATTGGTACACTACATTGGTTTTTTGTAGAGAATTTACTTTAGTGCTTGTTGGGTTATTATAGACTATGAGGTCAATTGTTGTAAACTTTTTATAATATATAATGAGTTTAATTTGATTATTACTTTCCACTGGTTTAACATTTCTAGATATTATGTTTTTGAGAGTTTTTTCATCTTGTTTATAATTATTATGTATTTGGTTGTATAGTAGACGTTAATAGTGTTATGTTTATTTTTATGTAAACCATTATTATTAATATTATCATTATTGTTAGAGCTATTGTTAATTTTGTTGAGATACATTTTAATTTGTTGATCAATAATGGAGTTAGGAAATCCATTATTGACTAGTGTTTGCTAGTAGAAGTTAATAGTGTTATGTTTATTTTTATGTAAACCATTATTATTAATATTATCATTATTGTTAGAGCTATTGTTAATTTTGTTGAGATACATTTTAATTTGTTGATCAATAATGGAGTTAGGAAATCCATTATTGACTAGTGTTTGCTTAATGTTGTGTAATTCTTTATAAAATATAGATTTGGATTAAGATATCATTTGTGTGCGTGGAAGTAAGTCTTTTATAACAGCTAACTTATATCGTTGGGAGCATTCATTATTATAATTAAGAAGACACGAATTTATGCGAGTTGGTTTTCTATATAGAGAAACCGACTAGCATAAATTCGTGTCTTATATTTAACAGCATATATATATATATATATATATATATATATATATATATATATAATATAAATTACTATATTTATGTATATTCATTATTTATTTTATTTTAATCTATCAAAGACGCTCGTAAGAAACATATATCCTTATATATATATATATATTCTTATTATATATATAATATATATATATATATTCTTATTATATATATATATATATATATATATATATATATATATATATAAAGAAAATAATAACTACTTAGACTCTGTAAGAATGCACTCCGTAAATTTATGCCAATAAAAACTCTCGAAAAAACCATTAACAAACAGAACCTAAATCCGTTACAATCCGGCGTACTAAGTCGTCGGATAAATGGGGAGAAAAAAACGAAACCAGCGGAACAAGAACAAAACATTCAAGATTCCACAGTAAAGAAAAAACCCCAAACGGAACCAAACACAAGAAAAAGTGCTCGATACAAAAGTACTAAAATACAAAGTAGAGCAAAAACACACAAAAAATCTAAAGTGAGCCAAAACCTACCACGGTTTCACACTACGGATAGTCAGGGATTTTTCGTGTATATATATATATATATATATATATATATATATATATATATATATATAATATAAATTACTATATTTATGTATATTCGTTATTTATTATATTTTAATCTATCAAAGACGCTCGTAAGAAACATATATCCTCTAAAGATAAACAGGATAATATAAAATGGTTTAGGAATAGGAACGCAATATTGGAAATCAGGAAATATTGAACAATTAACACAGAACGAGTGAACGTATTCTTTGACGTTACTGTTGATAATATAAAAAAATAAAACTATCAGAATAATTCCAATATTGGTTACAGACTTGAAAGCAACGAATACTACATGTTTAAAGAAAGAAATGGATGATAAAGAACGTGCATTTATTACTAAACTAGCAGTACAGCCCGGCGTTGCTCGGGGGTAATGAAAACTTTAAAACTAATCCATGTTCCTAGAGCTTAGACACTTTGGACGTTGGCATGAAAAACGTAAGTTGTGGAAAGCCATAGAACTTACTAAAATGTATGGATGTAAGTCAAATTATGATTTCTGGTATCGATGTCAAATAAGTTTTCCGTTGCAAACTAAATTTTGAAGGCTAAATATGTCCTCTTAGAAAATGGTATCATGGCTGAGATTATGAACTAAAATTAAACCTACTTAAAGCAAAACCCGAAGCAAAAATCAAAATAAAATGGCTGAAAACCTGATTTTGATCAGATCCGATATGATATCGGGGTATCGATTTCCAATATCAGTGTCAAATAAAGTCATCCAAGAATAAACTAACCTAAAAGTAAATCCATGAAAACATTGTACCCATCGGCAGTAAAATCGGAGAAAATGAGCCATATTGATGGCTGAATATAGGCTTTTGATCAGTTTCGATAGAATATGCGGGATATTGATTTTCGATAGAGGGAAAAATGAGTCGTCTGAGAAGATCTGCTAATGTTTGAGACTAAAAACTATAATTTTCCCAAGTGTGAGCCAATTTTCTGCAACAAGAACCTCGATAAAAGGGCTGAAATCCTGATCTTGTTCAGACTTGATCGGATATTGAAGTATCAATTTCCGATATCGGAAGGTAACGTGAAAAAATAAGTAGCCCATGACCTGACCAGAGGCCTAAAGGAATATTTGTGTGAAGGTTTGGTGACAATAAAATATATATTGTGAATTTGTATAAAGGATATACAGATAGAAAGGCAGACAGACAGACACACACACACACACAAATATCTTGCCTTTTTTATACATAGATATAAAAAAAATAATTATTTATATTTGATAAAGCTGATAAATAAGCTAGTTGCTGTTTATTCCATGAAAACATGTCGGCCAACTTGAGGTAGAAAACTATAGAAATTTGGTTCAGTAAGGGCATTTGATATCATCATAATCATTTTAAATACAGATGAGTATTATAGAATGTCGACAATGTCTTATTAACATGTCAAATATCAAATAATAATTAGTCGGCAATATGTTTCATGATTTATACATATTTTAGTGGCGTATATGTTTGCAAAATATTTACAATCAAGCGTTTATGTTTTAATCAGTTTTCCAGCCAAAACAGAGATGCACAAAAAAGTTGGCATCAATAATTTCACACAATATATTGTTCATATAAATTTAAGTATATACTAAACATTATACTAACAAAGGTTTTTTCTTTCTTATTTGATTGTGAAACTACTAAATTAATCTAATCTCATATAAAGTACAGTGGCATCTTCTGTAAGTACAGCCTTTAAATATTTCCTGTTTCGACGACAACTTTACAACCGAATATTGGTGATGTAGAAGATGATTCGCCAGCTCCAGTTATGATATATATATATATATATATATATATATATATATATATATATATATATATATATTGGTTCTTCTTCTTCTATGTGCCCTGTCCGTTGAGAATGTAGGCGATCATGGTTCTCCATGTCTCTCTATCCCTTGTGGCTCTTAGTATGTTTGCTCCTGTTGCTCCTGGCTATCCCCGTTCCGTCATCCACCTGATCAGACCCTGCAAATATGTTATCCGCTGCCTTCCTCTGTCTCTCCTTCCTTCTATCTGACCAGTCAGTATCAGATTCTCCAGGTTCTCCTTCCTCATTGCGTGTCCCAGGAACTTCAGTTGTCTCTTCCTGATGCTCAGTATCAATTTCCTTTTTGTTATCATTTTTTCCAACACCTCATCGTTGCTTGCATGCTCAGTCCACGATATCTGTAACATCCTTCTGTAGAACCACATTTCGGCCGCTTCCAATTTTGCCCTCATTTTCGATTATATTGTCCAGCATTCACTGCCGTATTGAAGAACTGACATCACGTAGCAGTCCAGCACACTTTTCGTTGTTTCTATTGAGATTTTCCTGTGTGTTAGTATTTTGCTCATCTTCTGGAACGCGTCCTTTGCCATGCCAATTCGCCTTTGGATCTCCGTGTCGCACTTTCCATCTCCTGTTAGAACACTTACATCCGAAAAAGACGGTTTTGATGTAAATCCCATCGGATCTTATTGATATTAAATATTAAAACTTATCAATGTAAAAATATAATGGAACCGTTTCTGACTTTAGGTCACTAGTTTGAACCTAAAAGAAAAATTATATTTACCAGAAAAATGGAATATATAATAATAATTGTTAGAAGAAAAAGAAGAAAAAGATTTTTAAGAGCGCGATTTAAGAAAAGAAAATGACAATGTTTGACAATCTACAACAATATTTTGACAATAAGTTTGTCTTCTTCAGACTATGTTTAAAATTTGTACATACAGTAAAAAATATAGATGATTAACTACATATATATATATATATATATATATATATATAAACTTATTTATAAATGGAACTTTGTCGTTGTGTGTGTATGTGTGAGTGTCTCTCTTTGTGTATGTGTCCGTTACCTATATAATCGAAAAAATCGGGTTATAGAAGGAGTGGTCCGATTTTAATCAAATTTGATACACTCATAGTCAAAGACATAAGAAACGATATTAAGAAGTTTCAAGGTTGCAGTTCTATCCTTGGATGATTTATTTGACTCAGATATTGGAAATCGATACTCCGATAACCTACCCGGTCTGATCAAAATCAGTTTTGCAGCCCTTTTATTTCAGTTTTTGCTTCGGGATTGGCTCTAAGTAGGTATAATTGTAGTTCTTAGTCTCAGCCATGATACCATTTACTTAGAGGATTATTTAGCCTTCAAAATTAAGTTTACGACGTAAAAACATTATTTGATATCGATATCAGTAAATCAAAATTTGACTTACATCCATTCATTTTTCTTTCACTCTATGGTTTCGCTTTAACTGGAAACAACTATTGCTTTTTAGTTTTTCGTGCCAACGTCCAAAGAGTCTGAGCTCTAGAACTATGGATTAGTTTTAAAGCTTTCATTACACCCGAGCAACGCTGGGCTATACTGCTAGTTGGTTATAAATACGAAAAAGACGGTTTGGATGTAAATCCCATGAGATCGTATTGATATTAAATATTAAAACTTATTAATGGCAAATATAATGGCGCCGTGTCTGACCTTAGGTCACTGATTGGAACCTAGAAAGAAAATTATATTTACCAGAGAAATGAAAAAATATAATAAAAATAATTAGAAGAAAAAGAAGAAAAATATTTCTAAGAGCTCGATTTAAAACAAGACAAAAATGACAATATTTGTCAATCTAAAACAATATTTTGACAGTAAGTTTATCTTCTTCAGATTAAGTTTAAAATTTGTACATACAGTAAAAAGTATTGGTGATCAACTAAAAATTATGTTTTATTACGTTGCCTTGAGATTTTACTGGAAATCAACAAGACGAATGAAAGGTGATCAGATTGAATGAGATGCAACTGAAACGTGAGGGATATGTTGATGTGCACATTTTGGAAATCTTTTAGTTATGTGCGATGTGGTGCAGCGGGTATCGTCTCAGAACGAGAAATTGGAGAGCTGAGTTCGAAATCGTTCCATTCACTTAAGCGCAAATACCTTGGGAAAGGTATTATTACGTAGCTTCTCCCTCTAGCTATTGGTTAAATATCAAGATCGATTGGGTTCTGTAGCCTTGGTTGGCTACCAGTCTTCCGCAAAAATTAATAACAACCTACAGTGGTAGCGAAAGTATACAAAGGTTAACATGCTATGTTTGTGTAGTATATCTATTGAAGCGTATACCAGCATTACAGTATATGTATTATTACAGTCATATGCTGTAATGTGAAAATAACATAGCGTTGAAAAATCTATAGAATGAAATAATCTCAATATACCATAAAAAAGTGCCATTCATGATATATAAAAGATAATAGCACAAATGTTTCTATTAAACATAATGAAAAAAAATCAGGTCAAGCAAAAATATATCTGTTAATGAATATGACAAAATAAATAATAGTAGGTTTTTAACTGAGTAAATAAAATGAAGCTTCGAAAAAAAACTGAGCACCTGGTATTAGTGGGCATGATAAATACAAAAGTACAGATAAAAGCTTTTACAGAAAAACAGAAGTTTGAGTTTTGTTTAATGAAATATCAACCCCTGTGTGTTAAGGTGGGGGTTTAAGGTATTTTTTAATGTTCGGTTATAGTGAGAATGTTGATTCAGTCAGATTTTAATGAAATCTTTTTTGTTTTTATTCGTTTTTGTTTTAGAAAAGTGATAATGTCTTCTAGTTTTGTATTAAAAAATGTTTTATGAAAATAGTTTTTTTTCCTTCAAAAATGTGTTATAGCAATAATTGATAATATATTGATAATATTTTTCCTTTAAAAATGTATATTTTCCTATAAAAGTCAATTTCTCTCTATATATTTCTATAAAAGTGTATTTGTATAGTTGCATAGTGTTTTGACCCTAGTTTGGAGGTTAACTATTTGCCCATATTTGGGAGTCAAACAGGTGTTACCACTCCGGGTCAGGGTGGACATGGAGACAACAGCAATTAAGAGGAAAGGAAATATAAACACTGAAATATAAACACTCAAACACTGGGACGTAAAAATTGTTAGTTCAGTTACTATGTTGAGTAATTATTTGTGAACTCAGTGAAGTAATAACTAAATAGTACTAAATAAAACTAGACGATATATCCCTCCTCATATTCAAGGAAACGAATGTCAAATTTACTTCAATTTTAGCCCGATCGATAAGATCAAAGAGAGCAATGACCAAAAAGGTGTGGTTATATAAAAAAAAAAAGGTGACACTAGTCCTCACGTAAAAAATAACGTAACATATACTGGGTTCTCTTAAACTAGATCTCAGTTAAAGAGCCATTAAGGGATTCTGCTGAAGTAGAAGTTGTTGTTGATGATGATGATGATGATGGTGGTGGTGGTGGTGGTGTCAAACTAGAAAAATGCAAAAAACAAAATGTTCACTTTGGCGTAAGAAACTTGTATGTAAACTAAATCATAAATGAATGTAAGACTCGAGACAGCTAGAAAGAAAAAAAAACATAACGATGTAGAAATTATGATGCAGTATGAATTGGGTAAAACTTTTGGTTTCGGCGAGTTTAATTAATCAATACTGTCAGTTCTGATCAGGTTCTCTTATAAAAAATACAAAGAGCCGAAACTATAGGATATTGAGATCTAAGCAAATGACCAAATCCAACTATTGCCTCTTGTAAAAAAAAAATAAAAGCGAACGATAACTGTCAGCCTTTTGACGGTTCTTTTATTAGTTTATCTTTTTTTTCACAGTAAAATAAAATCATTAAAATAAAATCATTAAAATATATATTTCTAAATAAACACCATAATAAAACTTTACTTTTCTACGGCGATATCTGTGCACGCTTACTGTTTTGAATTACTAAATATCTACTTCAAAAAGATCAAATGCATCGTTGTCAATAAAAACGAACAGCTTAAGATGGAAACTACCAAAAATGAAGCAAGTAAGGAAAGTTAAATGTTTTTTTTTAACATTTTTTTAACATAAGACGAAAAATGGAATACCAAAGCCCGAATGCGCGTTAGGAGAATCACAAAGTGCCTTCTAAAAGCCAATATTTTGTTAGAAAAAAAAGTTTGCTGATTTGTTATGTAATATCGTTCCTCCAATAGGGTAGTGAATAGAAAACATACTCATCACATATATAGAAGAGACCTGAGGCAATATTTTTCTTCAGAAGGATGCAGAGAATATCATGGAAGGAACGTTAGAGTAATGACGAAATTTTAAAGAAAAATGAAAGCGAAAAAGGCTACATACTATTTTGAATTCTCCGTCGTCATTTTTGTCGGCGGGTTGCCAACTTAAGCTGAAGGGCCCAGCCTCCCGTACTATTTAGTCAACAACTAGTCAAATATCTATGCATTCATATATTTCCAAATATATTTGCGCGAAATTGAATATAACTATAATAAAAAAAAAATGCAAATTCCACTTTCCGATTTCTCGTCCCAAACCGTTATAAGTTTTCAGCACATTTCTCATCAATTACACTACTGAGGATTATGCGGGAGGTTTTAAACAAAGCAATTACACTTATACTTAGATTTACAATTGGGGAGTAGCAATCTTGAGAAAATTAGGATTTGAGACTTGAAGTGGATAATGAATGCTAGTACAGAGAGAAGCCGATAGTAACCTACATAACGAGCTGTATTACATGGATAGCGGAGAAGAGAATAAGAAAGATAATTAAAAAATATTGGTAAAAAAAAAGAGATAGTGATGTGTAAAACCTCAACCGACACGGCACATGAAAGAAGAATTAATACACTCAGCAAGTTACCGTTGTATTTTACACTCCATGAAATATTTACTGTCAGACACAGTTCCCAACAGTTTTAACCTATTTAAAGAAAAAATATATGAAATCACTTTCTCGCTGCTTCCTATTTTGACATGAACTGATTTAGTCGAATCAGGTTGAATACTTTCAAACTGTTTATGTATCCAAGATTTTGTCGATATTTCATGTAAGTTAATGTTTATATTGCTGTACAATTTTTTCCGCTCAAGAAATTCCGTTATCATACAAGTTAGAGCAAAAGCTATATCTATTGCAGTCGGATTGCATCTTAGTTTTCGTTACAAGAACATTTACCTTTGTCGAAGAAAACAGCTACTACGGTATCCGGATTTATTAAGATTGATATTCTTTGACGAGAGCGCCAGCAATGATCCTAAGAAGCCTAGGTAGACTGAAATTCCCAACGTGAGAAAAAGATTACGCATGCGTGCACACAACAGGGCTTAGTTAAGGAACAAAAGTAAAATACTCTCCTGTTTGTTCCGCCCTGTCAGAACGCATTATGTCAAGATTATAGATAATCCTTTGAACCAGCATCAAGTCTACAAGGCTGGAGCGGGGGAAAGCTTCGGTGAATGGAACCAGCTTCGGTGTCGTGGAAAGTATCCAATAATCCGTGTCCATAGTTTCGTACAAAATAACTACCGAAAGTGTTCCGAAGCATAACAATTCTTTGCTTGGAAGCTGGTGTAAATCTTTTCTTTTGATTGCTGAACGCAAAGTAAAAAATAGACTGTAAGTCGTATTTCTTAGTAATTGTCTCATATCATGGCTATCAATTTAGGCAGAATAGTAAAGTTTGAAGAAGAAATTACGAAATCGGTACACACACGACAACCACCCCCCCCCCCCCACACACACACACACACACACACATATATATATATAAATCTACGCTCAAAGCACAGCAATAAAAATACCAAGACGCAAATGGGTTACTAAATGTGTACGAGAAAGAAATACAATTAAGAAGAGAGAATCAAGATAACGGTTGATATTATATTGATTTTTTTATATCAATGTAGGCTGGAGGGCATGATACCGGAAGTGCGTTCCAAAAAATATTGCGATAGGAGATTGCAATAGAAGAATTCGTTAGAATAGAACTTACAGATACATTTGGCCATTTCAGCTGTAAAATGATGAGACCTTGTCGCTAATCTCTTTGTCTTGATAGATGTTTATATGAGCTCCTTAGAAAGATTATACACTGCTTCTTCTGTCTTGTTCCAATATCTGCAATGAATATACACGTTTCTAGTCCTAGTTTTTTTACATATGTACCCAAACCATCTCAACTAAGTCTTTCTGATGTTACATATAAGTGTTCTATTACTTTCAGCTTTTTATAAAACCTCATTTATTCTTATATGTTCACACATGCTATTCTGTAAGACCTTATTCCATTGCCTTAACTGTTAATTTTCTATGAGAAGATTGTTCAGCTTTCAATACCATATAGTTTAGTATCTCATCTTTTGGTAAAGTTCTTTCACTATTCCATTAAACATTCTGATATAGGTCTCGCATTATTTTTATTCGCGTCACCCTAAGCAAGGCATTCCACTGCCACTATAGCGCAGGGGTTTACATAGAGGGATTGGGTATGGGAAATGTCAGGAGGAGGATGATAGACGACTTAGGATGTACATAGGGAGAGAGTTGGAGAGAGTGGGTGTGAGTTAGTGTGTTAGGAGGTGTCTATTGATATTACATTTAAACTCCTGCAGGTTGTAGCCGTCGGGGAAGCAAGCATGCGGTAGGTAATTCCACAGGCGGGAAGTGCGAGGAAAGTAGAAATTGTTGGAGTAGAAATTGCGGTTACATTTCATCGGTTTCACTGTAAAAGGGTGGGACCTAGTTGCCAATCTAGTATCTCGTGCAAATTCACATCTAGGGGGCACCAGTGATTTAAGTTCGTCAGAGCAGAAGCCATGAAAATATTTATAGAATAGGCACAGGGAAACCACGTCAGGCCGGTGAGAGAGATACTGCAGGCAGCAGCCAAGTCGGTATCAATCACGTTACAGATTCCTCGCTCTATTTTGTCAAGAACCCCGAGGAGAATAGAAGGGGCACCCGACCAGATGTGGCAGCAGTACTCAATACACGGGCGGATCGTGGATTTATATAATTGCAGGATAGATTCAGGCGGAAAAAAATTCCGGGTCCTGCACAGAGGGCCGACTTTCATAGCTGCAGATTTAGCAATGGATTCGAAGTAGTCATTCCACTTGAGGTCCAGTGAGAGTGTCAGGCCAAGCAGGCGTAGTGATTTACTCTCTGGGAGGCAAGCCTGTTCCATGCTAATGGGAGGGAGGTGCGGTTGTCTGTGGTGGTTAATTGACAGCAGCTTCGTTTTGGAAGAATTGAATTTTACGAGCCATTTCTTACCCCAATCCACCACGGATCGGAGGTCCTTCTCAAGCTCGGTAGCGAGGTTTGCCTTGTCACCAACACCAGATTTTTGATCGAGGCGTGGTATTATAGGCGTACATGCCTACTTGTGATCTTATGGCATCGGGGAAATCATTGATATAGATTAGAAAGAGCGCAGGACCTAGGATAAAGCCTTGGGGTTCACCCGCGTTTGTAGGGTATTTCTGGGAGGCATGTCCGTTTAATATCACCTTTAGTGTGCGGTTAGAGAGGAATGACCGGATTAATCCAACAAAAGTCCAGTTATGCCATAGCTTCGCAGTTTCCGTAGAAGGCCGGCATGCCATAATCTGTCGAATGCTTTAGAGATATCCAAGGCGACGGTTCGGGCTTCACCATTCTTGTCGAGAGCCTGGTGCTGAGAATATTGTTCAGCATGCAATACCATATTTTAGTAATCTTTTATTTTTATTTATTTTTTTTTGTAATCATTTCACCCCGAGCAAGGCGGAAACGCCACTGATGTGCAGGGGGCTACATAAATGTAAAAAGATTAATTAGAAAAGAGTGAGGAGTACAAACTAGTTAGAAAGGAACAATAAAAAGCTGAGAAAGAAGGTGCGATGACCAATACATAGGTGGAGAGAAATTGAAGGTTATACGGGGGTGGGGAGAGAACTAGAGTCCAGTGGTTAGTAGATGAGTATTGACTTTGCATTTAAATTTATGGAGGTTGTAGCCGTCAGGAAAGCAAGAATACGGGAGTCAGTTCCACTGGAGGGAAGTGCGAGAGAAGAAGCTGAATGAGTAGAATTGTCGTCTGCATTTGGCTAACCTGACTGTGAATGGGTGGGACCCAGTTGCCAGTCTGGTTGCACGAGTAAACACCTGCTGAAGAGGCATCAGTGACTTAAATTCGTCTGAGCAGAAGCCATGAAAGTATTTATAGAACAGACAAAGGGAGGCCACATTTTGACGATGGGGAAGTGGCTGCAGTCGAGCCGCCAGATCAGTACCTATCACATTACAGACTCTCCTTTGGAGCCTGTCAAGAACACTGAGGAGAACGACATAGGCACCTGTCCATAAATGGCAGCAGTACTCCATGCACGGGCAGATGGTTGACTTGTATATATGCAGGATTGATTCAGGTGGAAAAAGCATCCTGGATTGACATAGGGACCCAACCTTCTTAGCAGTACATTTTGCTATGGATTCAATATAGTGGTTCCATTTCAGGTTTGAAGACAGGGTAAGTCCGAGGAGGCGGAGTGTATTATTCTCCCGGAGAATCGCTTGGTCCATGCTTATGGGAGGCAGGAGAGGTCGCCTGTAATGGTTCACAGACAACAGCTTGGTCTTAGATGAATTGAAGTTGACAAGCCACTTCCTGCCCCAGTTCACCACAGAGTGTAGATCCTGTTCATGGTCAGCAGCGAGATTATGTCTGTCCGCCACGACAGGTTTCTTACTGGTGCGGGAGTATATTGTAGTGTCATCTGCGTAGATGCCTACTTGGGACTTCATCACATCTGAGAGGTCGTTGATGAAAATAAGGAAGAGCGTCAGGCCCAGGATAGAGCCCTGTGGTACACCAGCATTCGTGCTGTAGGACAAAGAGGCACGCCCATTCAGAACGACCTTCATTTTGCGGTTATTTAAGAAAGATTGGATTAGGTCAAGCAGGCGACCGGTAATACCATAACCACTTAGTTTTCCAGAGTGACAAAACCTGTCGAAAGCTTGGAGATGTCCAGAGCAACCGCGCGAGCCTCGTCAGACTCATCAATGGCCTGTAGCTTGTACTCCATTACGGTTGTTAACAGGTCGGCCGTGGACCTGGCAAAGCGGAATCCATATTGCCTATCGGAGAACAGTTTGTGGGCGATGAGATGATGAACTATTTCAGCATTGATTATAGCCTCGAATACTTTCCCGAATATCGGTAGAAGACTGATAGGGCGATAGTTGGATGGGTCCGAGCGTTCACCACAATTCTTAAATACAGGAACGACTGAAGAGAACTTCCAGCATGCAGGAAAGCAGGAAGCAGAAAGGCAGTAGTTAAATAATTTAGAGAGGACAGGGGAAAGTTCAGGAGCACACCTCTTAAGGACTATCACCGGGACTCCATCGTCTCCACACACCTTATGGGGGTCGAGTTTTGAAATTACTCTGGATACTACTGTCGAGGTAATATATACACGTCGTGCAGTTTGGCCTCAGTTCTAATAGGGAAGTCGGGTGGGTGTACTCCGGAACAGTCGAATGTGGAGTTGGATGAGAATCTGTGGGCAAAGCACTCAGCTTTGTCCGCAGATGACGTGAGAACCTCAAATCCATGGATTAAAGGAGGTATTGAGAATTTCCTATTGTTGCTGTTTAATAATTTTCTCATATTTTGGTAAGGATCTTTCACTATTCTGTTAAGCCTTCTGATAAAGGTTTCGCATTTGCTGAAAATATTCTTCATCATTCAATACCATATAGTTTAGTCATCGTTTATTTGCTTTTTAATAATTTTCTCATCTTTTGGTAAGGATCTTTTACTATTCCATTAAACCGTCTGAGATAGATTTCGCATTTGCTGAGAAGATTGTTCAGGATGCAGTACCATATAATTTAGTAAACTTTTCTTTGCTTCTTAATAATTTTCTCATCTTTTGGTAGGGATATTTTGCCATTTCAATAATCTTTCTAATATCGGTGCCGCATTTCACGTCCTTTTTAAACACCTTCTAGATATTTAAAATTCCGTCATTGCTTAATTTCGAATTCCTATGTTGGTCCGTTTAATTTACTAACAAATATCTTACGATTGATGTTCTATCTTTTCTTAGCGATTTCACTTAAGAAATTTCGTAGTTGTTGAATTTTTCTTATGTGTCTAATATTGACACTCTGATTGTGCATAATGTTTCTCACATTCTGGTCGCCAATACAGAATTACGGTATTAATTTTAATTCTCTTGGAATTGCTCTACTCTAAAGTTTGAATGAAACTTGTAAGAAGACACATCTGAATCCCCTTTATATTTTGGGGTATTTACTGAATTTCTTTCCTTTCAGATATGCAGTGTAAATTTTGGATTATTTTAATATCTTTTTTAATTAAACCAAATTTATTACGCAAAAAATTCCTTGTAATGGACATTATCAAACGCTCTTGCTTAATGTATAAAACATTGGTATATAGCCCTGTATTAATTACCTAAATTGATGATAGCAAATATTTTATTTACAGCAATTTAAACATATTTATAAATGGAACTTTGTCTCTGTGTGTGTATGTGTGTGTGTCTCTGTGTGTGTCCGTTACCTATAGACTCCGAAACGGCTGAACCGTTTTTCTTGAAAATTTACACAGTTCTACTCTAAGCGTCTGCGAGCATTTTTAGCTAGGTTTTGTGTCTAGGTACCCCGATAAATATCGCAAATCGATAATTGAAAAAATCGGGTTATAGAAGGAGTGGTCCGATTTTAACCCAGTTTGATACACTCATAGACAAAGATATAAGAAACGATATTCAGAAGTTTCAAGGTTGCAGCTCTTACAATAGTGCATAAAATTAATTATATATATATATATATATATATATATATATATATATATATATATAAGGCAAGATGTTTGTGTGTGTGTCTGTTTATCTGCCTGTATGTCTGTATTTCTTCAGTCCTTTTATTTTAGTTTTTGCTTCGGGTTTGGCTCTAAGTAGGTGTAATTGTAGTTCTTAGTCTCAGACATGACATCATTCACTCAGAGAAATTATTTAGCCTTGAAAATTCAGTTTACGACGAAAAAACGTATTTGATATCGATACCAGGAAAGCAAAATTTGACTTACATCCATTCATTTTTCTTTCACTCTATGTTTTTGCTTTAACTGGAAGCAACTATTGCTTTTTAGTCTTTCGTGCCAACGTTCAAAGAGTCTGAGGTCCAGGACCATGGATTAGTTTTAAAGCTTTCATTACACCCGAGCAACGCCGGGCTATACTGCTACTATTAATATAATTTTGTATTAACGGGTACAAACAATGATACCTACATTGTACTTTTTAAAAAGTTCTTTGTCGATATTTCCTGTTTCCTGCATTCATTAAATATTATAACTAATATTCTAATGGAATATGCGTCACAAAATTTGCTAATAGATAATAAATACGCTTGTCATATGAGATGTTTCTCAAGAAATACCAGATGATACCAGAGCCGAAAGTGTGTCACTGGAAACATTAGTAAAATAGTTGCATCAGGCGTTTGACATAAAAGACGACATTCTAACAAAGTGGTGCAGGCTGACACCTCAGAGCATGACATTGACTGCTCCCGAAATGCAAACATGCGGTATACCCGGATGTCCTTATATGTGCGAGCATGTAACAAACAATGACAAGAATATATATAAACACACAAAGTCAATGTATAGGGTTTCATATTCTCAAGACATTAAGAATGCATGTTCGAAGAAAACCGTAGCTTCACATAAAAGCTCGACGTTATTAACGAGAAAATAGGATCACATTAGTTCTTGGCATTCTCTATTTTTCCTAATAGTTTCTATAACAATGACATTACACTAGACTAATGTGTCTTTGTGTGTGCGCGTGTAAATTAATATTGGAATTATTTTATTTACATTGTCATATATGTATTTATCCATTTTCGTTGGAAATACCTTCATTAAAAGACATAATGATGTAATTTGAATAATTTGTATTGTTTAGCCATTTGAATTTTTACGTAAAATAAAATATATATAATATATATATATCGTATTGTAATGGTTGTTACAATGGTTTATAAAAGCATAGTATCACCAAATTATCATTAGATGAGGAGTAAACGTAGCTCCGAACCGCGAAAATGTTAAATGTTCATGTAGTAATACTATGCTTTTATAATCCATTGTAACATTCATTACAATATAAAGCCCTACGGTGTATCGTTCACTCTTTATAAAAGTAAATGCATGAACAGTGGGTTTAAAACCTACGTGTTCCATAACTTTCTTACAGTAATGTATATATATATATATACATATATATATTTATATATATATATATATATATATATATATTATTGTATTTTTATGAGATATTCGTAAAAGGAAAAATCACAGTCTATGTGTATGCCTTCTTTTCGAAGCCTTTTTTATCATGTCACCATCCAATGTAAATTCTATGTCTATTAACAATTAGCAAGAATAATCCAGTTTATTATTGCTGATTAGTGATTTCGATTCTCATTAGTTTCCTTATATAAATTAAATAATCCTATTTTTCTCCGTAGACATTTCAATCTCGCAAAATCAGGCACCTTATACAATTTGATTTTTATTATTGATTAACGAACTCAACTTTTGTGATCGTTTCTTACTAGTCATTTTCACCCCAAAAGTGCATCCCGCTGATGATTGGCAGATTTTAAAAATGACATTTTTTATACCACTACTTACACACACACGCACACACAAACGTATATATATATATATATATATATATATATATATATATATATATGATAATAATAATAATAATAATAATAATAATAATAATAATAATAATAAAAAAACCGACTCTGTACGTATTCTAATCTTAAAATGTTACACAAGAAACTTTTAAAGACCATGAATAAGCAGCAGAATCTAACTCCGTTTTCGTCCTCGGCTATAGAGCTTTGGACAAAGAGGGGAAAAAAAAAGAAAACTGCGTAGGACCGACAATGCATACGGTTCTTCACAGTAAAGAAAAAAAAACCCTCGAACGGAACGAACCACCAGGAAAGAAAAGTGCTCGATACTAAACAAACCAAAAAGTGTTAACAAAAAGGCAGTTACGCAGAGCAAAAACACACGAAAAAAATCGCAAGATCGCCAAGACCTACCGCGGTTTCGCACAACGGCTCGTTGTACGAAACCGCGGTAGGTCTTGGCGATCTTGCGATTTTTTTCGTATATATATATATATATATAATTCAAAAGGATAATCAGGTAGATAAATCCGAAAAACCCGATCCTAATTAATATTAATTTCATTAATATTAAAATTGATCAAGTTGGAGGGCTCAGTCTAATTTTTATATTCTAATTACAGAGCCAGTAATAGACATAGGTATATTTCTGCTTCTCTGTTTACTTCTTTATAATTAACAATTATTAATCAGACCCTGTTTTATTTTTCTGTGAATGATAAAATCCTTTAGATTTCTGCTGGTATAAAATGTTTTATCATTTGAATTTGATATTTCGTTGCTGAAGAAGGAAGGAAGTCCTCGCAGAAATAGCTATTCAACGAAATTAAACATTGAAAGTGTGTTTTATATATATATATATATATATATATATATATATATATATATATATGCACGTATATAATAGATACGTATATATATGTGTGTATAGACCATTTTATTCGATAAGTTTTATGATATATTTGGACCGAATTATAACACTATATTCTGAATGAAATTCACACTGCTTAAAAAATGTAGTCGTGTCATCATAGAAAAATTCAATTAAATTATTTACAAATTTGACATTCTGAAAGATTGATGAATCTACGGAAATAGAAAAGAGATGATGAAAAGATTTTTTTATTCGCAGAAACTAATCTTTCGTTTGGAAAAATTAGAACATAATTTAATATTCGCACTGCGACGATGGAACTTCTTTGTTTTAAATAGCAACATATTCATCATAATGTAGTGCAATTAAGGACAGATGAGTAAGCATCAAAGATGTCTTAAGGAAATGATAACAAATCAATTATTTCTACTCAGAATCAGAAAGTAACTAAAATATCTTGAGGAAATCTAATGAAAAAAAAAGTCTTAGAACAGATTGAGTTCAACAGATACAAGAGAAGGTAGCAGACCACCTACTTGTCGAACTTTGGTGAATAAATGGGGAAACGTGAGACTAGATACTTGACAAAGAGGAAAACGGCCACAAGCAATAAGAAGTTGTGGAGAGCCATGATGGCCCATTTCTTGAAGGGATGCAGAATACAAAAGAAGGATCATAAAACAACGGAATATATATTGATGTAGATAATTTGAACGGAAGAAATTGACAAAGATATCTGAAAATATTTTGAAAAGTTAATTTCAAAATAAATTTCATGAGAATCACTTCCTCAATAATTAATACTTTCTCGATATCTCTATGAAAGACGTCATGATAAAATGGCTATCGTCTCGGAATGAGAAATCTGAGGGCCGGGTTTGAGTTCCATTTGGATTTATTACGTTCCATTTCACTTAGAAAAAATCCATCACTTCTAATTATCAGTTTAACAAACAGTTTTATTTTTTAATACAAAGAAAACACTTCTTATCTTAGTGGATGTGAACAGAATCAATTAAAAAGTGTTACGTCGTGTAACAGAATTATGTGAAATAATACAAAACAACTTAATAGTATAAAAGTAAGTCTATTGACAGGAAAAGATAAGTATTTACAAGAGGTGAGGATTAGTAGAATACAGAACAAGGTAATTATTATACAGTATCGTCATAGAGACGTGATAGATTGACTAGTAGAACACTTCCGGTGCAATACCGGAAATACCCGACTGACTCGCTCACTCGACTTCCTTACTCGAAGTATAATCACAATCATTTTATATAGTGATTCAAACAAAAAAAATATCATCAATTAAATGTGTATTGCATTTGTTGAGTTTTGTTGAATAGCAGGTTAAAATTAATCTTCTAGAATTGGCTGTCAACCAGTCTACTACTTTTCAATTAGTTATAAATCGAAAGAGATTATCGCTCAATCGAGTATGGCAATTATTTGACTGATATTGTTTACTAGGATTTAACACTAACTTTATTTAATCTGAATTCTATGGGAGTAGTTCGGTTATAGTTAGAAATTTATTTCAAGGAGTGAATTTCAGGCATTCAACAACTCACTGTCATCAACAATGGCTTTGAATTGAAGGAAGAATAATCTTTGAAAAAGTTGTAAGCATTTAACCTGTTCTACAAATTCGTGAAATCTTTTCGTTATCCTTTTTTTCTAATTACTTATCTTTTTTATGAAACATTTTTTTTTGTTTTAGAAACAAAGAAAAGACGTTATTTTGATGGTCGAGAATTAACTCAATCCCAAACGAAAATTATCTTCCTGTAAAAAAATCTGTTTTTGGTGAGATTGCATTCTTGTGGTACATCCCGGTTGCACGTGGGTAATAAATGAATACTGCTTTGAAAGTAAAGAGACAACTTTTTATCAGTCGCAAGAATTGAGGTGTTCCAAGAAGATAATTCCCACTTTTATACAGATGCAAATCAGACTGAAAACGATCGTAGAAATCATTTTGGTAAAGTAAATCAATTTATAATGCTTCTTCTACATCTGTTTCTCCATTTGATTTATTCCTGATGTTATAAAAGCAAACAAGTGGGCGTACGACCTTTCGCATGCGAAAAGAGATGGGAAATACTTGATTTATAAGCTTTTCATTTCAAACATTCAGTCAGTTAAGTGCCATATGTGATACACGCTTGGGCGATCATGTCTCGAAAGAGACATGACTGACTGTGCAGAAGATTATCCCGCATTAGGTTGCCATTGCTTTCTGTTGTAGACTGGTTGCCGATCAAGGCTATAGAACCGAATCTTTCCAGCTATTTAACTCATAACTGGAAGGAAGAGACGGATTAATACCGTTCCCAAGAGTATTTGCGCGTAAGTGAATACAATGGATTCAACTGGAATTCGAACTCGGCTCCTCGGTTTCTCGTTCCGAGTCGATATCTACTGTACCACAAGGACAGATTGAAGGGAAGGGAACCTATGTTTTGTAGAGGGTGCTGTTTTGCAGAATGCAACTGTTTTGCAGAGATCCTACATGCTCGCATGAGGGAAGATGACAACTTGGTTTCTCATGACTCTCCCTCCGAAAAGGTGCTAGGTTACCTATATGAAACTGCTACAGATGAATTGCTACTGGGCCCTTGCACTGCTGGGGTGGCACCAGTTACCAAAAGAGGTATTTTATCTCAGAATTCTGCAGTATTCGACCCTTTGGGGTTAGTTCTTCCTGTAGAATTCTTCTAAGTGAGATTTGGAAATTTGGTTTAGCCTGGGACGCCCGTGTCCCCAATGATATTAAATTAATATGGAATAAGTTGTATCGCGATTTATTGAATGTCGACAGCCTGGGGTTCAAACAATTTGCTGCTGATACATCCGCCACTGCTAAGTTAGTTTTGTTCTGTGATTCCGCTAAGCAAGCCTATGGATTTACTGCCTATTTGTACCAAAAGGGGTCTGCCAACCTAATTTTTTTTCCAAGGCAAAGGTAGCACCTTCTACTAAAAGGACATTGCCATCGCTTGAATTACTGTCAGTCTATTTGTGCATGAAATGTATTCCCTGTATTATAAAGGCATACCCTCGAGATATGTTGAAGGACATTATCGTGGCTGTAGATGCACAAGTGGTCTTATCTTGGGTTCTGTCAGATAACGTTAAGACTAAATGTCAATTTACTCGAAATCGTTTGAAAGATGTTCGTTCTAGATTCGTAGAGCTGCGCAACCTAAGTTTTGAGGTTACATATAAATACGTGAGCACAAATGACAAACCCGCTGATTTGATAACACGAGGAATTACCTTGTCTAAATTCCAATCGGCCTTGCCCCGTTAGATGGAGGGTTCCTTGTGGCAAATACAGATAATTTAGATTGGTTGGAAAACGAACTGCGCTGTCTTAGATATGAGAGTCGGTGACTAATGGCTAATGTTTGCACCTCCAGCATAGAAGATCCTGAGGTGGATCCTGTGTTGGACATTGAAAGATTTTCTTCCTTCGCTAATGTTTTGAGGGTTTTGTCTCTGGTAATTAAAATTGTTTTGAATCTGAAAAGGTCGGAAAAAGACCCCATTTTGAAGGCTAGAATTTACTTGCTTAAATTCGTACAGTGCTCATGTTTTTTATTGAACCCTCGTAAGGGCGAGATTCCACTGTTGATTACTAAGTTAAATCTGTTTCTGGATGATGAAGGATTGCTCCGATCCAGAGGGAGGATCGGTAATTCTGAATTCTTTTCTGATGATATTGTTTATCCTGTTTTGTTGCCTAGATCTTGCCATGTAACTAACCTTATAATAATGAACTACCATTTGCAATGCAAGCATCTAGGCATTGCTGCTACATTGAGTAGACTTCGTTTGTCAGGATTTTGGATTCTTAAATCACGGCAGACAGTTAAAACTGTATTATCTTCTTGTGGCATTTGCAAGAAGTACAACTCCCTCGCCTTTAAATACCCTAAAGTAACCAATTTGCCCAAACATCGAATCAACCTTGTTAGGCCCTTCCTACACACTGGGATAGACTTTACAGGACACGTATGGGTGCGGGAAAGTGGAGAATCTAGAAAGATGTATATCCTCATTTTTACGTGTTTCAGCATTAGGGCTATTCATTTGGAACTATTAGCTGATATGACCGCTAACTCTGTTGTTCTGGCACTTCTGAGATTCTTTAACCTTTATGGTGTTCCGTCCCACATATAGTCCGATAATGCTCGCTCCTTTGTGGCTGGTTGTAATTTGGTTCAGAAAGTTTATATGTCTGACGAGTTTGAACAGAATTTTAGTGTTCACCACATCAAACACCAGACCATTTGGTTTGGTGCTGTTTGGGAGAGATTAATCAAGGTTGTGTAGAACTGTCTTTTTAAGAGCATTGGGCGACAGAAATTAGATTATTTCCAGTTTCTGACGGTTTTATCCGAAGTACAGAGTTCGATTAATGCGCGCTCCTTGACCTACCGTTGTTCTGATGACGCGAGTTTGAACATCATATCTCCTAACGCCTTTATTCGCCCTTATTATAACAGCTCTGTCTTTTTGAATGGACAGGAGGCCTATTTCGCCAATCCTTCCGCTTCTAGGGATGATCTTATTGTCAGCTTGGAATAAAGAGATCAATATCTAGATGAGTTTCAAAAGTTGTGGTATGAAGAGTATCTCTTAGGATTAAGAGAATCTCGTGACCTGCACCAAGCTGAATTCAAAAATCTTATTAAACTAGGAGATGTTGTCCTTATTAAAAATTCCACGAAGCCTCGACCTTATTGGTCACTTGGAAGAGTAAATGGACTCACACAGGTTAACGATGGGTTGGTCAGATCTGTGTCGATTAAAAAAGGTGATGGCGTAAGACAGGAAAATTCCTTGAGGAACTGTCCATTACTCACTCTCACCAAACCACCAGACACCCTTTGGAGTCTGGTGATGTAGTCGCTAGTGACGTGTCTTAAACGGCCGGTTCTGGATTGAACATTCGGCCCCGTAGAGGTAGTGGAAGTGTTAGTGTAAGAAATTCAGATTTTATTTGGTACTAATCTTTAGCTTAGTTTGAACTTTATTCCGTTTGAGGCATTTTTCTTTTTCTCCTTTTTCTTTTTCTTTTGGGAGAGTGTTGACATTTTATTTGTCCGTTCGTTTGGTCGTTTTTTCTTTCTCTCCTTTTCTCGCTAGGGCCGTTGGGAAATTGAAATGTCTTTGCAGTACCACGTGTCGCGTATCTCGCCTCTGATTGGTTAGCTCCTTCTGATAGAATTTCAAGGAGCGGGAACTCTCACTTTTTTTATTTTTATCGACTTGAGCAGTCCTGAAAATTTTAGCTCCGTCAGAATAAAGACGTAAGAAGAAGTTTCAATTTATTTGCAGGCTAGAGAAGCTCGCAAAAGAAAGAAAGAATTTCCTCCTGACGAACAGAGAAGAAACAAGATTCAAGATACTACTTCCAGAGGAAGAAAGAGTTAATTTCTCTAAAAAGAATCGTTTCCCCTGTTTGTCATTATCCCACGTGGCGTAAGAAAAAAAAAGGTTTAAACGTCACTTCTTCCAGAGGAAGAAAGAAAATTTATTTTAAGATAAGACTCTTCTTCCAGAGGAAGAAAAAAAATATTTTAAGAAACGTCACTTCTTTCAGAGGAAGAAAGAAAATTTATTTCAAGAAAAGACACTTCTTCCAGAGGAAGAAAGAAAATTTATTTTAAAAAAAGATACTTCTTCCAGAGGAAGAAAGAAATTTTATTTTGTGAAAATATACTTCTTCCAGAGGAAGGAAGAAATTTATTGTACGAAAAGATACTTCTTCAAGAGGAAGAAACAAATTTTACTTTCCGGAAAAGGGATACAGTTTCCCAGGTCGGCCCACAACCAGCAAGGGTTGAAGAGACTTAACAAAACAAAAAAACAACAAAAAAAAAGCAAACATTTTTTTGCAGGCTCGAGACAAGAAACTAACTACGACCACTGTACCTAACAAGGTAAACTGAGAAAGAATTGATTTTTTTTTCTTCTTCTTGTGGTATCAAGGCTATAACCTAGCCTTTGCCAACGGACCTGTTTTGCAGTCAGCGCACAACTCCTCTCTGTTTTTAATAAAGCTGTGAATTTCCTTTAATTTGAACCCGCTGTGTTGTATTGAATTTTACGTTTCTCCTTTTGGTTCACAGCAGAATTTTTCCTTACGACATAAAAAATTACGCAGACTAAGATTATGTTTTCTCCTTCAAATGAGGACGAGAGTTCGAATCCTGCCAGAGTATTTATGCATTAAATAGCCCAACAAACCATCACCACCCTGAAATATAAATGGAGCCTTGAGAAAAGCAAATCGAAATAGCGAACGAAAACCTCGACACACTATACAAGAACAAACATGACCTCTATTTCTTCTCGTCTTTCCATGACAACATTATCAAGCTAATCAGATCATACGAACGGATCTTACACAAAATAAATAGACAGAACTTGTATATATTATTCAATGAATCCTATATTAATAAAAACATGCTGCCAAAATACACACAATTTAAACTACATGCTTGTGAAAAGGCAAATCGAATTAGCGTAAGAAATCCTCGACACACTATACAAGAACAAACATAACCTCTAATATATATATATATATATATATATATATATATATATATATATATATATGAGAACATGTACATAATTATTCAATATATATCCACTACGAAGGTACGCTTGTTCCGACATTGAAACTTCAATGTCTCATCTTTACTTACCGCCTGATGAGACATTGAAGTTTCAATGTGGATATGAGCGTACCTTCGTAGCGGATATATATATATATATATATATATATATATATATATATATATGAGGGTTTATGGTGCATTATGAACAGCGAAGTTTCCTGTATTATCGTAACGATTATTGGATGGTCAATAAAGATTATTATTCTAGAGTATGTATTCAAGTGTGTATTCTAATTAGGATATTTTTTAATATCTTGCTTTTGGCATATGTGTTAACCAAATATTCAGATTCGAATTTCACGAACAGACAATCAACACAAATTATTTGGTTATAGTCGTGAAATCTCATTAAAACTAGCTTTGAACTAATTTGAACTGAAAATATAGAAATAGTGCACAAAATACCAGGTTGTTTTCAGTCAGCTCGCCAATAATTTGTATTCTAGATTTCATTTCTCTTAGACTGTCGGCCGCCAAGGGAAAATAACCTATAGATGAAGAAAGATAAGTCATACCTTTTCTAATGATGTTAGTGTGATCGAAAGAGATGTTTACTTCTGATATTATTACAAATATAATTTTCAGTTACTACAATAGTTTCATTTTGCTATACTGTTGTATCTGCTTTTTCAATATGTAATATAAGACAAGCATTAATATTTATGTTCTTTTATTTTATTTTATTTTATTTTATTTCTGTTTATATTACTTGATATCAGCAAAGAATATTCCTATACTGAGTTCAAATAAAGTATTCGTGACGCGTATCGTAATGAAGCTCAATGTTACCGGGCATGCCAACATTGTTTTGGTTATTTGCGACCAAGCATTTTTTTATAACGATTCATTAAATATAGATGACCAGTGTTTGTAAATATTAAATTTCCGTAAACCGTGAATGGAAACTAGAAATAAAGTTTTGTACAAAATTATATATCGTCCATAAATCACTTTCGGAAACATGAAAAGGTAAATCAACTTGGAAATTATCTAAATCGTTTCGTTTCTGAAAATGTCCAGTTCTGCTTCATACAATATTTAGATTTCTTATCGTTCAATGATTATGAAAGATTTTAAGAAAATGCATCTATTTTAAAATGGAATTGTTTATTTTATGATAAATACAAATTGTCTATCAAAGTAAGTACATAATCATGGAATATAATCAATTTTTGTTTTCAAAATAATCATACATATATATATATATATATATGTGTGTGTGTGTGTGTGTGTGTGTGCGTGTGCGTGTGTGTGTGTACAGACTCACACACACACATATATATATATTTCCACATATCACCCGAAGAGGAGCGATTCAGCTCCGAAACATGAATTTTTTTGTGTAGAAATACTATTTATTTATAAACCATTATAACAACTATTTCAATATAAAGCTTTACTTTACGAGCAATCTTTATAAAAGTAAATGCTTGAACACTGGGTTTAAATATACGTATTCTTTCACTTTCTGACAATACTATATATATGTGTGTATATCTGTGTGTGTGTGTGTGTGTGTGTGTGTGTGTGTGTGTGTGTGTGTGTGTGTGTGTGTGTGTGTGTGTGTGTGTGTTTGGTACATACTTGAATGAGGAGGAAACTTCTTACCATTGTGTAGTTTCAAGTGATTCTCAGAAACTAGCAAATATTCTCAGATTAGAAAAAGGATTTATTTGGAGATTCTAGGGACTCATCAAAAACTCTCCTGCTTTTTTACAACACTACAGATTGTCCTGCTATTTTGAATATGGAAGCTGCTCTCTTATTGGGTCTGCTGTAGAAATTCTTTCAGAAAACATAAACCTGTCAGTCCGTGCCTAAAGTCTAGATTGGACTCTGCCTCTACTGGCAGTTTCTAAGCCTGAAATTGCCGTTCAAATGTAAATTTAAGAGCTTGGACGATATTAAATTTAAATTGACTAAGTAGCTAATAATAAATTTGAAAGGAGTTCGTCATCGCTGTTTTATTTTTATTTTTTTTATTTTCAGTGAAATGGACGCTGTACATGAGATCCCGCGTCAGTACTATTAAGGAAATAAAAACGACATTAACATGAAAGGTTATTTATTCGTCAAAAACGGCAGACAATTTCCGGGTAGACCATTTATACATATTGTATCATTTTTAGTTTTGCCTCTATTTTTTTAAAATTTCATCTAAACCAAGTTAACATATCCGCTAAGGCGCAGGTTGTTACTGAGTGTGCAAAAATATAAAAAATTAAAATATTATTAAGCAGAGATTACTTTAAAAAACAGCAATTAAGAATACAGGCGATAATGTTTGATATTGTATTTAAATTTTTGAAGATCAAACTTGAATAGAAATAACAGGTTGGAAGCGATTTCTTTTCCAAACGTATCGACAAAGCAAGGCAGTACTCCTACTTGTGCGTGAGGGTTCCAATGAGAAGAGATGGGCTAGAAAGTACAGGGCATCTTGAAGAAAGGATTAGAGAAAGATGAAACTCAAGAAGATAAAAGATGGCAATTGATGTTGCATTTAAACTTTCGGAGATTGTAGCAATCAGTAAAGAAATTTGACGGAAGGGAGTATGGGCGTGATGTGCGAGAAATGAAACTGTAGCGGAGAAGTGACGGCTATATTTGGCTATTTTGACTATTTTGTAGTGGGACCTAGTTTCTAATCTAGTAGCACGTGTAAATTTATGCAGAAGATATACAAGGGCATGAATGTCGTCAGAACAAAAGCCGTAAAAATATTTGTAAAAAATACAGATGGAAGCCACATCCAGTCACTGAAAAAGTGACTGGAGTCCAGCTGCCAAATTGAGATCCATTAAATTACAGATCTTCCTTTGGATTTTGTTGAGAACCCCAAACTAAATAGCAGGTTCATTCAACTAGATACGAAAACAGTATTCAATGCACAGGTGAATGCTAAATTTATAAATGTGCGAGATGGATTTTGACGGGAAACATTACCTGCTCCGGCACTGGCGCCCAACATTTTAGCAATAGATATAGCTTTTGATTCGATCAAGTCGTTCCAGTTGTGATCACTTGAGAAAGTAAATACGAGGAGGTGCAGTGTATTACTTTCTAGAAGACTAGCGTGATCCATACTAATGGAAGGTAGAAGAGCTTCTCTGCGGTGGTAAAAGAGATACAGCTACGTTTTGGAAGCATTAAGATTTACGAAGCATTTTTACCGGAATCCATCACAGACTGGAAATTCTTTCAAAGATCAACAGTGAGGGTTACTTTGTTAGCCCTGGCATATTTTGTATTAAGACAGTGGTAAATCGTGCTGTCATCTCTACAGATTTCTACTGGAAAACTTAATCTATCAGGAAGATCATTGATGTAAAACAAGAAAAGCGTAGGGCCTAAAATACAGCCTTGATAGACACCCGCGTTCAAATGAAAACATCTAGAAGCATGCTCGTTCAAAACTATTTTTATTTTATGATTTGACAGGAACGATTGAATTAAATCAAACATTCTCCCATGGCAACAACGTGCTTCGCTATTCTTATCTTTCTGCTTGATATATATATTTGGTGATAGATGTTAAAACCTCAGCGGTAGACCTGGCAAAGCGGAAGCCATAATGATTTTTAAAGAATAAGTTGCGGTATGTGAGATGACGAATGACTTCAGCATTGATAATAGCCTTTGCTAAAAAGAGGCTAATACAGCAATAGTCAGAGGGCTCTCCAAGAATTTTAAAAACCAGAACTACAGAGGAAGACTTCGAACAAGCAAGGACGCAAAATTGTTCGTAAGCGAAAGTGCGGAAAAAAAAACTGTTAGCATGAATTTATGGTTACATCTAGCCATTTCAGCTGAAAAATGTTGAGCTCATTGAGATATCTAATGTTATCACCAACTGTACATCTAGTCATGTTGTTATATACCACTTTTTTGTATATATTTCTACTTGACTTAAACACTGTTAGAACTTAACGCTCTCTCGAACGAATTATGATAAAACGACGAATGCTGACAAAGCTCCACTTCGGTAATAAAGACTGCTACCCAAGATGTCGACGACAATTAACTCTGCACAAATTTGGCGGTTCTCACCACGACCACTACGATGACGATACTTCTCCAACTTCTTCGGCAATTAAAGCTTTGTTCCCGTTTTTATTAAAAAGAACACAGGAAATCTTTTCCAAACACAGGACATCATTTTAAAGAAAGTCGGTACATTGTCGTGGAGTAAGGTGAAGATTATTTAAGTTATCTGAGTTGTCAGTAACCCCAACAAATCGGACTAAGTTAAGTTTAAGACATCCGTCCACATCGATGAAGGAAATTAGACCTTATTTTATCGAACTAAAATTTAAAAAAACTGTCAGTTAGAAGTCATTTCTGTTTAACTAACAGCAGTCTTTCGGTGCTGATTTATCTGCGTCATAATCTTTTTGAACCCTAGCTAGACAAAACAAAAATCCCAATTCCGACCATATTGCACTTATGTGACATTTCAACAAAACATATTTCAAACACTTAAATTATCATCTGTACTGCTAAGCGTAAAAAATTTCATTAACAAAATTCACGCTTCCCGAAAATATCGTACCAACGTAAATATTAAAAAATATTTAACAATGTGTTGCAGATTTGAAATATTACATTCAATTTGAAGTCAGAAAAGAACAGTATTCTCTACAAGAGTACTTGTTGACTAACTTTTATACAAAGAAATAATTGATTAATTTTTGGTCAAATTTTAATAATTTTCTCATTGTACCATTACATCATTGCGAATGGCCTGCATATTGGCAATTAGTACAAGTGTATATTTTCAGTATGATCTTACTGGTCAACACATTCTTCTGGCACATGTTATTTCAGTTCATTTTACCTACTTTTGGAGTGCAGAATTCAAATCTAGCATCATTTTTGCCTATCCTGTCACGTTTTTGAGACATTTTTCAGGATTTGAAGATTTTACTCATAATTAAAATGCAGAAAATAATTATTAAGTTATATACAAAAACTTGCACGAGTAAATGTAATGCACATAATTATGTCATAATTATGTATGATGATAAAAAGATATGTATAAAAATTTTGTTTATTCCAGTAGCTACTTTATGGCATAAATTTCTTCCTCTTTGACGAAATTTGATGTACAGCTCCGGGAAAATATCTCATTATTGCCCAGTAAAAGTTACCATCATGCTCAAGTCCCATTTTCCTTGATAACGTTCTTCTATTATTTTAATCTATTGAAGAACGATTTCACCCTGCTCTTCAGTTACATCATCTGAAAACTTGCCCAAGTAACTGTGTAAATAATATATTTTGATGCTCAGGCTACATCCAAATGCTTGCAAACTCAATAGTAGTTCCTTTATAATAAGTTGGTAGTTGTCAGCTTTCATGTTCCAGAGAAAATTATGCACCAAATTAGAAAAGCCATTCCAAGATTTATCGTTTTTCGTATTTGTTGTTGCAACAAAATGTGGATATCTGAGAAGTTTTCAATTTGATGTTCATCAAATATTCCTGCATTAAATATTCCTGCATTTTTCTTTTCATTACTGAAAGCTAAAAATATTGAGCATATATAACTGAATCAATTTTTACTGTGATCAAAATTTTATAGCCATTGGAGAAAAGATTTTTATTTTCCTATCAACCAGAGGCTCACTGATTATGATTTTCTCACCAGTTATCAAACTGTTTATTGGTAATCATTCCTTCTTACTCCATGTATTCTACTGTAGGCCTAATATCCTAGTAGCACAAGAAACAGAAATACATTGTGTAACCAACCTGCTGACCCAGAAAAAAATTAACCATATTCAAATATACATAAATTACCCGTTCATGAACACAGTATTCCAACCACTACAGAATAAAATTGATATTAGAATACTCTTTATATTTTTACATAGTGTGCTATGGAGATTGAGGCACTACTTCTATTATGAAGTAGAAACTATTCAAGGTTCCTTTAGAATTGTCAATACAAAATCTCTACTCACTTGAATCATATCCTGGCATACGAAAGTGATAAGTTTTTTAATATCATTACAATAAGCAAGCTGATCATCTGAATGGAAATCTTTGCATTATGAGAAAAAGAGAAAACTGTACCAGCTTTAATCAATTTTCTCTCTTGTAAACTAGACGCCAACAACTCAGAAGACTTCTTTGGAAAATAAAAATCTCTGGGCAGGTCATTCAATTCAAACTGACTAAACAAAGAATTGTTATCACAGTCTGCATCAGGTTACTTACAAATATCAGGCACGGGTTTTTCTTCACAGTGTAGAACTGGTTGAATGTTGGATTAAATATTTGGTATTTCAAGAGTTGTATAGTTTTATTAAAAACATTACATTGACAATGCAGAAGTAGAAGTTACCCAAATGTTTTTTCATTCTCTCCGAAACGTTGGCACACGAATTTGTGCTTAGCATTCTTCCTCTGAGACCACAATCGCAACGTTCCTACACAGGTTTTGCACACTTTGTGAGGGGCACAGCTTTTGTCCTGATTTCCAAGTGCTACTTTAAAGTAGAAAAGATACAACTTCTTCATACTCATTAATGATACGCCTTTGATAATGAAAAATATCTGTATCATTTTTTTTTAGATATTGTAGCCATAACTCAGAGGTTGTATACCGCAATGTTTAAAAAAGCAACAGCGAATAAGTTCTAGGATTAGGACAGGAGATTTTATAAGGAAGTTTTGCACAATTCCGACTAGCTGTTAATTAGGAAGTAATTTGAAATTAACTTCTAGTTAGAAACAGGAAGTAATGCCTAAATCACTTATTATAACAATCAGTAAGTAGTGTCTAAAAAAAGCCGTTCATGAGTTTCGTTGGTTATTTTACAGTCTACAAAATGAATGTCCGAATGGACTCGCTATATAACAAAACTCAAAATTCTGTATACACTATCTGTACAGTATCTTACTTGATCAGCTGATTTTTCTTTGTGAATCAGTTGCTTGTTAGTATTCTTTCTTTGTATTTTATTATTATAATCTTACCTATCCAGTCAATCAGAAATAAATGAGACATCACAAACATCCAATGTAATCTATTTCAAGAAAGTTATACAACCTAGTAAAGACTTGTCACAATTTATATGACAATGTACAGCCAATAAGTCTTCAAACTCTACTGAAAATATCTTTTCGGTAAAATGTATGAAAATGTGGAATACTGATATCACAAACCGATGATGGAATACAGCAAGAACTAATACTGGACTTAGATTCAGCACCCCAAAATAAGTCAAAATCAGCTCTAATTCTTCATGTAAAAAAAAAATTAAGCAGTGTATTTTGTTTTCTTTTGTTTTACTTATCTTAAAAGCTTATTCTCAGTAAATTTAACACTTAATTTCTTTTAATAGTTTTGGCGTCCTTCCTGGTGATAGTGAATTAATATTTATCGCTATAAAACATTGTCAATTCAAGCAAAAAGTTAATTTAAAGTTGATATGTATTTCTGTTTAAAGCATCGCTTCAGGCGGTGATACTGAATGAATATCCTACTAATTGTTAATATAAAACGTAAAAGTGTGTACTTCTTAATTTATATGTAAGTGTGTGTATAACAAAACAAAATCATCAAAGTTATCATCAGTTTACTATATTTAAATTTGAAAATTATGTCGTCAGTCAGTCACTTGATTTTATTTCTAAAATTAATTCAATGAAAGTGTGTCACATCGTTGTATTTTTAAGAATAGGCTATTTTTACTTGCTATCAGACCTAGCGATTCCATTGCTAAAAAATGGTGATAAAACACTAAATAAAAGAACAAATATATACTGTCTTACATTGTCAGAAATCGATAAAAGTTGTATTTTTAATGTTATCTCAGTCTATGTTTTTTCTAGAACCTTAATTATTCTAATTTAATTTTTCAAATGAGCCAATGAATATTCTTCCAGGCAAAAAAAGAAAAAAAGAAAAAAAGAAAAAAAAGTATGTTGATAGTGTAAATTTAGTGTAAATTTAGTGTAAATTTAATTTTTTTATCATGTTTTATCTATTTAACCGTCCCGGATCAGTTCGTCAAAACTAGTGTTACAAAGACTTTTATATAATAAGCATTTTACTATCATGATACATATTATTTTCAATTTGTATGTCTTTAAATCTGAAGATCAAATGCATTTTAGTACAACTTTCAGAAGGTCATTCTTCGGTTGTTTTAAATAAAAGCGAATCAAAAAAATATTTTTGTTTATTTGTTTCTTTAATACATTCCCTCAAACCAAGGTGATAATGCTACTAAAAAGCAAAGGGCGACTGGAAGGAAAAGAGAATGAGAGCACTTTAGAAGGTAAGAATACATAATCCTAAAAACGATAGAGGGAAGGAAACACTACTCTTGTTAAAAAAAACAGGGAAAAGTATCAACCGAACAACTTTTGTGTGTGCATGTATGTATATATGTGTGTGTGTGCGTGCGTGGGTAAACGTTCTCATTTTTTTCGAAAGGTTTGTGTTAATGAAATTAATGGCCTTACTTTTATGCTTCGTTACATTGTACCTGCTGAATGTCGGTCCTAACAGTGCTACGACTCCTCCTCTTCTCCAAACACCTGATAGTTTACCTTTTATTTAAATAAACTACGCAATTTTGTCCGGAAACAAAGAGCCTGCATATAGAACAGATTATGTGGCAGAAAAGAAAAAAAATTCTTTCATCGTCTCAGCTATTTATTTATTTTTTAAGTTTAAATACTTTTTAGGTTTCCATTTTCCTTAAAGTGTCCCATCTATGAAATTCTCAGCAGCCTTCTGTAGAATGAAATCTCTGTTATCTAATATTTGATCTTCATCTGTAAGAAATACTGCTGAGACTTACCAGATTTTATGACAGCTAGTCATAATTTTAGCAACATGTGATAGACTTCAATAGACTGTCTATGACAAGCACAGAAATTAAACTTAAAGAAATATAAAACAAAGAGTAATAGAATGCATTATAAATAGACTAACTGTTCGCCGTAAGAATAAAATGCAATGTTGTTTGCAGAAATGACAGCTCATGGTATGAGCTACATAGTGGTAATGATAAAAACAAACAGGTACTGAAATCTTATAAACCGAGTTAATTAGTAAAAGGCATAGTAAAATGTGGCACAGAAATCCAAAGAAGAGTTCAAATAGTAAAATATGTTTTCGAAAAATTTAGCAAATAATTTGTTCTTCTTTTATGTTAGCGATGCCCTTCCACAATTTCCCTTGCTTTTGTAGCTCTTTATAAGTTTTCTCTTTTTCTTTTCTTTTCAAATCGTTTTTTTTTTTTTTGCCTTTCATTTATTGAAGCTCGGTGCGTAGGTTATACTTTGTTTATCTCTATCTATCATGCAGATATCATGGACTGTGCATGCAAGCAACGATGAGGTGTTGGAAAGAATGGCAACAAAAAGGAAATTATTAGTGAGCATCAGGAAGAGACAACTGAAGTTCCTGGGACATGCAATGAGGAAGGAGAGCCTGGAGAACCTGACACTGACTGGCCAGATAGAGGGAAAGAGAGACAGAGGAACATCATATTCTTTAAAAAAAAAGAGAGACAGAGGACATCATATTCTTTAAAAAGAGAGAGACAGAGGAACATCATATTCTTTAAAAATCGTTAAAAAACAGAAAAAAGTCTGTTAATATGCTATCATATACATCTTCACATATGACCGTGAATTCTGAACAATCGCTTCACAGATGAAAAAGAGAATTCGAAGTGACAATGATATACTTCAGCAGACGGATGTTGATAATCTGATGGACAGAACACGTGAAAAATGAAGAAGCCTTAACAACAATAGAAATAAGAAAGCAACTTATTCATAAAATAAAAAAATATCAGCTAAATTTACTCGGTTACGTCATAATAATTTTAAAGTTTTTGAGATTTTAAAACTCACAGAACATTTTTAAAGTTAGAGTAAAACATAGGGAAAAAATGGTAACTCATTTAACGATCGTGAGCCAACATTTTCCAGATTAGGGTTTGTTGGTTCTTTTTGTTTAGCAGTATATCAAATTCTACAGGCTATTTAAAGCCGGAATCTAAATATGCGATTAGCACGACAGTTGTCATTATCACGTACTTCGGGAAGTAACACCTACTACTGCGAGAGAATGTAAATATTGTATATACATCTTGGTTGTACCACTCTGTTTATAAAGTATTTCATCTAGATTTGTTTTAACAGTTAGCGACGAAAGATTTGAATTCATACAGATCTACCAAGAAAGCGTCGTTTAATGGTTACAAAGAATAAGATATATGAAATATTTTACAAAATATATATTTAAACTTTGTGTATTGGAATTCTTTAAACAAGAAATACAACGTAAAGAAAAATTAAAACTTCGCAAATTAGAACAGGAAAAGCTTGTAAAACAACGGCTAAAGAATTTGAAAAGCTTTCAAAAGAGCATTGAACAACAAGAGAAAACATTTGTGAAACTGCTGGAATGTTTTACAAAGAAAAAAATTATTCAGCAAATTCTAATACATTTGCGCAAGAGGCGGTAATTAATTCAGTCGGCAAATTTATTTACAAACATGAAGAATTGACATTCAAGTCATACTTCCCAAGGTACGAGGATATTTTCGAATGAAGGATGGAATAAATATAGCCCCCACCATCTTCCAGCTAATAATGGATACAATGTTAGTGGATCTAGATTTCGGAATAGCATATTTGCATGGCAATCTAATGAAAATCAAAACTCAAGAAGAGCATGAGAAACATGTAATGGAAGTGTTAAAAAATAATTTGGTTTTAAATCGAGTATGGGAAAATGCGAAATTTTTATGCCAAAAATCAAATATTTGCGACAAGTGTTTGGTGAAAACGGCAGACCTCCTGATCCTAATCGGGCGGACGTGATAAAATACATGCCCACACCGGCCACGGAGGCATCATTACAATCATTTTATGGTCTAGCTAACTACTACAATAGCTATATACCAAATATGCACATATTAACAGCCCCGTTCAATCGAGTACGTAAAATGACGAAAAAATGGAATTGGATGGAGTACTGTCAAAAAGCGTTCATGAAATTAGAATCTGTGTTAACGTTAAATCTTACTTTGACGCATTACAACCCGAATAGGCAAATGTATGCTGCATGTGACGCAAGTGATTTTGGCTTGAGGGTAGTTTTGTTACACAAAGAAGGAAGTGGTAAACTGAAGCCGATTCACCATGTTTCGAGGACGCTGCTTTCGGTAGAAGTAACTATTCGCTAATAGAGAAGGAAGGTTTAGCGTTAATATTTGCGATGAAAAATTCCACAAATACTTATACGGGAAAGAATTCATATTACAAATGGATCATCGTATATTGTTAGCAATATTTGCTCCGAAAAAAGGAATACCAAGGCATACAGCGAACCACTTACAGAAATGGGCAACGATGCTGCTAAATTATTCATTCAAAATGGAATTCTTACCGTCAAAAATCGCACAGGCAGATGGATTATCCAAACTTATTACAAAAACTAGTGAACCAGTAGAGGAGACGGTCATTGTTCCCTTTAGGTCCGAGATGACGTAAAATACGTTTTATACAGTAAAATAACTTCCAGTTATTCTAGAGGAGATAAAATTGAAAGCAAAATTTGATAAGTTTATTAATCGTACAAAAAAGGAATTAATGAATCAGAAAAATAAACGAAACAATATATTTTCAGTGTACAATGGCATATTGATTTACGGAGACCTGATGGTCGTTCCCGCAGTGATAACAAAAACAATTTGAAGAGATTTTCATATCGGACATCCGGGAATGTACAGAATGAAGGCGCTGATGCGGAGTTACGTATACTGGCTCGGTATGGATGTGATATAGAAATATGGTGAATACGTGCAAAATTATTCGCGTCGGTAGCAAAATTACCTCCCATAAAATTCAGTCCATGTCCTAAGAAAAACAAACCGTGGTCTCGTCTACTGACTATGCTGGGCCGATAAAAAGAACATACTTTTTCGTCATACTAGATAGCTTTACTTAATGGCCAGAAGATTTTAAATGCAAAGCGCCGACAAGTAAAAATACAATAAACAACTTGCAGAAAATGTTTGTAAAATTTGGTTTACCGGAAACTATTATATCTGAAAACGGCACGCAATTTTCATCAACAGAATTCAAAAATCTTTGTAAAATACTCTCGATAAGTCACCTAAAATCTGCGCCGTATCATCCAAGATCAAATGGATTGGTGGAAAGATTAATTGACGTGTTCAAAAGAGCGATCAAAAAGGCAAATGGTGTAAAGGCGGAAAATGAAGAATTACAAAAATTCATATCTATTTACCGAATAACGCCTAATGGAAATACTAACGCGAACATGTCACCTGCAGAACTAATGTTCGCTAAAAAGATTCGCCCAGTGTTTGATAAAATGGTTCAGTCAGAAAAGAACCCAAAGAAAGAAATAATACCTTAAATAAAATTTATAGTCCATGTGAGAAAATTTATTTATTATTTAGCAAAAGCAAAGAGATAGGATAGAGGTCATTATTGAAAAAAAAGTAGGTAATATGACATAGTACATAATATAACATCCATAATAAAAGGTACGAAGACATTTTTAACCAAATAAAAAAGGGTATTCTTCAGACACTAATGAACGTCGAAAAGAACTCAGATCCGTCCTTTATGACATGTGTACCTCGACACAAAACCTAGCTAAGAACACTCGCAGACGCTTATAGTACAACTGTGCAAATTTTCAAGAAAATCGGTTCAGCCGTTTCGGAGTCGATAGGTAACGGAAACACATATACAGACACACACACACACACACACACACACACACACACACACACACACAGACAAAGTTCCATTTATAAATAAGTTTAGATTTCATTAATACAGGAGGCCCTCATTTTAACCATTTTTTTATGTAGACTGAAATTCCATAAAATTACGATAAATATGTAGTTAAAAAAGGAACAATTAATAATGTACATATTAAACAGATCAAAATGTACTTTAACATTATTTCAATAAAAATTCACAAAGAAAGGAGGAAGCTTTAATTTTTCATGTAATGAAAATAATAGTCGTTTTGTTTATTTCAATTTCATTATAAAATTAAATATCATTTTTACCATGCATTTTATATTCGTGTAGTTTTTTTTATATTCTTCATTGTGGATTTAAAATATATTTTATCTTAGAGAAAATGTACTTTATGCTTCAGTTTTCTCAAGTACTGCCTGTTACTGAGGAGCATATATTCGTGCAAGATGACAGCTATCGTATAAATACATAAAGAAGGTTGTTCGTAATCACTAGACTATATCCTCTAGACAATAATGATTAAAAAGAATAAACATTCGAGGGAAAGATAATTATTGTATCAAAGTGACACAATAAGTTTCATATATGGTAACAACAGAAATTAAAATAATTTGATAATAAAAATACTAAGCAAAACTGAAATTTTTATCTCACATTCTCTTACACCATCGATCATTATATATATATATATATATATATTATTTGTATATATAAACATTGCTGGCAATATATATATATATATATATATATATATATATATATATATATATAATGTACATATTGCCAGCAAAGTTTATATATACAAATAATATATATATATATATATATATATATATCGCAATTTTATATTTTTCATTTTCAGTGTCGTTCGTTTTTGAATTTGTCGAATGTACATTATGTAAGTTAGGCACTATCTATGAGAAAACGAGCACCAACTCACTTCACCAGAAATCTGACAACATCAAGCTGTGGTGTTTGGCATTCGCACCGTAAGTTCTAATATGGCCTTTTCAGAAAGTATACGTATCAAATCAAGTACAGTGCAGCGGATTCGAGAAGAGTTGGATGAGTTTAATAGTGAATACGAAAATATTTTGGGTGATCACTGCTGATAGTGGCCTTATTACTCTATTTATCGTTCGCCAAGTAATCAGATTCACCAGTGTGGCCTATATCAAGTGATGTGAGGAGATAGTGCTGCCCTGTGTCAATATTGTGGCTACCGGAAGCCTCTAACAGAAATTTGGTAACAGAATTTTGAACCATGCCATACAAGCTGGAGACCCTGTCATGGCTGTCAAAAATCTTCTACTCCTTCTGAACCGCCGACATCTGCCTATCTAATTTTACATGCTGCAACCTTATTGATTATTATGTGTGGGGTACAGTTTAGTGAGTGAACCAAAAAACTCCTTGCAATACCGAAGATGAACTACAGACACAGATTATGGCAGTATTTACTAACTTAAACATGGAGACAGTCGAAAAGTTTTGCAAGGAGATTCGAAAGAGTCTAGAGGTTGCTGAACCCAAAGAAAATTTTATTGAATATTTAGTATTAGAATATATTTTTGTTTAATTTTGGTTTAAATATATTTTTTTAATGAGATGTTAGTCTTATTATTTTTAATTTACGAAATTTAGAAGAGAATTTATTCATTGCACCGTATATTTATATCTATATAAACAAACGCACACAAACACACACACACACACACACACACGAATATACATTTGTGTATGTGCATATGCCTCTGTGTGTTTATTCACGAATGATTAGAACGTTCTCTTACTCTCACTCTCTCTCTCTATCTCACTCTTTCTCTCTCTCTCTGTCTCTCTCTCTCTCTCTCTCTCTGTCTCTCTCTTTCTGTCTGTCTCTCTCTTTCTCGTTCGAATCTCATCATGGTGGATTTGTCAGGAGATGGCTTTTTGCTGTCCGTGATTTTGATAGGCGCAGCGAATATCGCACGTTTATGAAACTCTGAAAGCCATATTGCAGTTTTATCCAAGCCTTTTGAGTGAAATTTAGTAGAGGGAACTTTTCGGAAGTCATCGATGGATGTGCTACCAGGAAGTCACAAATTAATGCGACCCAGGATGTAAATTTACTTGTTCTACTCAAGCTGCTGATAATTAGCATATTATGCGTTTTCACCCTCCTTCTCTCTCTCTCTCTCTCTCTCTATATATATATATATATATATATATATATATATATATATTTGTGTATGTCTGTGCCTGTGTGTATTTCCTGACGTCTGTATTCTGAAGTCTGAAACCGCGACCCGGCCTTTTGGCTGGGGAGCGTAATGACCAAAACAAGACCAGTTATGACCAGTTTAGACCGGTTATGTACATATTAACTGCGGTGGATAGGTAATATTTGACCAGTACCTGGGCGTACGCGCTCAGGTTCCCCACATTAAAAAAGACCTTGTGTCACATCTCTCTCAAGTGGGGGAGAAGAGTAAATAATACCGCGCCACGGACTAAATTGACGATGAACGATGTTCGACTTTTTTCTATACGTGGATACAGTTATTTTAGCCTTCTTAAAGTAAATGAAAAGGTAAGGCAGTTAGATAAAACGAGTGTCAAAAGTTTGACTCACTACACATCACCACATGGTGGGTTCTCGTAATAAGGAATCTAGTAGTTGCAAATTGTCTTCACTTTTAACTTCTAGCAGCTGTACTGTCTCGGCACGTTCTTGAAGAAATACGAACCACTAGTGTTCCTGGGATCCAAAACCATACAATTCAGGTCATCAAAATCTGTAGCCATCAGACGCATTCTCTAACAGGATATACTTTTCTTGTGAAGAGTTTACTCTGGAATCTTCGTCATAAATCTAATTAATTTATTAACACGATCCACTTCAAAAACATTACTAATCTGTATAATATTGTTCAAAGACTTTTAGTCAGAGATCATTTCAAGTCTTCATTTGTCAGGATATTTGTTTCATATTACAAAAATCAGTAGCCAAACCATAAGGTCTGTGGGCAAAGAATGACGCAGATAAATACATCTGAATTGAATATAATAAGCACGTTATCGAACTATTAATTATAACTTCATTAGGCTTCAAGTGGACACGTTTTTAATAAGAACTTCAATATTATTTTTCAAATATAGTAACTAATTTTATTGGTTGGAGATAGTTGATTTTATAAGCACCGCTTAGATGTGACACAAGGCCTAAATTTTGGGGTAGCCAGGGACGATCGAACTCACTACTCAGTTGTAATAGGTTTTAGCAAGGCAAGCTTGCTAAACATTACACCATGCCGAGGTACGCTGTTTGAGATAGATAGATAGATAGATAGATAGATAGATAGATAGATAGATAGATAGATAGATAGATAGATAGACTAAAATATCTACGAGAATACATCGACATTAATATATTCACAACAATAACTGAATAAAATCTTTATTTTTTTCTCTTTAATTGAAAAATATCCAAGCGTATTGTGTTGCTTATTTTTGCTGAATTCATCCGATATTGTTTTAGATTGATTATTATAATTATTGTATATATTTTAGTTAAAAACGGATTATCTTTTATTTGTCGTTTTTTGTTTTTATAAAATATGCAGACGTCTACACTCGGCTCATTGGAGGTTGTCTGCTGGCTTCATCTCTATTGTTCAATATCTAGATCAACACGAAGAAACATCATGAAGAACACAGTATACATTTACAACGAAAATTGATTCATAATTACCGTCCTAGTTTCAGAACCATTGATTTTATAATTTGATCTTAACACAGCACTTAAAAATGGCCCACAATAGTCTGATTCTGTACAAAGCTATTTGAAAATCGTCAGCATTAACCCTTTGAATTGATAGCACTTAAACCTCCAGCACTTCCCAAACGGACAAATATCATTGTGAGGCATCCTTTCTTTCCTTTACTGATTCTAGCACGAAGACCTTAGAACTCCTGAGATTTATAGGATTATAACCCATCAAAACTTTTTTTTGTAAATGTCAATGAATCGACAATTATATTTGCTATCATTCTGCTAATTTTATTAATAACATTCTCATTGATTTTAGTCACGACGTTAATATTCAACTAATACGTTTTAGTAAATAAAAAATGAAAAACAAATTAAAAATGAGAAATAACGATTTCAATCTCGTTTAAAGATAATTCCATATTTTTAGTCTTTGCTGCATAATGGATTTGCCGTTTTTTTCCGGAAATGACCCTGTGAAATTAAAGGTTACTTACGTACATAGTCATTATCTGCTGTCGGCAACTTGAAAGTCGTCCCCGTTTAAAACTATATATATATATATATATATATATATATATATTTAATCATATCACCCCGAGCAAGGCCGTAATGCCACTGATGCACAGGGGCCTACTTAAGAGTAAAAAGAATGGAAAAGAGAAAGCCGGAGACCACATCCTAAACAGGGAACAAGGGATGGGCCCCTTCACCTGTTCAATAGATGTGGGTGGAGTGTGAACCGGGCGATAGTTTAGTCTATGAGACGACAGTTCGATTTTTGGAAAAAATTATTCGCACTTGTTCTCCTGAATCGTCTTCTAGATGTCATGTCCTTTCAGGGAACAGACGATCAGGACTCTCCACAACTAATGTCATATGGCCCCCCCCTTGTTACATTATTCCTTAACACAAACTCAGGTCTCCCTACACTCCATCTAAATTTTCCATGCATTCCTTTCTCCTTATATATGCAAAGCATTTCAGTTGCTTATTTGTCCTGATTTGATTGCAAAGTGTTTTTCCATTGTTATTTTCTTCAGGACATTCTTCATTTGACTCGGTTCAGAATCTTTTTGTTCTTGCTGTTTCTAGTTTTTGATGAAAATTGTCCAGCATCTTTTAATATAGAATATTTAAATGTTTTTGGATTTCAGCAAAAATAAGAAAATGGCTTATTTCTTGGGCATCATGTACTGGATCATGGACTTTGTCAAAGTAAATTCTGCTCCTTTCCGTTCAAAAACTTTATCGTAACACTTTCAACGCAGACAAACAAAAATTTCATCTTTCCTTTATGATTACATTTTTGACACCGTGCACGTATTTTCCCTTTTCTTTAAACTACTAGTGTCCTTAATAAACACTCGATTTATTCATATTATGTGCACTATTAGTAATCTGTTATAGAACTAATGACTAACTAGCACTTTTCACAAAACATGGTGCTTATTCGCTTCTCCAGATTAATTTCACCAGTTCTTCATAAACAGTATAAAAGGAATACATGCAACTTCCTCTGCTACTCAGCAATAAATGATGTATCTTTTCCTTCCTTCACGTAAGCGAAAACATACCTGACCATTTACATATTCCAAACTTTGCCACTGTCTTTACGATGGCAACACATTACGGGCATTAATCTTTAACCCATCGTACAAAAATCTGATTTTAAAATTTTAAGCTGGTTCTAAAATTTGGGTAAATATAAATCATTACACGCCAATCATTGCAATAAAGCTACTAAGACTCAAGCGGTTACTGAGTGTAAGATAATATGAGAAAAGGAAGCATTATTTAAAAGAGAGGACAATAAAAGGACAGTATTTAAGTGGTCAGAATGTAACAATTGACATTACATAAAATTTTCTGGAAATCAAAGTTGAATGGAAAGCAGAAAACCAGAATAAATTTCCACAAGAAAAGAAAAGAGAAAAAACTTAAGGTTTTTTCTCGCCATTCCAACTGTAATATGATAAGACCATTCTGTCAAATAACTTGTATGATGAAATTTATAATATACAAAAGAGAAATTCTCATCAGAAATGCTACGATGAAAATATTTATAGAAAATTAGAGGGAAGCAACATTAAGAAAGCGACTGAAGACTAGATAATAGGCCAAGAACGGACCAGTAATTTATATATCCTTCTTTTTATTTTATAAAAGTTATAAAGATAGGTGCCTGAAAAGGGTCGAATAATTTAAAATTGTAAATATATTATTAATAAGATAAAAACAATACTCCATTTAATATAGGATCCTGGGCATGACGGTAATCTGCATCCGGCAGCAAGGCTTCTGTTTGGAAGGTTTTGAGGGGCACCTTTTTAAATGCTGTTGCTCTCAGGTCCATCCTGACCCGGAGTGGTAGCACCTGTATGGGCAAATATTTAAACCCCAAAATGGGGTCAAAACACTATGACTGTATAAGAATACACTTTTATAGAAATATATACATAAAAATCGACTTTTATAAAAAAATATACGCTTTTGAAAGAAAAATATTACCAACAAATCATTTTCGAAGAAAAAATTATTACCATAACTCATTTTTGAAGGGAAAAAGTTCTCAGCAAAATATTTTTGAAAGAAGACTAGAAAGTATTTTCAGTTTTCTAATATAAAAAAGAATAAAAACAAAATTTTCATTAAAATCTGACTAAATGAGCCTTCTTACTATTACCGAACATTAAAGGTTAAAATTGTAAAGGTACCTTAAAACCCCATCTTTTTGGCATTTAATAACCCACAAAGGTTGATATGTCGTTAAACAAAGCTCAACCTCAAACCCATTTAATATACGAAAATACTGAATTAATCTTAACAAATATTTATCAACCGGAATTGTGTGTGATCTCTGATAAACTGATACACGAGGAACACGATTTGCGATAATGAGCGTGACACGAGTGGGCGGTAAAACATAACCAGTGCAGTTCATTTTACTGACAGCAATAGACAGTTTTTTTTATGTCTCGTGTCTTCTCAGGACAGAGTCGGTCCTGAAGTTCTACAGTTACCTGTCTCTTGTAGTTCCTAATGCATTTCGTCTTTTTGCTATTTATCCTAAACCCTGTTCCATCAGCCATTTATGTAAGCCCATCATGTATATTATCCACTCTTTTCCTCTGTTCCTCTTTCCTTCAATTTATTCTGTGAGTATGAAATTTTCCAAGTACTCCCTCCTAATTACCTTCCCCCAAAACTGCCCCCAAAACTTAAAATGGCCCATTCTGAGGTTATCTTTTTGTTTCTATTTTCTATAAAGCCTGTTCGGTCAATAGTATCCTCAGCATCATTCTGTAAAACGAGATTTCGGTTCGTTCAAGTCTCTTCTTTATGCAGTCATATAAGAGGACAGATATGACGTAACACTACCGTACACTGTTCTTACTTTCTAGCAATGTTTTGCTGCTTCTCTCCTCTGATTAGCTAATGGGTCTTTCGATTTCCTCGGAACTGTCAATAGCAATTAAAAACTGCTGAAATAAGTTAATTATCAAGGCCTGCTTGATTCAATCTTCAGCCCGTTTGCACTAGATTTTTTTTATTATTATTCAGTTCTATATAACCAGACTGAGGAATCATTTTCCGAAAGAAAATAACTAAAACAGAAACCAAATAAATCACTCGAACCAGTCGACAAATCAACAATGTTCATTACTCTAAATCTCTTTCTCTCTCTAGCTCTCTCTCCACACACACACACACACATCTATATATATATATATATATATATATATATATATATATATATATAAAAATACTATTTTAAATTTATTCTTTATCCTATCATATATTATATATATCCTATCCTATTACACCCCCCAAACACACACACACACACACACACACACACACACACACACACACACACACACACACATACACACACACATATATATATATATATATATATATACGAAAAAAATCGCAAGATCGCCAAGACCTACCGCGGTTTCGCACAACGGCTCGTCAGCTGACGAGCCGTTGTGCGAAACCGCGGTAGGTCTTGGCGATCTTGCGATTTTTTTCGTGTGTTTTTGCTCTGCGTAACTGCCTTTTTGTTAACACTTTTTGGTTAGTTTAGTATCGAGCACTTTTCTTTCCTGGTGGTTCCTTCCGTTCGAGGGTTTTTTTCTTTACTGTGAAGAACCGTATGCATTGTCGGTCCTACGCAGTTTTCTTTTTTTTCCCCTCTTTGTCCAAAGCTCTACAACCGAGGACGGTAACGGAGTTAGATTCTGTTGTTTATTCATAGTCTTTAAAAGATTCTTGTGTAATATTTTAAGATTAGGATACGGACAGAGTCGGTTTTATTATTAATATATATATATATATATATATATATATATATATATATATATATATATATATTAATAGCTATTCACCTAAAATTTTGTTGAGTTTCAGTGATCTTATTTCCGCATTGCTAACTATAATCAGTCTGTTTTTTTTGTGTCTTAAGTCATTAGTAGCATTTTAATTCACTAGTTAAATTAACAAAATTATTAGAATTATCACTCTTCATAATTATAATATTTTGTTTTAATTAAATCTTTTATGTGTGTGTTTAAAATTTGGATACTGTTATTATAATTATTACTATTTCTGCTTTTTTTGCTTTGTGCAATGTTTTTGTTTAGAGTAAACAATACATTTGGTATCACGCAATTCTAAGAATTGTTCATATGATATTTCAATTTCAATTTTTTTTATTTCTATTATCAAATGTGGAGTAAATATGGCATATATATATATATATATATATATATATATATGTGTGTGTGTGTGTGTGTGTGTGTCTGGAAGTGTGTGTTTAAGTATGGATATGAGTATTTATATGTGTTATAGCAATAATAATCGGCGCTACTCACGCAAGGAACATATATGTATTTTGATGTGTGTGGTTCTTTTTGTCTGTGTAACAATAAAGAAAGAATGTTCTCTAATATATTTCTAATTACACAAAATAGCAAATAAAAAATAGTTTGTTTACCTATGAAGATACAGCTGCTGCTGAAGAAATATTTTGTTAGCTTTGAAAGATGACAAATTAAGTCGGCTCTTATATTGCCAAGTCGTTTGAGTTCAAAATGTTATCAATTCTCACACACGCTTTCCTAATGTAAACGGAGGCCGGAGAATCTAACTAAATATAAACCAACAAAGTTACTGTATAGAAAGTGCACTTTTATCTGAAACAGTCATGATAAACTTTGCCTCATATTTCTTTGTTAACAAATCTTAATTGTCGCAACATTTGATATTTAAAAACAATAGCGGCACAAACAAAAACGTTGGAAAACCGAATAAGATTGATTGAGCTATGCGTCTAGACACATCAGACGGCAGACATTTTTAAATCTTTTTATTTAATTTTTTTTTACAATTTAGCAATGTACAGTTTTAAATTTAAAATGTACAGTTTTATCTTTTCTTTTTGGTGCATAATTATAACAGATATTAATTTTTAATATTTTTTCCTTTCTCCTATATATATATATCTATATATATATATATATATATATAAGTATAACATGCATCGGTCTCAAGAAACATTAGATCTACGTCTAAGGAGTTATTTCATAGCTGCTGATGGCGATGCAGCGTTTGTTTTACCCACACAGGACCACACGGGACTGACAGTCTCAATTGCAACCAATGTATATGAAGACGTCCCATATGTTGTCTTGTTGTTTCTTTTCCGTTAAGCACGCTTCGCTAATCGGAAAGTCTTCGTTTTTCCTCTACTCGTTTCAGCCATCAGTGTAAATCGCATCTTCAGCGTGAGCGATCTTTGCACCTCTCAATGTTTATATTCATTGTCCTCATTCCCGTTTTGCATACGTACTTGAAGCGAAGATGATGCCGCTCTCGTTCCCATGTGCACGTGGCCTTAGTAATCCTTTCATCGGTCATACGGTTTACACGCCCAAAACAGTGACATGCACGAGTCATTTTACAGGAAGAAACCGCGTTACATCAAAAATCTTTGGTAGTTTCAGTTGCCTCTTACACCAAAACACACATATAGAGACAGAATTACATAGAATCTAAACTTTGCCATTCAATTAATTAAACAAAGAAAAGAGTGAAAGTGAAAGAGAGTGAAAGAAACAAATGATTTTGTTTTACATGCCGACTGATTCGAATGGTATTGTGGTGATACCGACGGAGCAAAGCGAGGGACCGGATGTTTTTTCTATAACGACCAGAAAACAAATGACCAAAAGTCGTCGTTGCGCATCCAGGTTCGTGCAGATGTTCCGGTTGAAAAATGAAAATTAATCAAATATTAAATTTCCATTTCGCAAGCCTACGCAAATTTTATTTATCAGCCCAGAATCAAATACAAGTGTGAAATCCCAAACGAGCTGTTTTGATCCAAACAGTAGAAATAAAAAGCAGATACAGACAAACCCCAGCAGGCAGACCTCAGGAGAAGAGTGTAATCAATATCCCCTTGACCTAAGTAGAGTGGCTACTATGCTTGCCTCTTTCCTTCTCCCCTGACTCAAAACTACTTACTGACCTAAGGAGCGACTACTTCAAAGACATTCCTCACTCACAACGCTCCCCACATTCCTAAGCCTTAAATCTCTTTCAACTTATTATTTGCCATGAACATTTTAACCTCCGTTGGACCTATATTCAAGTATTACTTTAATTGTAAAAACAGTAATAGATATGTGTATATATAAAAATATTATTTTCTACTCAAATTGCTTTTGATTTTATAATCATTTTTTTAAATTATAGTGGGCTATCTACCACAAGGCCAAATTCCGTTAACCTGCAACAGTATACAACTACCCCTCACTAGAACGAGATCCCACTACAACCAGAAAAAGAATAGATAAGATACCCAATTATAGTATATTTGATTGCGACGGAAGTTATATTTCTTTCCTAAAATGATACATCAGCGTGTTTATATAGAAATAAATAATAAAAAAGGAAAACATCAAGGTGAGACAGACGTTAAATAATGTAGATAATTATAATATAAGTAAATAAATTTGAAACAGATAAATCGATTGTCTAATCCGGAAAGGAAAGAAAACGCTTTTTTTGAAAAGTATTATTTCTGAGCTTCAAAAATAAGAGCGGTTTTGGTAAACAAAATAATATCGTATAATCACACATGATAATATCTTATCTTTTCGAGCATCTCGCCACCGAACAAAGTTTATCGAGCAACACTTACAAATTAGCACATTTAGTTAGAGCATCGTTGAGTTCCTCGTATGTGTAACTTGTTGCCAAAAATAAATCAGATGATATCATTTTTGCCGAACATTCAATGAGAAATATTTATAACATGCTAATCTCAAAGGGTGTGTTTATTTTCATCCTTATTTCTTGAACTACATTTTTGACTTATAGTAAAGAAAGGAAAAAAGAAAGAAAGAAAAATGAAAGAAAGAATGAAGAAAAATAGAACATTAGAATATAAATGAAAATATGAAAAAGGAAAAAACAAAAGGTAAAATATAAGTATTTAATTAATTTGTAAAAGTTAAATGTTCAAAGAGAAATAATAGTAAAGCGTTTATTGAATACAGAGTTTAAAATTGATCGTAGCAGAATGTGTGTCAGTCAGTTAAGTGCCATACGTGATACACGCTTGGGCGATCATGTCTCGAAAAAGACATAACTGACTGGGCAGAAGGTTATCCCGCAGTAGGTTGCCATTGCTTTCTGCGGTAGACTGGTTGCCGACCAAGTCTATAGAACCCAATCTGTCCTGCTATTTAACCCATAACTAGAAGGAAGAGACGGATTAATACCTTTCCCAGGGGTATTTGTTGTAAATGAATACAATGGATTCAACTGGAATTCGAACACGGCTCTCCGGTTTCTCGTTCCGAGCCGATATCCACTTTACCACAATGCACATCCTCTGAATGTGTGTATGTAGAAAAATTACAGATTAGCAATAAAGTCTGTGTACTTTTCCTTTTTCTGATGCGAGCGGAAAGTGAAAAGGAAATATTTGTAGCATGCTGTGACTATTGTACTGGTTTTCATACTAGATTAGCAATTAGGTCCCACCCTTTTACAGTTAAACAGATAAGATGTAACCCTAATTTCTAATCCAACAGCTTCTTTTCTCGCGATTCCCGCATGTAAAATTCACTTCCAAATGCCTGCTTCACCGACAGCTACAATCTCCAGGTGTTTAAATGTAGGGTCAGTAGACACCTCCTATCACACTAACTTCCAATTATTCTCAGAACACTCTCATCTACCCAACCCTCATTCTCGGTATCCTTACCCGCCTATCATCCACCCTCTGACATTTCCTATATTTAACCATCCTTTCTCCACTCTATGTAGCCCCCTGCACAGTAGTTGCAGTGAAATGCCTTGCTCGGGGTGAAACGCTTATAAAAGAATAAAGAAAGAAAGAAAGAATATATGAAGAAAAATAGAAATATAAGAACATAAAGAAAATAAATGAAAATATGAAGAAGAATAAAAAGAAAAGGTAAAATGGAAAGCATGGTATCAGAAGTTAAAAGAAAGAAAATACACTAAAAATATAGAAGGAAAGAAGAAAGATGTAAATAAAAAGTGTAGAAAATTAATCAAAGTCCAAAAGTTGAAAATAAAGAAAAAGGAAAGACTACACGATGTTGTTTATCAAATTGACCTTGTGTCAAACACAACTGAAGTTCCCTCAATTTAAAATATCACAAGGTTGCAGGTTGGATGTTGGAATGTGGAAGTATAAAATATTTCGTTTTGTATTTAAAAGTAAAATTTTATTAGCTAAACAGAATAACACATTTGTAAGAATTAAATGTTCAAAGAGAAATAATAGTAAAGTGTTTAATGAATCCAGAGTTTATAGTTGATCGTAGCAGAATGTGTGTAGGTAGAAAAATTACAGGTTAGTAGTAAAGTCTATGTACCTTTCCTTTTTTTACTGCGGGCGTGAAAGTGAAAAGGACGGTAAAGCAATAAATGAAATTGTACTTATCGGACTTTAGTTTTTAGGAGTCAGTTGAAGTATCTTGTTGTTGTTGTTATTGTTGTTGTTGTTGTTGTTGTTGTTGTCGCCTTCATGTTTGTTGACTGCGAGAATGTTGAAGTTTGAGAAGAAGAGGTAAAAGAAATAATCATGAGTGAAGAAGGAGATCCAATGTGCGACGCGATCTTATTGTAAATTATTTTAGGCAAACCATCGTCAGCTTCCGTCTGTATTGTACAGAAGATTTTATGTACGATAAAGACGGAAGCTGAAGATGGTTTGCCTGAAATAGCCTTCTCCTTCCGTTTAAGCATATATATATATATATATATATATATATATATACGAAGTACGACGGACAGTGAATTATTTTTTACTGAGGTTTTTCAGCATCTCAAAATTTTCCTTTTAAAATGTTTTGAAGGTCATCTTAAAATAGAAATGATTTTCACGCCAATTCCAGCCAGGATAGGCATGTGATATTTACAAACGACAACTTCTTTTCAAAACCACACAAAAGGGGACTACTATGTACTGTAAACACATGCTAAAATACCTACACCCAAGAGAAAATTACACATGATAATGGCTATAGAAATACCCGAAAACGCTAGGTACAATAAAAATTCTGTATATATTTTATATTTCTTAATATCTCCGAAACAAAGAAACGTTAGAATACTGAATAAACTCAATAAAAGTTAAGTATATCTTCGTTGTCATCCCTATTAAATGAAAGAAAACTTAGATGAAAATATTGCTGCCTAAATATGATATGTATACATTCTGACAGTGGTGGATTGACTTTGTTTAAGTTCTAATATGAGACAAAAAAAAATCGTGCAGAGACAGTAGGGTTGTTAGATGTTAAAAGTGAAGAAAACTTGCACCTACCAGAATCTTTTTACGAGAACTCACCAAGCGGAGGGTAGTGAGACATCCGTTTAAAATATCACTCTCGGCATTTCACTTTCTCTATTACTTAAGAAGGCTACAATAACTGTCTCCTCATAGAAATGCCCAAACAAAATCGTCCGTCGTCAGTTCCGTCTGTGGCGCAGTTTTGGACTTCAGAAAACAGAGTCAACACACACACGCACACACACACACACACACACACAAACACACACACACACATACACACACACACACATATATATATATATATATATATATATAGATATAGATATAGATATATATACTAGCAGTATAGCCTGGCGTTGCTCGGGTGCAATGAAAGCTTTAAATGCTATAGTTGTTTCCAGTTAAAGCGAAACCGTAGACTGAAAGAAAAATGAATAGATGTAAGTCAAATTTTGATTTCCTGGTATCGATATCAAATAAGTTTTTTTCGTCGTAAACTGAATTTTGAATGCTAAATAAGTCCTCTGAGTATATGGTATCATGGCTGAGACTAAGAACTAGAATTATACCTACTTAAAGCCAAACTCGAAGCAAAAAGTAAAATAAAAGGGCTGAAAAAATACAGACATACAGGCAGATAAACAGACACACACACAAACATCTTGCTTTATATATATATATATATATATATATATATATATTATCGATTTTCTGCACTATTGTAAAAACTACAACCTTGAAACTTCTGAATATCGTTTCTTAAGTCTTTGTCTATGAGTGTATCAAATTTGATTAAAATCGAACCACTCTTTCTAAAACCCGATCTTTTCGATCATCGATTTTCGATATTTATCGAGCGTTCCTCGACACAAAATAGTACAACTGTGTAAATTTTCAAGAAAATCGTTTCAGCCATTTCGGAATCCATAGGTAACGGACACACGCACAGACAGACAGACAAACACACACACAGACAAATTCAATTCATCAATAAGTTTATATATATATATATAAACTTTCTGAAAGGATTTTTCTGTTGCTGAGGTGATGTGTAATCCCCCGTGGGGATCTTCATATCGAAGTGGCCATTCAACTTCTTTGAATTAATCCTTTTTTAATATATATTTTCTCTGTAATATTTTATTAAATGGAGCTCTCTTCCTGTATCATTTTTTAATATTAAAATAAAATTTTTAATATTAATTAGGATCGGGTTTTTGGAATTTACCTTCCTGCTTTTTTCCCTTGGATTGAAGTATCTGAATTAAAATATATATATATATATATATATATATATATATATATATATATATATATATGCAAAAGGTGTATCAAACACACTGTTAAAAACTTTCGCATGTGTGCTTCACACTAATCAAGTCCATATAAACATATGTATGTAAATCCTTTGTTTTTGAGTTATTAAATTTAATGAAAGTTGATGGTAGATGTTCATGTGTAGACAAGGTTACATTTGTTATTCTTGTAAATTTGCGATCACTCTGTCTTCAAAGTTTAACGTTTGTAGAAGTGAATAAACTAGGAAGTGTTCCGTTTAACAACGACAGATTATTCATATCATGAACAAACAGATAGAATTTAACCTACGGCTGCACGAATGATAATTGCTGCGAGTCTGAATGACTGAATCAGATTACGTTTCGATACCGAAGTCAGGCAAGTCATCCAACCTTTGCTACTGTTTTTCGTCGAGTTTTTGACATAAGGTTCGTTGCAGAAAAAACTATGAATCAAAGGAGATATACTCGTAAGCTTGACTACATTCTACATGGCCTTTTAGATATATGTTTATATGGACATTTTACCCCGATTTTTGTGACAGGAATCGTCCCCAAAGGTTTTAATATATTGTTGATACACCATATATATATATATATATATATAGAGAGAGAGAGAGAGAGAGAGAGAGAGAAAGAGAGAGGGAGGGAGGGAGAGAGAAAAGGAGAGAGATTAACAAAATGTGATAAATGAATATTAACAAAATGATAGATAGATAGATAGATAGATAGATAGATAGATAGATAGATAATGGAATAAGTCTAATCATATAGTTTGATAAATAAGAAAGAACCAGGTATAAAGAATCATGGATAAATGTGAGACGAAAAAGAGAAAACAAAAATGGAATTATATGCATTGATTTTCCAACTAAGTTGTGAGGTAAAACCCAAAAGAAGATAGGTGACTGGAACATGTACACTATTTGAATGTTATTAACAGCAGTTCGAAAAAGAGTAAGAAGCGAGCTGATTTGATTGATGTGGTCAAATTGTGTGTTTGAATAAGTGACAAATATATATATATGCCTTACTATACGCAGTCCCTGATTCATCAACTTCTACTGCTACCATATAGATACACACACATATTTACGAGCAGAAGCTTTCTCTCTGTCCTTTACACATACAACCACAAAGAGACTTAAAACATATTGCTTTGCCTTTTATATTACTTAAAGCGTGCTCTTTGCCCAACTTAATTAATACCAAGTCAGGTAATCTGAAATGGCGGCCATAGAAGTGTCATCTGTTCAGTACAAAAATATTTTTTCCTCCTTATTCTAATAGCAAAGATGTGACTACCTCTTTCTCGTGTTCAATATCTTTTGAAAAAGCGCCGGCCACCAATTTCTTAGCAGACAACGTTCTGGAACCGACCGGTCAGCTTTGAGGAAATGAATGCTGACCCAAGTGAACCATGGATATTATGAGGTTACAACAACAAACAAGATGGTGACTGCAATATTGGGCGTCTCTAAAGGAAAAAATGCTTAGAATGTAATATCCATCATGGAAAGCAAAAAAAAAAAAGGCAGAGCGTTGCGGCATTTATTTAGAAAGAATGGGGAGGGTCCAGGGTGGTTGAGAAACGATCGGAAGTTTTTCAAAAGTGCTAAAGACCAAATTGCGTTGAAAGAAGACATACAAGTACCATTATAGACTATAAAGAAATTATATTGATCACGTACACATTTATTTATGTCCTCTATTCAGTAAAGCCAACTAGCCTACTGCTTAGATAATTTCCCCATGCTGCCTTCCAATCACATCTAAAACATACACATACAGAAGTAAATATGTATGTACGTATGCAAGCCTCTTAGCTTATTTTAATGTTCGCCACTATATACAGATTAACATCAGTTCGTGTGTTTGTGGTGAATACATTTTACATGCAAGTATCTTTGAAGAACATGAACTATTAAAATTCTAATTTTCATAGCTCGTTTTGACAAAAGCATCTTAATAAATGTGTTAACTTCTTTTCTTTTACTCCTTGTGCTCGTCTTCTCACTCAGAAAAGCCAGAAATTATTTTCTAGACCGTAAGAAAATTATGATAATAATTATTTACTCATACAATAACTACTATTTTACCAGTATCTTAGTGAAAAATAGGTTAATTCATACTTTTATCAAAGATATTTACGCATAAATATAACGACCTTGACCGGGATTAAAATTCGGCTCTCAGATTTCCAATTCTAAACTGCTACCCATTACGCTTCCTGCGCATCAAGTCTTACAGCGTCCAGTATCTTAAAGCAGTCACCCATCTAGGTATTGACTAAAGTACTGACTAAGCTTGGCGTTGTTTCAATTCGGTTATCGTATAAAATCCGGTCTTTCAGTATAATGCCGATAATAAACAAGAGAAAATAGATATTTCAAGAATTTTAACTCTGACAATTTCAAAGGATGATATCTAGTCTTATTTATTATTAGATGTAATATTTGCTGTAACTGTTGCTTTTATCATATATTACGTAATTTTCTACACAAAGTACAGTAATTATAACTGACAACAGGAAAGAATATGACAGGATATATCATTATTATTCCCCGCAATGCACACGCATGTTAACAGTATGAAACTAAGCAATTTCCTTAATTTTTTTGTAAAAGTTTAATCACCGTTTACCTTTATTTCTATTATATAACTTGGGTGTTTGTGGTTGTTTATTTGATTATTTACAGAGGTTCAATTTGAAGATATTCAGTAAAGATCAAACTTAGCAGTAAGCATTTTACAGGGTAATTTATAATATCTCTTTTTTATTAAAAGTTAGTTGTAATTTCATTTCGTCATCGATACCCTTTAACCACCGACGGATTAGCTAATTTTAGATTTCCCTTCGTAAAATGCTTGCCCAAAGAATATATTACATAATACGTATAGATTACTCTAGTCAGCACCACGTTTGTTGTCTATTTTCTTTAATAATTGATTTTGAACAATTTTCATGTGCTGAATCCAAAAATAATATTGGTTTTGCGTAATGGAGTTAATTTTCTGAACTAAGCCACATTTTCGTATTATACGATACAACATTATTTTTTATTTGTTAAAATAAACGAACACTAAAAAGTTTTTGGAAATCTAGTCACACGCTTCATAAAGCGTGTTTACCATGATTATTTTGTTATTAAACTTTTGTTATTAAACTTATCAAGGTAAATTGACTTTGCATTTAAATTTCTGGAGGTTGTAGCCGCCAGGAAAGCAAGAATACGGGAGCGAGTTCCACAGGCGGGATGTGCGAGAGAAGAAGCTTCAGGAGTAGAATTGTCGTCTGCATTTGGCTAACCTGACTGTGAATGGGTGGGACCCATTTGCTAGTCTGGTTGCACGAGTAAACACCTGTTGAGGAGGCATCAGTGACTTAAGCTCGTCCGAGCTGAAGCCATGAAAATATTTATAGAAGAGACAAAGAGAGGCCACATTTCGACGATGGGGAAGTGGCAGCAGTCGAGCGGCCAGATCAGTACCTATCACATTACAGACTCTCCTTTGGAGCTTGTCAAGAACACTGAGGGGAACGGCAGGGTCACCTGATCATAAATGGCAGCAGTACTCCATGCACAGACGGATGGTTGACTTGTATATATGCAGGATGGATTCAGGTGGAAAAAACATCCTGGATCGACATAGTGACCCAATCTTCTTAGCAGTAGATTTTGCAAATTATGACACTGACTGCTACTTATGCATAATTAATGTGACTAGGATAAAAAATGAAACAGAGCAGCCTCAGTTACCTTGCTTCTGAGTTAGCACATTGTTCTGTAAGTCAGTGTGATGAAATGTCCGTGTCTGTCTTTGGAGAACTTACTGATATTAGTGACAAAAGTTTCTCCAGATTTACCTCTATTCTTTCTTTGAAAAGATAAAGTTTATGTACTGTCCATATAATGCTCAGCATCTTAGAGTGCCACAGTACAAACCCAAAGATTAAAAACTGTTTATTGACAGCAGCAATCGACCGCTGAAATATGTTCTGCTGCACCATGGCAACCATTTTCCCTCTGTACCTTTTGCTCACTCGACTACATTGAAGAAGTATGAAACGGTGAAGTATGTGCTGGAGAAAATTCACTATGATCAGCACGAGTGGTTTATTTGTGTTGACCTGAAGATGGTGAATTTTTTTGTTGGGACACCAGTCCGGCTTTAAAACATACCAATGCTTTCTGAGTATGTGGGACAGTAAGGACACTGCTTAGCATTACACGAACAAGACTGGTCTGTGCTAGAGGCATCGGTGCGTCGCAGTGCAAGGAACATCATGAAAAACCCTCTGATTGACAGAGACAGAATACTCTTCGCACTGTTGCAAGTCTTTCTCAGCTTGATTAAACAGTTCACCAAAGCTCTGGACAAAGGTGGTCAGTGCTTCACTTAAGTGTTCCAGACTTTTTCAAGATGGGCCACGGAGACGTTGAAAGCTGGCATCTTTGATGGTCCTTAAATCCGTCAGCTCATCAGAGATTCTGAGTTAGAAAACTCAATGACAAAGAAAGAGATGGAGACCAGGTATCAAGGACGATGTGGTGCAGTCATGATGGCAGATTATTGTTGAACTCTGTTGAGAGATATCCTTGCCGGTGAGCATTCTAGTGGTTCCATTAATGGAATCTTATGCCCTGAATTTTGCACAATGATGACGTAACGTTCAATTAGCATGTACCGACCTTAGTCCATATCTATTATTCAATTTACAGTAATTGAAGTTTGTAATATCTAATTAATACGCTCTGTTAGTAAACATTGTTTTCTCTTACAAACCTATTTCTGATGATAAATATAAACAAAAATCAACCGATAATGTCATAAAATTTAATCGATTTAGTTAGAAGATATTTATAAATGAAATTATCATAGAAAACCTGAACCTGAACCAATCGAGAGAAACGGATATAATTTTCCGATTCAGTGGTGCAAAATTGTCGATTTAATAAACATAGATAATTTACATAAAAATTGTAATCCAGTGTTATTGTAGATTGCATGTCATATTTACCATGTAGTAACAGTTTTATGCATTTTATTGCATTCACCAGGTTTCACGGGACTATAGAAATGTTAATTGTACAAAAACGAAATTGAAAACAGCTTGATTTTAGTAACAAAGAAAATGATCAGTCAAGATTATTATGAAATACGTATAAGTATATGCTTCATTGTCTTTATCATATTTTGAAAAGTCGTCCATCTACTGATTTTGTAGGCTGTCATATTTCTTTGTAGTGTCAACAGTAGCATTTTGCAGTCATCTTTGCTAATAAATTATGTTCCAACAATTTGGTTCTTTCTTTGTTAGAATTGTGTACAAAGTTTGCAACTGGGTGTAGTTCGATTATTTATTTCTTCAATAGACAAGTGCATTGTTATCTATATTAATAAGATAGTCATTAGTTTAATTTGCTGAAAATGCACACAAATTATCTCCAATCATAAATTGAGTTCTTCTTGAACTTTGCTTACAAGTTTATTTATTTCTTCAATAGACAAGTGCATTGTTATCTATTTTAATAAGATAGTCATTAGTTTAATTTGCTGAAAATGCACACAAATTACCTCCAATCATAAATTGTTTGAGTTCTTCTTGAACTTTGCTTACAAGCTTATTTATTTCTTCAATAGACAAGTGCATTGTTATCTATTTTAATAAGATAGTCATTAGTTTAATTTGCAGAAAATGCACACAAATTATCTCCAATCATAAATTGAGTTCTTCTTGAACTTTGCTTACAAGTTTATTTATTTCTTCAATAGACAAGTGCATTGTTATCTATTTTAATAAGATAGTCATTAGTTTAATTTGCTGAAAATGCACACAAGTTATCTCCAATCATAAATTGTTTGAGTTCTTCTTGAACTTTGCTTACAAGTTTATTTATTTCTTCAATAGACAAGTGCATTGTTATCTATTTTAATAAGATAGTCATTAGTTTAATTTGCAGAAAATGCACACAAATTATCTCCAATCATAAATTGAGTTCTTCTTGAACTTTGCTTACAAGTTTATTTATTTCTTCAATAGACAAGTGCATTGTTATCTATTTTAATAAGATAGTCATTAGTTTAATTTGCTGAAAATGCACACAGAAGTTATCTCCAATCATAAATTGTTTGAGTTCTTCTTGAACTTTGCTTACAAGTTTATTTATTTCTTCAATAGACAAGTGCATTGTTATCTATTTTAATAAGATAGTCATTAGTTTAATTTGCAGAAAATGCACACAAATTATCTCCAATCATAAATTGAGTTCTTCTTGAACTTTGCTTACAAGTTTATTTATTTCTTCAATAGACAAGTGAATTGTTATCTATTTTAATAAGATAGTCATTAGTTTAATTTGCTGAAAATGCACACAAATTACCTCCAATCATAAATTGTTTGAGTTCTTCTTGAACTTTGCTTACAAGCTTATTTATTTCTTCAATAGACAAGTGCATTGTTATCTATTTTAATAAGATAGTCATTAGTTTAATTTGCAGAAAATGCACACAAATTATCTCCAATCATAAATTGAGTTCTTCTTGAACTTTGCTTACAAGTTTATTTATTTCTTCAATAGACAAGTGAATTGTTATCTATTTTAATAAGATAGTCATTAGTTTAATTTGCTGAAAATGCACACAAATTATCTCCAATCATTAATTGTTTGAGTTCGTCTTGAACTTTGCTTACAAGTTTATTTATTTCTTCAATAGACAAGTGCATTGTTATATATTTTAATAAGATAGTCATTAGTTTAATTTGCTGAAAATGCACACAAATTATCTCCAATCATTAATTGTTTGAGTTCTTCTTGAACTTTGCTTACAAGTTTATTTATTTCTTCAATAGACAAGTGCATTGTTATATATTTTAATAAGATAGTCATTAGTTTAATTTGCTGAAAATGCACACAAATTATCTCCAATCATAAATTGTTTGAGTTCTTCTTGAACTTTGCTTACAAGTTTACCTTCTAAATTTCAGTTTATGCGTCAGTTGTCATGTGTTAGAAACTTGCAGGGGCTCTGCATCTATAATCTCAAACCAAAGCATCACGACCGTACTCATGAAGTATTATCAAAGTCAGCTTTGTAACGTCTAGGCGAGAATTTGTTTTCATTTATATTGCTCTCTATTTAATGGTATCTCATAAATACCTTTTAAAAGAAGAATAGTATAGAATGAAATTTAGAATGAAATATAGAAGGAAATTTATCTTTACTTTAGAATACTGTTTTACTTTATTTAAATTGGGCACAACCGTGCCTGTAAGAAAGAAAATTATTAACTAGCAATGTTTAATATAACTATCAGGCTAATTGTTGCTTTACGGCATATATATAGTTTTAATGGAGACTAAAACAATCCTAGGCATTTCAAGTTGAATTATATGGATTTTCTAAGTCGATAAATAGATGCTTAAAATCTGAAATTCATATTTTTTTCATTTTTGATAAGATATCGGAAATTAAATTCTAACTGTAGCAAATAGTTGCTAAAAACCCTGCACGCACATGTCCAGAACTCGAAAAATGTGACGGAATGTTTTGGTTTGATATATACTTTTCTTTCTTACTTTCAAAGAAATGAACACGCAGATAGATATGATTCAGATGGAACTACAAATAGAGTTGTAAAAATAAAGCAAAATCTGGAGCTCTGTGCGTGTTCCGCATATGTTTGTGTCAGTCTACATTTGTTTGTTAAATATTAAATATCGACACTTGCATCTCGATATAGATTACTGTCTAGCCAAAGTGGCAGATCAGAGGAAACATCTTCTTTGATATCAAATAACATGAAGCGGTCGGAATGTTATCAATGTTGAAAATAAAGATAAGCATCTTACACGCCATATCCAAGCCGTCTTTTCAACACAGGGAATATTTATCGAAATATGCTGTCCGGCGTTTCACTGATATGAAGGTATCTGGATTAAAATAACTAATGTGCATGGATACTTATTATTGTCAAATGTAATTATATTAACTAAAGCTTAGTCTGGAAAAAGCTTAATATATTGCTAAAGGGCGATAGTGTAATGGATAAAGACTTGGAATGAGAAATCAGAAAGAGTTCGAATTCTAGTCGGGTTCATTACAATCACATACGTGCAAATACCCTTAGGAATCTATTTGTACATGTTGTGACCCTGTTTAAGGGGTCACAAATAAAACAGTAACACGGGATTAGTGTAAACAATTGTATTAACAAACTAAGGGGTAAAGGTACAATATGCCAGCTTGTTCGTCTAGCTGACGAGCAAAGGATGTTGGTTATGAAAGTCGCCGTTCGGTAAGACACTCTACGGGTGTCTGACTCATCCCAGACTTGTGCTTTCCCGGTGACTACTAGTCACATGGTATTTATGCAGGTTGAGTTAATCCCTTACTATGTTAATGGGTAGGTCCGCCACAACAGTACCCCAGCTATGGGTTGAGTATCAGGATATGTTGGTAACCAGTCGATCGCAGAAAGAAACAGCAACCTACTAAAGGTTTTTTTTCCACCTAGTCAATGAATCAAAAGAGGCATGAGAGCCCAATCGTGTATTGTAAGACACTTAATTAACTGATATTAGCAAATCTACTCGAACATCATTGCTCCATAATAATCTCTCTCAAATGGATCCCAAGGCAGAAGGTGTTTTTAGTGTAAAGACCTATCATCTAATGCAGCCAGATGGCAAGCCTGGTTTTGATGAGTCTGTTAAACGACGGTACCCACAATGGAAGCCCTATCGATAGTCAGGGGCTAACTGGCTTCAAACGCATCTGTAGGAAAACCAGTATACGACAAGGTAAATAATTCAAAGAGCATTATAATGCAGAGCACTAAAGCCAGCACTATGACTGAGATAGGTTAATGATACCTTCATACTCTGTTTGCACAAAGAAGCAGTCTAGACAATACTGGGCCATGTGAACTCAATATGATCATCAGTCAAGTTCACAATGAAAAAAGAACAACAACAAACTAGCATTCATGGATGTACTAATATCTTGAACAGAGAATGGGTTCAAGACATCCATATACCGCAATCAAATATTAACTGGACAATACCTAAACTTAAACTCTCACCACCCATACAATGTAAACAAACTGCCTGCAACATGGAGCAAAAGTCATAGGTGGCGACCCAGAGACATATGAACAGGAAATGGTCAATATACGCAGTACCCTACAACGAAAAAGATACCAAGGGTACACGAAAACAGCTCCAACAATCGTGGGAGGGAAGGCGCATGAGAATAACAACACTCAGAAAACAAGCTCGGTCTGCCTACCTTATGTGAAGGAAAATAGAGAGGATATGTGGTCCATATAACATCATGAAAAACTTTGGAAATTTCTACTTTAATCTTGTAGTCTGAATACAGCAGTTACACAACGTGGTAGTGACTCTACAAGTCTATGCATCAGTATAGTGGCGCTAGTAAGGGTTTCTGCACTATATCTAACAGATGGTCAATGGGTTTAAAATCTGAGAGCTACAGGTTCCTATGTATTTTCTTGTACAATATATTACGTCTCAATATGGTTATGTTTCTTAAATTACTCATAGCCCTATAGAAACAACGAGGATGTTTTTTCCGCCTGAATCCATCCTGCATATATACAAGTCAACCATCCGTCCGTGCATGGAGCACTGCTGCCATTTATGGTTAGACAGCCCTGCCGTTCTCCTCAGTGTTTTCGACAGGCTCCAAAGGAGAGTCTGTAATGTGATAGGTACTGATCTGGCGGCTCGACTGCAGCCACTTCTGCACCGTCGAAATGTGACCTCCCTTTGACTGTTCTATAAATACTTTCATGGCTTCTGCTCCAACGAACTTAAGTCACTGGTGCCTCCTCAACAGGTGTTTACTCGTGCAACCAGACTGGCAAATGGGTCCCACCCATTCACAGTCAGGTTAGCCAAATGCAGACGACAATTCTACTCCTGAAGCTTCTTCTCTCGCACTTCCCAACTGTGGAACTCGCTCCCATATTCTTGCTTTCCTGACGGCCACAACCTCCAGAAATTTAAATGCAATGTCAATACTCATCTATTAACCACTGGACCTAGCTCTCTCCCCACCCCCGTATATCCTCCCCCTTTCTCTCCACCTATGTATCTGTCATCGCACCTGCATTCTCAGCTTTCTATTGCTCCTTTCTAACTAGTTTGTACTCCTCACTCTTTTCTAATTAATCTTTTTACAGTTATGTAGCCCCCCGCTCATCAGTGAAATGATTAAAAAAAAAAATAAAACTGATATTTATGGTTGTTAGCAAGTTGATAGACATTTTTCTCCATTATCAGCTGACATATATTTGTAGGAGTCATGTATGTATTGCAGAAACAGAAGAAGACATAAAAAAGCTAACGCGAAACAAAAAACTATCAGCTCTATATGTCTTTTAGTGAATGAAATACTGACCAAACTCTCACAATCTACAGACCAATAATTGATCTATCAAATTCAATTTAACAAGTAAAACAGTCTATAGGAAGATATAGAAAAATACAGCCGGACAAATATTTTAGGATACTTACCATCAATCTATACATTGCTCTCACTGTGTTGAACTTTTAAGGTGATAACGTGATATCTGTATATTTTGCAGACAAGACCACAAAATCAGGAACTACTTATGATGAGAACATGAAATTTTGTCTTTTCATAAACGTGGTTATTACAGATAAATTTGTAATAAAATGTTATCTTCAGCTTTGACACTATTCTTTTTAGCAGTCTGGTAAGTAAACATAGGACCTGTTCAAAGTCTTGTGGATCAAGCGAGGTATGAGAAGAAAATGAAGAAAACAAATACATAGAAATATTACCTTAAATCAATCAACCGATTAAGCAATTAGATGCCTGAAAGTCCTGTTTCAGCCTAAAAAGTTTTTTAATTAAAATAAGTATGTATATTTTTCATATCATTTTAATGTTTGTCAAAACTGTGATTCTTTGTACAAAAAACAAGAAATTATGAGGTTTAAATCTTTAATTCAAACACTATTACTAAGCCACGAAAACAGCACTCCATCAAAAAAGATTATATAATATTACAAAAGAGTATTGAAATGTTTCCAACTCACCCATTAAAAAAGCAAACAGAACAATGTAATGACCAGACATAATGTTGAAAAATTGCTCAAATAGATTAGCAACTGTTTGGACAAAGTTTTGCAACACACAAGCTTCGGCAGTTTCTCAGGAGCAGAACAGAGATCGGTAAGAACTGGGGTTAAAGTATCGTTTCCCAGTTTCCAACACCAACTGCAAATATCAAGTTAGCAATGACTAACATCTTCCAGATCATAACTTGATTGGGACACTAAGACTGTGGAACAAAGTTAACAGTTCAGTGGGAGGTAGTAATTCAGGTTATAACATAATCTATATGCAGCATACTCAATATGCTTGACAAAAAAAATCTACGCCGTAGTTGCAACTTGAGCAGGAGAAGCAATTGCATCACCTAAAGTAGCACAACAATACTAGATATCTTTTGTTTTATGAATAAGCCTGATTATCTCAAATTTCCTATGCAAGAATACAGCTGACAGTAAGTAATAGTTACCCAACTCGTGGATGACAGGTAAGTTTTGCAGAACGTAGGAGCTTGTTTTTTTTTTTTTTTGGTGGGGGGTATGCGAGTTTATGGAACGGGGGAGCTTTTTCATTTTTCCCGAGATTTCTTTCTCTTGGAACGCATACAGATGCCAACCATCACGACAGAAAAGAAGAAACAAAAACAAAAACAAAAAAACAGAGATTAAAGTGCCATCAGATATTACAGTCACTAAATGTTTTTGGTAGCTATTTTAAGTTTCAGAAACGATATCCATGCCTCCGTATCCCTTAATTTGGACTTGCTGATGACCGTCTACTTCTAACTATTCACATAACATCTTGATTTTGTTCTTGTCTGAGAGAAAGAGCTACTGATGAACAAAAACTTGCAAATCATCTTCAATTTGTATGTTTGAGCTATTCTTCGCTTTTTATTGACGGGTCTGTATAATCATAAAAATGATGCATGGCAGCCCGTACTTTGCCCTTCGCGTAGATTAAGTACTGTGTAACTATGTCGCTATATCCCACCCTCATAAACCACTTTAATCAATAGAGGAGAGCACTTCCATCTAAAAAAAAGAAAACATTCCGTCATTTGGTTGCTGAGATTCACGTACCTCAGTGGTCAGATGATGTTTCAGTGTGTCTTTGTTTCCTTGAAATTGAAGATGGAAATGAAGTGAGTTCGAACTTGAAGAACAGAGACACATCTTCGCACTTTTCTAATAGAATAGCCAGCCTTGAAAACATAGCGTTAAGGTCAATCAGAACATTTCAAATGGAGATCAAAACTGGCTATTGTGGAAAGAGGGGAAACTGAAGGAGATAAAGCATAAAACTGACAAACGTGAAAAAATACATAAACAGATGAATTTGATACAAAAATAAGGTGAGTTGCAAGCCCCAGGTTGAATGATTAATTAGAACATGCTCTTGAACCGGAAATAACAAGGAAGGGTCTTTTAATTCTAGTGCCTGCTTCTTAAAATATTATGCATTGAGAACATTTTTTGGTTGATTTTTTTACTCACCTAAGAGAAGGTGGAGTTAGATGTCGTATACAAGTAAATTACAAAAGAGGAAAAGAACAGATGTGACATAAGTGCATGAAGTATTTAATGCTAAAATGTTAGCTGGAAAGACCACGCATTTTTTTTATCTTAATATGATGTATAACTTGGAAGAGAGAAAGAGAGAGTGAGTAAGGGGGAGAAAATGGAATACCTTTCCTTAGGTGATCGCGAGTGAAAGTAGCCATCTGTGTTTACTTTCCCTTATCTATCTGAATAAACTTGAACGATGCACCAAGAGTAAGTTTTCTTTTGTATTTATCGAGTATCTTGTATGCGGTGAAACAATAAAAAATACCTATGTCCTTTCTGTGAGAATTTAAGAAAACAAATATAGTTGACAAAGAAAGAGATATACCTGGTTTATATTTTCGCTAACAGAGTCCAGGAAATAAGAAATAGTTTATATCTTATTTGTGAAATTGGGAAGACACATGTCTTTGGTGGGTGGGAACAAGCCTGATTTATATTTTCGTTGAGAAAATAAACGCAAAATTTAAATAAAAAAAGGTGCCCAAACCCGAACCCTTTTTCGAGGTTTTAAAGTTATAAAAACAAGCCCTGTCGTTGACAAGCGAATGGTCTGACATATTTATCTCTTCTGTAAGGAGTCGAGAGAATTAAAATTAATGACCACAATAAAGCTGTATCCCTTTGCTTAAGCACTTTAAAAATTAGATTCGTCACGAATACATTTCTTCCTGCCCTGGCAATTAGGTTGATGTTGAATGATGAAAATGGAGGAAGAATCTGAAGACTTTATCAGTTCCTATATAGAGTAACGTTTTGAGGTACATTAAATCAGATGGGAGCTGAAGTGATCCCTGTGACTACTCTCAAGGAAGGTGGATAATTATCCAAATTTGGAAAGTTAATTAAGAGTGCAAAATTAGTAAACAAAGGATCCTTGTTGGAATTTTTTTTTTAATCATTTCACCCCGAGCAAGGCACTGATGTGCAGGGGGTTACATAAATGTAAAAAGATTAATTAGAAAGGAGTGAGGAGTACAAGCTAGTTAGAAAGGAACAATAGAAAGCTGAGAATTAATGCAAAAATTTGGGAATCACCGAATCTAGAGAACTGTCAGTTCCTACTCAAGGTTTGAGTCAGGATATAAGCAGAGAACTTTGGAAACTCAGATTGTCAAGTTCCACTGGTCTTCACGCCACGAAATCGCCTTGCTTCAGAGAACTTAAAAACCACCTATATCCACTGTTCGATCCAGCGCATCGATTACCAGCGAAATTTGAGTTTTCAGTACTCTGAAATCAAAAACACGACGTGAGTAAAGTAAGTTTGAATCGAAACAGCCTGCAACTAACTTCAAGTTTGCATGAGCGTCTGTATTGACCAACGCAATGTTGGCCCCGTGGTTAACTATTGTCTTAATTCCTCAAGGACCGGACCGCTTATCGTTGTTACAACATCTGGTTTAGGCAGCGTGTAGCAGGGGTTATATTATTTGGCCAATGCTGACCAGGATTTGAGTAGGATCGACCTAGCGGGGTTATAAAATCAACAGCAATTGGCCAAATTTGATTGCGTATATTTGTGCTTCGGTTTTGTGCATTTTTGAGGAAAGTTAGGGTAAGATTTCTTACAAGGATAACACTTGGCCTTTTCAATCGATAAATTAGCAGAACAAAAACATATCACTTGGCAGGATGCATTCAGGCACGGAAAGAAACAGCATGCTTGACTGCTTGCCAAACCCAAGATGCAATTAGATAATGGCGTCATCTCAGAAAGAGGATCTCAAACAATAATAACATTGTTCAATGGGCCGGCATTTGGAACTATCTTAGCAGTTCTATCATATCAACAAATGAGGTAGTTCCAGGATTAGATAGATATATTGAAAAAAAGACGGAGGTAAAGAGAGATAAAAAGATGGAGCTAGAGACAAATATCTAAAAATTAAAAGAATTAGATAGATAGATAGATAGATAGATAGATAGATAGATAGATAGATAGATAGATAGCGAGAGAGAGAGAGAGATAGAAGAGATGAACAGATTGATATATAGATGATTACAGAGACATAGACAGAATGATTAGATAGATAGATAGATAGATAGATAGATAGATAGAGAGAGAGAGAGAGAGAGAGAAAAGAAATGAACGGATTGGTATATAGACGATTACAGAGACATAGACAAACTTGATTAGATAGATAGATAAATAGATAGAGAGAGAGAGAGAGAGAAAGAGAGAGAGGAGAGATGAACAGATTAGTATATAGACGATAACAGAGACATAGACAGACTTGATCAGATAGATAGATAGATAGATAGATAGATAGATAGATAGATAGATAGATAGAAAAGAGTGAGAGAGATAGCAATATACTATAAGATGTTGATATCAACTGGCTTATAGATATATACCGTAGAGTGAAAAGAAAAAGGAAAATAGCAACAGAATAAAAATTATAGATATCAGCTGCCTTATAGATAGATAGATACCTTAAGATAAATATGGAAAGCGGGAGAGAGATAGCAGTTGTCTTAACAATATAAATATTAACAGACTTATAGATGGAGCGATACATAAAGAAATAGAGAAATGTGTGATAGATAGCAATAGACTGAAAAATTTTATATATACAGGTTTAGTGATAAATACGTTAGTGTCAGAAAGAAAGACAAATGCTTATAGATAGATAAATACAGAGAGAGAGAGAGAGAAAGAGAGATAGCAACAAACTAAAAGATATAGATAGATACAAGATAATAGATGGACAGAAACACAAAGAGAGAAAGAAAAAGATAGGAATAAACTAAAAAAATATAGATAGCTACATGATTATAGATGGATAGAAACATAAAGAAAGAAAGAGAGAGATAGCAACAAACTAAAAATTATAGATAGCTACATGATTATAGATGGATAGAAACATAAAGAGAGAAAGAGAGTGATAGCAAGAAACTAAAAACATTTAAACATCAACATTTTATGTAGATACACAGAATGAGAGAAAAAGAGACAGATAGCATTACACTGAAATATATTGATATGAACTGGCTTATAGATAGATTCTTTATAGAGAGATGGAAAGAGAGAGAAATAGCAAAAATCTGAAAAATATAAATATCAACTTGTTTATAGAAAAATATATACATAAAGAGAAAGAGAGAAAAACAAAATAGCAATAGATTTAGCAATATAGATATAAACAGGCTGATAGATACATTGAGAGTTAAAGAAAGATAGCAATAGATTGAAAATTAGAGATATCAACAGACCTATAGATATATAAATGCATAGAAAGAGAGAGAAAATATTCACAGAGATGGCAATAGACTGAATAATACTGATAACAACAGGCTTATAGGTAGATATCTTACAGAAGTAAAGAAAGCAAGATAGCTATAAACTAAAAATATCGATTTTAAGTCGTTTCTAGATAGATAAATAGAGAGAGAGTGAGAAAAATAGAGTGATAGCAATAGTCTAAACAATGTAGCTATCAACAGGCGTTTAGATAATTTTTGATAATGTCACCTACATCCGCCATGACTTATACGATTATTGAGTGTTAGAAAATGGGGAACTAACTATTATTAACAAAATAATTAAGATTAAAAAGAGAGACGATAACGATTGATATTGCATTTAAACTTTTAAAGATAAAACTTGCCTGGAATTCAAGAAACCTAAAGAGATTTCTACGTGCAAGAAGTGTGACTGAAGAAACTGTTACCATAGAAACCATGATTAGCTCTAGCTTTTATCAACTGTAAAATTGTTAGAAAATATTATACTGCGCTGAAATTTATAAATTCTAAGTACCATAGTGGAAAGAAATATTCATTTTGTTAAGACAAAAATATGTCACAAGCTCAAAAGTGGGAATAGGGGAAGGCTCGTCTTCTTTTTTTTTTTTTAATCATATCACCCCAAGCAAGGCGATAACGCCACTGATGCGCAGGGGGCTACGTAAGGGTAAAAAGAATGGAAAAGAGAAAGCCGGAAACCACATCCTAAACAGGGACCAAGGGATGAGCCTCTTCACCTGTTCAATAGACGTGGGTGGAGTGTGTACCGGGCGATACTTTAGTCTATCTACTCCAATTCATTTTCTCTTAACATAAACTGGTAAATTTTTTATTTGTTCCCCTAAGACCTTTACCCCGTCAAATATTTCAAACACATCCTTAATTCCGTGGAAATGTATATACTGAACTGAAATCGATAATTTTTTTATTGAAGAAACCTACCTTTTTTCATGTTATCGACCAGAAAAAAAAATCAGATTATATCTCACCCCTTACCCCCGTTCTCATATATGATTAACCGCTGAATGACTTGAGGTGTAGGATACTTATTTCAGCCTGTTTACTTCCTTTCAGCAATTACTCCGCGGATTTATTTGGTTTCGGAACTCAGTTTCCGCGTAGTAATTGCAAAAATGAAGTAAAAAGGCCAAAAAATCGGCAAACTACGCCTGAAATCATTCTGCAGTGAATAACATTTTTGAAGCGTGGTTACGGGTGAGATAAACAGCGACTAGAAGTTCGATATTTTTCTGGTTGTAAACTTTAAAAATGGTACGTTTCGTCAATAAACAATTATCGATTTGAGTTTAGCATTTACATTAGCACGGAAATAAGGATGTTTTGGAAAGATTTGACGGGGTAAAGGCCTCCGGGTAACAAATCAAAAAATTACCCTTAAATTTAGCTAACCACAATTACTGACCCACACATTATACAGTATCACCAAAACGACACATTCTGACTTACCATTCTTTCTACGGCCATTTAATATCATAGTTTCTATTAAATCCTAACTAGTTCCGATATGTCTAATTTGTCTCGAGGATGGCTATAAAAATAACAACATTTAAAACTGAAACCATGAATGATTATTTACAATGACTACAGTTAATGTGGTGAAAGAAACTAAGGATAAAACAAACCTGAACTTCTCTCTTTTAAGCGAAGTCAACAAAGTTCAACACAGTTTCTAAAATGCTCAGGCCTAACTACAATCAACATGCGGCTCCATATCAGCGCTTTAATTTTAGCAGAAACATTTTAGTTAAACGAAATTAATGCGAGATTTAAATATTTCATGCAAACATTCGATCAAGCACTCACGTAAATATAACCATATTCAAACAACAATTTACAAGAAAACTGACATTTCTGGTGACCTAAATATGGGGAGGAGGGTTAAATTAGAGAATTTTTGGACAGAAATTAAAGAGGGTCATTGAGTATACATCCCCTAGATAAGTTAACTTCACGAAAAAAATAATTTAAAAAATGAAACCTAAACTAACCTATTTGGGCCGCGTTGGCTATGTTCAGTACAGAACACTAACCGGCATCGAAATATCAGCTCCTTTTACTAGTCTCTTCCTTCTACAATTCGCCATCACCATAAGATTCACCTGTGGTACAGTGGATATCGGCTCGGAACGAGAAACCGGGGAGCCGAGTTCGAATTCCAGCTGAATCCATTGTATTCACTTCCGCGCAAATACCCTTGGGAACGGTATTAATCCGTCTCTTCCTTCCAGTTATGGGTTAAATAGCAGGACAGATTGGGTTCTATAGCCTTGGTCGGCAACCTGTCTACCGCAGAAAGCAATGGCAACCTACTGCGGGATAATCTTCTGCCCAGTCAGTCATGTCTCTTTCAAGACATGATCGCCCAAGCGTGTATCACGTATGGCACTTAACTGACTGACTGAGCTTTACCCAAATTCTGATGGAAGGAGTTGTCGCCTTTCTGTCCTCATTTTAACTTCAGGCTGATTCTTAAAGTACATGATCATTTGGAAAGAGTAAACTTCTCGTCCCCATAGGATTCAAGTATTGCGAAACAAGGAAAATGCTTAGCCTTAGTCAACGGTGGCACCACATTGTTACAAAAAGAACTAGACGCGAGCACACAGGACCATCCACGCAGAATGCTAACCATATGTTATTTAATGAACATGTACAACAGAGCTACGACTATGTAGTGGAACGTGTGAATCTGAGTTTCTACCAACGCATAATAGCGAACACAGTTTAGAGAATTTTTAAAGCCCGCCAAACAAGAATTGGAAGTTTCTACGGGTCTCTTCTTTCTACGGTTCGCCATCACCATCGGATTGCGAATAAATGTGACCTGGGAAAGCGATGCGGGGCGTATATCAACGATTCTCAACGCTAGGAATACAAAGTCAGCCTTCAAAATAGTGCAAGTAAGATATCACTTGACATAACCATGAAAGACCTACCGCCTTACAAAGAGGACATGACCTTTACTAAAATAACTATTATGATATGCGGGAGTGGAAGCACAGAGAGTCGGAAAAAGGAAAACTGGTAGGTGTGCGAGACATACGCTTTCAACTTCCTGTTTAAAGAAAGATTTCTTTTGGGACCACAGACGAATTTCGACGTCAGCCTTTCCGCGTACATCCGTCAAATTTATTTCCATGAGAAGATAAAATCAACCCAGACGTCGATTAACTTGACCGATCCGTCCGTCCAAAAAAAACACCTGGGACGCGAAACACTTTCTTCTTTTTGCCCGTTTCGTCAATCTCGTTGGTATAGGCGGATGAATTGACTGAGATGATAACAACTTGTAGGGAAATTTCACGTAGGACAAGATCGTATTTAACTTGCGATGAAAAAATTCCAACACAAGAACGTAAATCAATGATGAAAGCGGAAAATCCTGATGAACAGAAAGTGACAACAGCAAAGATTCCGATCGTACTCTGTTCATTTCCAACAGCGCACTGAGGGTCGCACGCTGAAAACAGATTTTCCTGTGAAAGTATGGCACGGAACTGGCGTTAGAAAGACCAGCCTCCAGAAACTGATGACTATTCCTATCAAATACTTTGGACTTGCCTGAATTTATCACCGCGGTTTCACTGCTGATTGTTCGATAATAAAGCGTACCAAATGAAAGTTGTCCTGAATAGCCATACTCTTCACAGCACAAATCTCTTCGGAAACAATCAGACGAGGCAGAAGTACCTGTAAACGGCTGGCTATGATCATGGCTGAAACCATTAATTCTGTACATGATATCGTCAAAGGCCAGCGATAACCTATTCCATTCCCACTATTCTTGTCCTTGCGTGGCAACTTGATCACACACCTGCTGAAGAGTTAGTTCATCCAGTTGTTAAACATCAGTTCTAGCGAAAAAACAAGAATGGGCGACAGACTCAAGTTCAGTTTATAAATAAGACTATCTACTCCCGGAGTTTTGTCCCTGCTAAACCTCTTCAGTGCTCACTAGATTTCTGATTCTGTAATGGAAGTCTGTCGCCCAGCTACTTCAGCCACCTCGAAGCGGGAGGTATTCAATCAAATAAGCGTCGAACAGAGCAGGGCTCAGACAAGTCTCCCTGGTGAATCCTGTAAATAGTAAGAGAAATCCTCACATACGTCAGCGTTTGTGCTTATGGTCCGCATATAACTATCACGTTATGCCAATTGGATGCATTTCGGAATTCACCTGCACACAATTAAGCGACCATATTCGACGCTTCGGAAGACATACTGCTTGACCTAACTACCAAATTGTTCCTTGATGACGAAAGAGGCCGTCTTTGCCGTAGCCAACGCTACTTACCCACTACCACCCACAGTATTTTATCGCTCGATCGACTTTAAGCTGGCATACCGTTTGTATTACGTATCTAATTAGACTGAGTCGCCGAGAAAAGTAAAGAGCAAACGACATGGTACTGGATTTTAAATTTATCCAACCACTTACTACCAACCATTTTTTATCATTTTCTTCTGTAACATTAGAAGTAGTTTTTCTTGAAAATAATACTCAATTATAATGATGCTTTCAATTTCCAGTAACTAGACATCCTTACCTTTTTACACTAACATGGAATAGCATACGATCCGTGTAAACAATCGAATGAAAATTTAAAACACCTTAAAATCCCTACGTCAACTCGCTTCACTAGAAATGGATCGAGTTAGAACATACCACCAATGCTGAGCTGTCTCCATTAGTCCAAATCCACCCTATCATCTGGGTTGCTCATTTTGATAACTGAAATCGCTTCACATCCAAGTTGTCAGGACCCGATCTTTACCTATACAACTTAAATTGAAGTCAAGCGCGACATTAAAATCTCCCGCTAAAACTACTTAAGGAGATGTCTTCAAAAAGACTCGAACCTCCTAAGCAAACCAGGCCGCTTTGCATAATCATTAACCACACAAATCCTAATGGGACGAAGTGATTTATTTGTCAATGTAACCTATAGCACGCAAAGCCTGCCCACTGGATCTTCAGGCAGAAGCACACTCAGCATTTACAGATGCTCAAAAGCCAGGAACACCTCTTGGGCGTCCATCAAAACATACGGGATAGAAGCAATACCTCTTAAACAGAATGTATTCACGGTTCTGATTTGAAAACCGGGACTCCTGTACACAGTATACATTCATGCGAGATCGCGAGAGAATACAATCTGTAAATACCTAGCAAAAATCTTGACTAAACTCTTACGTATTTAACATCGTCGTTTGAAAGGATCGGCGGACATACCGATATAGGTCCGGAATTCGTTTTTTTGTTTCTTATATTGAAACCCATTTCTTCCCCTCTAAATACACCTCTTCAAACAGCTCAAAATCTTAACCTTAAAAAAGTAATTTAACTCCTTTAGTTGTCTATCTTTATAAAATATGAACTCCTTTATCAAACCCCTCTTTTCCTTTGTTAACACACACACGCACGCACGCACACACACACACACACACACACACACACACACACACACACACACACATATATATATATATTTCTTTAATAACTTTAAATTCATGACTTCCTGTGATGGATAAACTTAATTAAACATTTTTAAGATATTACATTTAAATCTATTCCTCCTCCTCCTAAATATACCGTTTCAAACCCCTGTAAACATTCACTAGCATCTACCATTTGATATTTGATACCCCGTTTATCTCTTGTCTCTACACCCTGTAACCCCCGCCACTACCAGCTCTGTCCTGTTCTGCTTTGCTTTAAAAAAATCCCACTCTTCTGACCTTAAGGGAACTCTCAATTCTTGACCGTTGTTAACCTGGCCCCTTCCCCTTTACCCCAGGGCCTTCGCCATTTGGAACAAAACAATGTCGCTGACGTGACATGGAATCTCTGTTAGAGATCCCATGTCGTCATGTGCATCCGACACCTTTGAATTTTGAAAATTTTCTCTAATATATATTGGCTATCTATTCTTAATACATTGAGCTCTCTACCTGCATCACTTTTTAATATTAATTTTTTTTCAATATTAATTAGGATCAGGTTCTTGGAATTTACTTTCCTACTCTTCCACTTCAGATTAAAGAAAAACAATATATATATATATATATATATATATATATATATAAGAGAGAGAAAGATAGAGAGAGAGAGAGAGAGAGAGAGAAAGAAAAAGAGAGAAATGCCGAGAAAATAGCGAGAAATAGGAATAGACTAAAAATATAGATATCAACAGCCTGATAGATAGATAGATAGATAGATAGATAGATAGATAGATAGATAGATATTTCATTTAGAATTGCATGAAAGACGTTAGAAGATAAACATTTGAGAAGAAAACTTTAATTTCAATAAATAAATATAATTCTAAACTGATACGCAATACAGATATATATAAGATAAATAGTTAAATATAACTAGAGTATGTTGAAACTTGAAGAACAAATACAAGAAGTTATGTTCTTCATCCAACAAGAATCCTTGGTAAAATCAGCTGACATTCTTTGTGTGAGTCGCAAAAATACTAGCAAAATCTGGTGCTCATCCCGAAATTTCATTAAATTCTAATGCTAAACGCTTTACACACGTATCCATTTCTTGTGACAATGATGGTTAATAAAAAAAATTGGAGTATTTTAAAATGGAGAGTTACTTTTCAATGACCCCAGTATGTATATATATATATATATATATATATATTGGCAAAATTAGATGTCGATAATAATTATATAGCACCGAGTTATACGAAGAAACAGATATTTATTTTACGTAAAAAGAAAGCAAACAATTGATTTTTTTAAAAAAAACACTTCATAAACTAAAATATACAGTGATAGATATATAGATGGGACGAAACTTATTCTATTTCATTCAAGTGATATTTTAAAACGTTTTAAAATGATTGGTTTCTGCCTTCTGTTTTTTCTCTTTCTTCTCATTTTCGCCCACCATTTTCGTTTTTGGCTCAGGATTTTAAAAATATATATGTATTTAATATATATATATATATATATATATATATATATATATATATATATGATTTAAAATACATATATGTATTTACTAAGCTTAGCTTGGCAAAATATACACGTGGGGATCGAAATTACTACGAATGCCTACAGAAATTAAAATTTCCACGTAGATTATCTAGTGTGCATATCTGATACCACCATTATAAGTCAAAGTTTCCTTTTAAGTTTGTAGATTTCTTTTCTGTCAATTACTTTCTACCAACATATGCGTTCTGATCTGACAGGTTTTTGCTCTTGTTTAGATAATTATGACTGGGATCTGTACACAGCCCAGTGCAAGGTAAAAGGATTTAATTTTATTTTGGGAAAAGTTCTGATTAATTTCCGCAGAGGGTGAAAGGGAATGAGCAAACTCTAGCAAAAATTGAAGAAAAGGACAATAAAGAAAACCAAAGGAACATAATTTAGAAAGTTGAGAAACAAAGAAGTTCCCGGGACATGCAATGACAAAGGAGGGCTTGGTGAATCTGATACTAACAGGCCAGATAGAGGAAAGAAGAGACAGGGGAAAACAGCGATTAACGAACTGGCCTGAGAAGGTTGATGGCAGAACCGATGTTGCGTGGTGTAAAAGGGGAAACCGTGCGAAGAGCCACTAGAGATAGGGAGACGTGGAAGGCCGTGATCGCCTACTTCCTGAAAGAACAAGGTACGTAGAAGAAGAAGAGGAGAAGGGGGAGGAGATAAATAATTAGAATACAACTGAGGGTTGCATTTTGCTAATTTGGCAGTAAAAATATTCGTATAGATGTGCAAATCAAGGATAAAACGGGAAATAGATTTATGACGCATTTTGTTCAGGCAAAATAAATATTTCGTTCATAGAATAGATTACATTATATAAAGTGACTCGTAAAAAGTACGGAAAATTTGAATAGGGATTATTTTTTAAAATTATTATCTTATTAAATTTTCTCAAGCAACGATATTTGCTAAAATCGAAAGATACTGAATTATTTTCAAAGTTTTTTTTTTTATCGTGGTCCGTTTTATGATACAAATATGATATTATGGAGATCCAGGTAAATGCGAATGACAAGGTGGTTTTATAATGGTCTCACGTGTTTCTGTTTGACGGGCCAGCAAATGGTTCCTTTTTTATGTCCAGTCTTGTAAACGGCATTTACATTTACTGAAGGGGAATGAAAATAAGGAGATTTTCAGGGATCAAGTGGCAACAAAACTGAAAAAGGGGCTATAAACTAGGGCTAGTATATATTAACATGCATGATAGAAAGACAGATATGTTTGTGTCGCTGTTTTGTATTGTTTTCCAACACGTCAGGATGAGTTGATGGGCGAGAACTAGCTAGGGAAAAGGCTGAAATTACAGAGGTTGTCTAGCATATCACTTACTCACCGACATACTCGGATGAGCAGGTGAATCCCGGAATAAAACATCTACCTGTAATATGCAAAACAGGGTTCGCGTTATATCTCGACGTGGTGTTTTCTTTCGTATTACCTCGTGAGCATAAAAACCCGCTCTTCCCCAGGTTTCGGTGAACATTGACAATATCCAAGATTGAAATGTCACTTGGTGTGGTCATTCTCCGGTCGTTGGAATTCTGGTGTTAGGACCTTGTTGTATGTTTCATTTAATACAATAGCTAATCAATCTCTCAATTCTTAAATTATTATCTGGGTTTCGTTTTCATTTATAAACATCAAGTTTGAAATTCTGTCTCTGTCATTCATGACTGCGTTCTATTATAACATACGAAAATCAGTTTTCAGTGATGTAAGCATAGTTTTAAATTTGACGTTTCTAAATAAAAACAAAGTACAGATAACTTTTTAAGATGTCAGCGTCATATTTTTCGAAGGATTTATATGAACATGATCCCATACTAAAATAATTTAACAAATCAACGAGAAATATCTGATGAATGCTAATCTTCAAAAAATGTTCATGAAAGTTTTTATCGAAAATTTAGGTACACCCCACCACGGCCGTAGCTGATGCTAAAAAAAACACCGGGCACAGAGAAAATTGCCCGGATTTATTAGTTGACAATATGATGACGTCATCAGTGTCATCTGTTTCCAGAAACTATGATTTTTGCGGATTTTTTCGGCTATTCCAATGGAAATTAGGCACAGAACGTGAACGAAAGCAGGAAATCGGGTTCGGACTTCTGAGTATAACCAATCTTTTCTCCCAAAATTAATAAATAAACAAACAGATTTGTACTGCGTTCATTCGGATGTTTTCTTCGTTTTTCTTGCTTTCTTTCTTTCTTTCTTTCTTTCTTTCTTTCTTTGTGAATTGTTTAGTTTGATTTCTGACGAAGGCATTTTTCCTTGCCCGGATTTTCACTATGCTTGCATGGATTGGCCCGGACCTGTGCCTGTGTGCCCGGTAGTCAGATACGGCCATGCACCCCACCACAATGCCTTGCCCTTTGTAGCTTTTAATAAATTTTGTATTTGATCCGCCACTCATTTATACAAGCTCACTCGGTAGGTTATGCGTATTTTGTTTTCACCCTCTGACCGTCAATCCAATATTAGTAAATAAAAGACATAAATAAAGTAAAGAATGATAGATAGATAGATAGATAGATAGATAGATAGATAGATAGATAGATAGATAGATTTGTTAAGAAATAATTCTTTGATATTTAAATTCGTATTCGTTTCTGTCTTTTTTTCTGGGCGGAGGAAATATTATTATTTAATTTTTTTAAATTTTGGACTAATGTTTTCACATTTGTTGTTATACCTAACACGTTTTCTCAATTGTTGTTATTATTAACCCGTTTAGATATATGTAACAGTAGGACAAAACCTACATTTATAAATTAAAAATATTTCAATTCGAATTTTTTGAGGTTTACCCTGATCGATGATAAAGGACGAATAGCGAAACGGATGGGACATGTGATGATAGTGACAAATATATGAGAATTTGTCTAAAAAATAATGTGAAATGCTTTTCGTATCGTTAGGTTCCGGTGTTAATGACTCTAGAGAGTATTGGCTGGTAACCGCGAATGCTTTTCTGCTAGTGCGGATAGATAATGCTATTGCAGATGTTTGCTCAGTCACATTTGTGTTTGTTATCATCCACAGAGTTGGCCTCTGGTTTATAGTTTCCTAGTGAGAATTATGTGGCCTGATCAACAATCTGAACAATAGGCTTAAAACATTGATCACGGTAACTTGCAACTTTGTGCCAGTTCAAACATCAATGACTCCCAAATAGTTCTATCTACTTTATTTCATTTACAAAGTTTTCTAATAGATGCAGCATGCTTGGATCGCTTCTGAAAAATCGTCACTGGCGTGATATGAACACGGATCTCATGATCTAAAAGCGAACGTTCTAACAACTCGGTCCCGTATTCAGATGCATATAGGTAGCCAGGGATCTGTATGCATGTTGACTGCTTTATTACTTTGAAAGATTCGTGTTTGAATAGAGGTTTCTTAAAATATTTGTAAAGGTAATCATGTGAAACAAGGAGAAAGCGAAGAGGTTGTGAAATTCTTGGCAAGGAAACTGACAGATATCAGATGTTTTAAAAAATTACATATTTTTCTTGACAAATTTTTAAGGGAAATATTCATTTCAATATTGAAAACAATTTTTTTGTTGTTGCTGTTTAACGTTAAACTGTATTTTTCATTGTTTTTGCTTTTTTTTTGCGTTTCGGTTTTTAATATATTCAAGTAGGTTTCGCGGTGAGGGGAACGGGTAAGAGAATCATGTAGATGTAAATTTATTTCCTTGAGAATTTCGCCCACTAACATTTTATCTGATCCATTTTAAAAGAATAAATGATCATGTATATTAGTATGAACATAAAAAAACACTTTCACGTGTTCTTTTGCGAGTTTAACTTTGGCATGTTTTAGTTTAAGCAAGTCGCACGCGGTCTGAGATTTTGTATAATTTCAAAATGTTTAGTCATTATGGAACATATATATGAACTGGCTTTTAGCATGTTTTAGTTTAAGCAAGTCGCACGCGGTCTGAGATTTTGTATAATTTCAAAATGTTTAGTCATTATGGAACATATATATGAACTGGCTTTTAGCATGTTTTAGTTTAAGCAAGTCGCACGCGGTCTGAGATTTTGTATAATTTCAAAATGTTTAGTCATTATGGAACATATATATGAACTGGCTTTTAGCATGTTTTAGTTTAAGCAAGTCGCACGCGGTCTGAGATTTTGTATAATTTCAAAATGCTTAGACATTATGGAACATATATATGAATTGGCTTTTTCTTCTATCTCACTTATAATTTCTTATGTTTATGTAAATATATATGTAAACATGTTACGGAAATTAACGAATTATAACGAAACTTGGTTAGAAGCAACCGACTAATGAATTATTTTGAACATTATTTTTGCCGATACTCGTATTTAAGTAGATATTCTGTTTTTAATTAAAGAGTATTTTATATTTATATCTACCGGCCTGATTATTTTACGATAAATTTCATGGTAAATATATATATATATATATATATGAATTGCACACTGATGCCAATTCGGTCGGGTTTCAATTCTAGGAAAAAGCAATCAGATGTATAAGCGTACTAATGAGCTGTGATACAGCGAAACAGATCTGTCTGCGGATGACTATTTACTCTCTCACACCCCGGCTGAGCCCCCTGGAAGAATGATAGACTTTGAAAAACAGTAACGACTTTAGCATCTGCGCATCGTTCATTTAGTAATGAATTTGAACACTCTAACTACTGGCGTATGTATACATGGTATATCACACGCTAAATGTCTGCCTCCTTCTATCGAGCGCCCATAGCTCAGAGGTAAAATCGCCAACTGCCTCCAATTGGGACGGGTTTCAATCCTGTGTAAAAGCAATCAAATGTATAATCGTATTGATGAGCTGAGATACAGCGAAACAGATATGTCTGCTGATGACTATATATATATATATATATTGAGGCAGCAAATAATTATCTAAACAAATATTGTTGAATATAACAGAAAATGAATGTCTATTATGTTTAATATAGTTACTTTCGCTATTTCGCAGGAAAAACAGTTTAGCGTAATGAAAAAGCCCACAAACTTAACGAAAATAAAGTTTTATCGTGAAAATGCTGATGTTATTATGATCTTCCTAGGTTTTTTTTCCTCATTATTGTTATTGTTAATGGGGTTTCTGAATTTCATAGTTGTAACCGCAATTCGTAAGGGCAGAATTATAAAATTCGCTATGCTGATTGAAAATTACTTTGTTAGAAAAGTTGGTGATGATTCTAAATTCGATAAAAGAGGGTATATGCTTAATGAATAACGTGGGTTGATTAGAATTAAGATTTATATATATTGGGTTAGAATTAACATTCATATAAGGGTGGATAAATATAATTGTTAAGGTGCAAAGTTATATCTAAATGTCTACCAGTTTAACGTTTAAGACTTAAAATTACTGCACTGAAGAAAAATCAAAAGAGAGAGTGTGGGAAACGGACAGCTTTCCAGACGACCAAAGACTTTAAGCAAGAAAAAACAAAGGAAAAGAAAGACTAAAAGGTCAACTACCTATGAAGTAAAATAAATTGATCAACGGCAAGACAGTAGAAAGAATGATTCACAAAAGTCAATGCTTAAAAAAAGAAAGCTTGAGTCGTTACTCACATTTTAAACTCTCGCGATCTTAAGACGTTTCGAACGCTTATATATATCCGAACAGAGAAACGCATGGATGCACGCGTGCAAACGCACACACGAACACAAACAATGCCACAAATAAAAACACCAATGATAATTGCTGACAGCCCTTGATGAGAGGACAGATAGGTCCGCCTACTAAACTTTGCAGTCGGGATGCCGAAGGTTACATCAATCAACTAAATAACTTTTACTTATATCATATATTGTATGTTGATATATATATATATATATATATATATATATATATATATATATATATATATATACATTATTAAAGAAATATCATTTTTTTTATTTAATTATTTTTCTCTGATTAGAACCATGTTCCTATTTTCGGGTTTTAAATATAAATTATGCAATGTCTGAATACATTCAGATTTCATACGACATTATCAAACATTTATCGGTTTCATTAATTTCAAGTACATCGTCTTCACGTGAAACTTCTTTTTACTTTATCGCTTTCATTTTGGTAGGTATTTGTGAAAAATATTTATATTATTTTCCTAATTTTTAAAAAGATTATATTGGTTCCAGGTTTTTTGTTTTTGTTAAAGTTGCAGTTGAAAATATGTGCATACATTTTTATTAAAATTAGCATACTAGAATATTTTTCTACTAGTGAGATTAATTTTTTGTCTTATTTTTTGTGCTAATTGTTGAAAGCAAATTAATTGTACTATTATCAAATAAGTGACGGATTAATCGTTAAGATGCTTTAGTGTCTTTTCACCCAATGTATATTTGAATTATTATTAAAGATACGTTCGCCAGAATTCAAAAACAATATTAGTTCGTTGAAATTTTTATTTTCTTTTTTAACGCTTGTGGTGTTCTAGAGTTTTTTATTTAATTATTCAATTATTGTAATAATTGATAAATTTAATTTCTTTGTTTTTGTCGTTAAGAGATATGAATCTATGCATAAGTTTTCTTATAATAATTTTTGTCCAATTAATGATTTATCTGTAGTTGGTCTATATACATGACTTTATCAGTGTTTTGCACATTTTTATTATTTGTATTCTTGTTTTAATGTTTCCAAATTCATTCTAATTATTTTATCCATTATCATGGCCGTATCTGACTACCGGGCCCACGAGGTACTTGTCCGGGGCGATCCATGCAATCATAGAAAAAATCCGGGCAAGGAAAAATGTCTTCGTCAGAAATCAAACTAAACAATTCACAAAGAAAGAAAGAAAGAAAGAAAGAAAGAAAGAAAGAAAAACGAAGAAAACATCCGAATGAACGCAGTAAAAATCTGATTGTTTATTTATAAATTTTGGGAGAAAAGACTGGTTATACTCAGAAAGTCTGAACCCGATTTCCTGCTTTCGTTCACGTTCTGTGCCCAATTTCCCTTGGAATAGCTGAAAAATCCGCAAAAATCATAGTTTCTGGAAACGGATGACACTGATGACGTCATCACATTGTCAACTAATAAATCCGGGAAATTTTTTCTGTGCCCGTTGTTTTTTCTTTAAAATCATTCTACGGTCCTGTGCATTATAATGTTTGCAAATTCATGTTGATTATTTGTTTATGTTGATGAAAAATATCGTGTTTGTAGAGAGTATTAAATATGTTCTGTTTATAAAATTGTCTATGGTGGCTATTTTGCAATTGTTTAGACATTAAGTATTAAATAGGTATGGTTGATATTTTTATGAATAATTGTTCTAAAATCTCCAGTATTCAAATCATGCCTGAAACGGGAATTTTCTTAATTAAGCTTGTTCTTTGATGACATATAATTTTATTCGGGATAACTATTTACCTCGTCTCCTCACATAAACAAGGATGTTACAAAATGTCAGCGCGTGCGTTTGGGGTATGATGTCCTGTATAAAGCACAGATAATGCATTGCTTCTATATAATTAACACTTGTCCTATTCTAAACAGATCTTAACCTTGTACGTATTTCAAACTTGAAGCCTGAAATCTCGGATTAGTGATTGTTTCTTTAGAGTATAAATATGAAATCCTAAAATTATTCTTAAGATTTTTATAGGATGTTCATATCACGTCTAGTTTAATACAGATGTGTTGTAGTCAATATTTCCAGTTCAAATTAATGCAGTGTCAACCAACATTTTTCCTTGTAAATGACGGATTGTTAGCTTCTATAGAGGGGAAAAAAGGATAAGTTTCAACGCACTGATATGTTCATATATCAAATAAAGGATAAAAATATATAAAACATACTAGTGTGTATAGATGGAAAGGAAAAATATTAAAACGCAGCTATTATGAAATGTGTGTGTTTGAGTCGATCCTCACCCCCCAATCCAAAAAAAAAACGCATTTTATCCCAGTGAAGACGAATCTCGGTTTGGCGCTTTGCCTTCTTCATGCTAAGTTGAAAAGAATAATAGGCGAATTAGAAAATGCAAGATGAATTGAACGGAGCCATCATTCGTAATTTATTAAAAGTAATATTTTCAGGGGGAAAAAAAGAAAAAAGAAAGGAAAAAGAAAAAAGAAAGAAAGAAAGAAAAATAAGAAAGAAAACGAAAGAAAAAAGTAAGAAAAAAAGAAAGAAAAAAGAAAGAAAAAAGAAAGAAAAAAAGAAAGAAAAAAGAAAGAAAAAAAGAAAAATGATGAAAGTAAGGTAGTGAGAAAAAATGCAACAAATGTATAGCGGAATCTGTATCAATCATGATCTGAGAAGTTTAGTAAGAATTTTCTATGGCAGCATGTAGTCATTATTCACGTTTTTGTTAAGTAGATTAGGGTTATTTATATAACTATAAGATTTGGTTTTAGTGACGAAATTCCAGGTAATATTTGAGTTGTTATTCTTGTTCTTTCAATTTCCAATAATATATGGATAAAGCTTAACGGATTAAAACTTGACGGCCTGCACAAACCGTGCACTAAAGATTCACACAACTACAGATACATCAACAATGAATCAAATCACCACCATGATACAATTAATAACATGCACAAATCAATTCAGTTTCGTTTATGTACTAACTCTCGTAATAAAGAAGTTTTTGACAACTCCAAAATTAAATATTATAATGCATTTGAAAAATATACTCAACACTAGTTTCGAATACTCTGTCAAAAACAAATTATTCAGAAATAAGAAGAAACTACGTAAACGTAACATTATATTGTTTAACCCACCCTTCATCTATAAAAAACATTGGAAAATTCTTTAATTCTTTAATTCACAACATTTCTACCAATCACTTACACTAAAAAAATTTTCAACAAAAACAAATATAAAGATACGTGTAGTTGCATTAAGAACACTGATAATATACATTTCACAACATAATAATATGATATCAAATAAATGCTTGGTCTATTTGAATAATGATAGTTCCTCTATTACTAATAATCATTGTAACTACGTAACAAATAAGACTTACCAAATAAATGGCCATTGCATGTCTAAAAGTATTATCTATAGGGCTTGCATTTAAATAACAGTAGCTACAGCAAAAGCACCGAATTACCCATATGTTACTGGAAATTAAAAAAAAAACAACCCAATTATTACTTGGATTATCGTCGGCAGAACCATATCTTATAATAGAAACAGTAAATAGGTGTAAGTCATGTCTTTGAAATAACTTAATTTAAATTTAAGTTATACAAACAATCCTAATCTATTTACTAAAAAAGTTAATTTATGACAACATGCTGTCCTATACGTAGGATTATATATATATATATATATATATATATATATATATATATATATATATATAACCAAGTATGGGTGGAATAATATTCCCCATCCAAAGAAACACTATTTTTAAAAAAGTGCTCAATACAAAGTAGAGCTAATAATAATAATAATATTTATTAATAAATTATAACATTGATATGTTATCATATCACTACAAAAGTAGCTATTTTGTTTCGACACTTTTTGTGTCTTTTCAAGTGATGTTGTTTTTTCGAAAAAAAAATCTTTTTTTTTTTTTTCGAAATAACATAATAGCATATATATATGCGGGTGGATATTAATCTGAATATGTGTCTTTTTGCCAGTGTATGTGTGTATACTCGTCTATTTGTCTATGTGTAGATATTTGTAAGTTTATATGTGTGCGTTCATGTCTTTTCCTCGTTTAATATATGAATGACTTTCTAAATCTAATAATTTTTGTTAAACTTAGAATTTAAAAGTCGCAATAAAAATAAAGTGAATGTAATCGTCGATTAAAAAATGCTGATCTCAATTTAATCAAATATTAATATTAATGCTCCCAAAAAATTTTTTGGCATCTGCTCACATATCCTTCAAATTAAGTGTTAGATTATTCTGATTGGTCCACACTGTGTATGCAAAAATACCTCCCTGATTAATTGGGTTTGGCTTGTTTTTAACTTTTTAAAACCCTTCTATTTGAAATAAAGCTCATCACTTGATAAGATACAAGTAGTATTGAAAAAAATAGTTACTTTTGTAGTGATATTATAACATATTCATGTTATAATTTCTGAATAACTATTATAGATAGATAGATAGATAGATAGATAGATAGATAGATAGATAGATAGGAACAGGATGTGATAGATAGATAGATAGATAGATAGATAGATAGATAGATAGATAGATAGATAGAGTGAGAGAGAGGGGGGGACATGGAAAATTTCGAATATTTATTAACATTGCAAGCGCATTGTATTGTTACTGGATTATCTGATATAATATGTTATCTGACACGAAAAATACAGTTGTCAGTGTCATATTTTGGGAACCAAGCAAACAAACGATAAAAACGATACTGGCACACATCAAACAGTTTTAAACCTGTTAGACAACAACGTAAGCTTAAATTTTACCATGTAGAAAGAAATCTACCGAACAACGGGAACAAAAACGTCAGCATTGACATCGTATTGTTCAAATATGTTAGGGTCGGCGAAATAGGTAAGAAGTGACATTATGTTGTGTTTGTGTGTGTGTGTTTGTGTGTGCGCACGCGCGTTTCATTCTCACTTACTACCAAATTCTAAAGCGTTTTTTTTTTCACACTAGTTAACGACGCCAACGACTGAAATAGAAAGTTGTCAAAGGCGTTCAAACAGAATTTTTTAGAGCACTAGATTTTTTTTTTTTACAGCCAACTTCTTTCAAAAGTTTCGTTACGCAATCAAATCTTCCAAATCTCGCATATTTCATTGAAAAAGAAATTCACACCAGATGGAAAAAGTAAAAATAAATATTCGTGACTTTTATTTAAAATTTTCCTACACTGCGCTAATCTTCACACGGTTTGTCCATTTCTACATTATTTTGTTTTAATTGTATTTATTAAACACCCGAATAAGCGAAGTTCAGATACGACATTCTTATGGGTATAATTTAATGATATAACTTAACTTAATTGTTTTTTTTTAATATTTTTATTCTTAATTGAATACGTCTGTTTTTATAATGATATCTTGAATAACCTACCACAATTATGGAAATTTAAGCTGCGACACTTGGCTCTAGAAAAAGAACACAAAGAGCTTTTGTACATAGAAATACCTAATTAATAATAAAATAATGTTCATGTCCTACATATTACTATACCTTCTTATAATTCTTCTTCTTCTTCTATGTGCCCTGCATCTTCAGGACATAGGCGATCATGGCTCTCCACGTCTCCCTATCCCTTGTGGCTCTTAGTATGTTTCCTCCTGTTGCTCCTAGCAACCCCCGTTCCGTCATCCACCTGATCAGTCCCTGCAAATATGTTATCCGCTGCCTTCCTCTGTCTCGCCTTCCTTCTATCTGTCCAGTCAGTATCAGGTTCTCCAGGCTCTCCTTCCTCATTGCATGTCCCAGGAACTTCAGTTGTCTCTTCCTGATGCTCAGCATCAATTTCCTTTTTGTTGCCATTCTTTCTAACACCTCGTCGTTGCTTGTATGCTCAGTCCACGATATCCGTAGCATCCTTCTGTAGAACCACATTTTGGCCGCTTCCAGTTTTGTTCTCATTTTCGATTATATTTTCCAGCATTCACAGCCGTATTGAAGAACTGACATCACGTAGCAGTCTAGAACTCTTTTCTTCGTTTCTATTGAGATTTTCCTGTGTGTTAGTATTTTGCTCATCTTCTGGAACGCGTCCTTTGCCATGCCAATTCGCCTTCGGATCTCCGTGTCGCACTTTCCATCTCCTGTTAGAACACTTAAAATAAATAATACATGATTGCTTTAAAATACTGAAGAAAATATTACAAGCATCTTATGTCTAATGAGCTACCATTAATCAAATAAGTGTACTTGTTGACAAAGTATTATGTAGATCAAATCTTTCACCCAAAATAAGACAACGGTATGGAGTATACAGTTCATTTTCTTATGCAGATTTACTTTTTAAAAATATCGTGTGAAAATAGAATATCATACTTAAAACAAAAGCTAATGACATTTCAAATGTTCTATTTTATAATCATTCTAATCTAATATGTTTTCTGAACAAATGTTTTGTTGAAAATTGTTGCAATTTAAGAATAGGTTCAGTTGGTTAAAATAGCGAGTGCTGAAATGAATCATAAAGAACGTTATTAGAGAAACAATATCAAACACGCAGATAAAATCATTGTGCGAAAATCCACAAATACATTTACATTTTTAAACTCAACAGGCCCAAAATCCACTCTAGGAAGACAGTTTCTGAATGTTGTATGATTGTAAGAAAGGTCAGTAAGTACGGTTTATGAGGTTATATAGAAAAGATAACAAGAGATCCTAGACTTGGAAACTTAAGATTATAGAGATCGGAAAAAAAGTAATTTAAAGTGTCTGTTTCACATAGTTGTCAAATATTTAATCCATTAACATGTCGATCGCTTCTCAAGTATAATAAGGGGGTAGGAACCATGATATATGTTGATTTGTTTCATTGAATAGGGTGTTCCATTTAGTGAACGTAGTTATTATAATACTTGGACATTTGATATGATAAAGAAAAATTCTTTATATCATTTTTATTTACAGGTAATAGTTGGACTGAAAACTACCAAAAAGCAATAAGAAAAAAGTAGAAAAAACATCAAAGGACTACAACAGATATCCATTAAGAATAGACTTTTTGTTGAAAGACATGATCGAAACACGAAACGTGTGAGTTCACATTTAAACTCAAAACGATAAACACTCCAAATGATTATGAGATAAGTTACATTAAAACGACACTTATTGAATACAATATCTGTATACTTTACAATTTTTCATAATAAATTTTATTGATGATTTCTTGTGAGTTTAATGATAATATTATATACAAATTGATATATTTGAAATCGAAATGCTACTGGTATATTATGATACTAAGGTATTCCTTAATTTGTTAATTTTGAGTAAATGCTGTTAAACTTTTCAGGACTAGGTAATTTTAATATAAGACAAATTATTATCAACGTTTTTAGCCATTTTCTTCTGAATCTTTCATCGCAAAAGGAAATTTGGAAGTGGATTTTATCGACTTCAGTTTTAAAACTCATTTGTTTTTGTTTTTCATTTTTTTTATTTTTTAGATACATTTTTTCATTGATTTAAAATTAAAAGCGACCGGTTTCTCGTTGACAATACTGAATTTCAATTACCCCAGTTATTATTAAATTATCTTTCAATTACATCTTCAGTGATTGTAACTAATTAATATTTTTAAAGATTGTCCTTTTTTTCTCCTGGTGTTTATTTAACGCTATTAATTTCTCCAAGTTTCATTTTCAAAGCTATTTGCTAAAAACAGAAAAGAGTACGATTGCTTCTAGAGATAATTTGTTTCAAATGTAAAATTTATCCAAAAGTAAGTGTGGTATTTACCAATAGAAGGTTTAAGTGACGATTTTTTAGTAATAAAATATACGACAGAATTTTAAATGTTTTCTATAAATTTTTTCTTCATAAAAAAGATCGCTGATGAAGCGAATTTATTTAAATGATCATACGATATATGTAATTTTCAAAGTTTATCTGTAAAACACACACACACACACACACACACACACACACACACACACACACACATATATATATATATATATATATATATATATATATATTTGTATATATTAATCAACAAAATTATCCTACATATATTGCATGACTAGGAGTTTCATGCGTTATGCAACCATCAAGTACATATTTCAAACTAACCGTTTAATAGATTTGAATATAACTTCACTCGATGTTCACGGGAATTAAACCTGATAAAGAAAAGTTACTGCTTTTTTAAAAATGGGATTAAAAATTCAAATATTATACGGTAACATGTCGATAAAAATTTAAAATTTAGATTTAAAATTTAACATTAAAAAAATAATGAAAGGAGAATAAATGAAGTGGGCGAAAATTATGAGTCTTAAGAATTTAAGTATACAAATAGGCAGTCAGTTAAGTGCCATACGTGAAACACGCTTGGGCGATCATGTCTCGAAAGAGTCATGACTGACTGGGCAGAAGATTACAATGGATTCAACTGGAATTCGAACTCGGCTCCTCGGTTTCTCGTTCCGAGCCGATATCCACTGTACCCCAACGCACATCCATGTGCAAATAGTACATGTACATAACAATGTAAGGAAAATGAAAAAAATAATAAGATGAAATAAGATGAAATAAAAGAAAATTAAAAGAAAAATTACGACGTACCATTTAGAAATAAGAATTAAAAATTAAACAATGTACGGAGCAAAAATAAAAGGGGTTTGATTCATAATTGTTAAATGTAATATTGCGGGAAAAACAAAGAAAGAAAGAAAGAAAGAAAGAAAGAAAGAGGCAATTGTAAAAAGGAATCTATACCAATCTGGGTCTAAGAATTTTAGTAAGTATTATTTTTCTGACAGCATAACAATTTTAATTTATCTGACATTTTTTATGTAAATGGCGCATGAAGCTTCGAGTCGTGCCATAGACGTACGGTATTTTTTTTTTAATCATTTCACTCCAAGAAAGGCATTCCATTGCCACTGATGTGCATGGGGTTACATAGAGGAGAGTGATGAGAAAGAGTGGTTAGATATAGGAAATGTCATGAGCAGGGTGATAGACGGGTAAGGATAGTGAGGATGGTATTTGGGTAGATGGGATGAGTGTTTAAGAGACTGAATGCGAGTTAGTGCATTAGGAGGTGCCTATTAAACTTACATTTAAACTCCTGGAGATTGTAGTTGTCGGGGAGGTAAGTGTATGGAAGGGAATTCCACAGGCGGGAAGTGCGAGAAGAGAAGCTGTTGGAATAGAAATTGCGGTTACATCTTATCTGTTTCACTGTAAAAGGATGGAACCGAGTTGCTAATCTACTATCTCGTGCAAATTCTAAGGTCATTGGAGCAGAAGCCGTGAAATTATTTATAGTAGAGGCACAGGGAAGCCACGTCACACCGGTGAGCGAGTGACTGCAGGCGGTCTGCCAAGTCGGGATCGATCACATTACAGATTCTCCGTTCTATTCTGTCGAGGAGAATTGCAGGGACACCTGACCAGATGTGGCAGCAGTATTCAATACACGGGCGGACGGTAGACTAATAAATGGCAGGGTAGATTCAGACGGGAAAAACTTCAGGGCCCTGCACAAAGAACCGACTATCATAGCAGCGGATTTAGCAATGGATTCGATATAGTCATTCCACTTGAGGTCCGCTGAGAATGTGAGACGAAGGAGGCGTAGAGTTTTACTCTCTGGGAGGCTAGCCTGTTCCATGCTAATGGGAGATAGGAGCGATTGTCTACGATGGTTATTTGATTGCAGTTTCCTTTTGGAATAATTAAAATTTACGAGCCATTTCTTGCCCCAGTCCACTACGGATTGGAGGTCCTTCTCAAACTCGGCAACGAGGTTCGCTTTGTCGCTCACACCAGATTTTTGATCGAGGCGAGAGTAAACTTGGTGTCATCGGCGTATATGCCTACTTGGGATGTTATGGCATCGGAGAGATCATTAATGGAGATCAGAAAGAGCGTAGGACCTAGGATAGAGCTCTGAGGGACACCCGCGTTCCTAAGGTAGTTTTGTAAGGCATTTCCGTTTAATACCACCTTCAATGTGCGGTTAGAGAGGAATGACTAGATTAGGTCAAACACATGTCCAGTTATACCATAGCTCCGCAGTTTGCATAGGAGGCCAGCATGCCAGACTCTGTCGAACACTTTGGAGATATCCAAGGCAACGTTTCGAGCTTCGCCATTCTAGTCGATAGCCTGGTATATATACTCGGTGATGATTGTTAGCATATCAGCAGTAGACCATACTGTTTGTCCGAATGCAGCCTGTGGGCTGTGAGATGCTGAACCACCTCGGCGTTGGTAATGGCTTCGAACACTTTGCCAAAGATCGGAAAAAAGCTGATAGGTCGGTAATTTGCGTAGTCCGAGAGTTCTCCAGTATTCTTAAATATAGGAACAACAGAGGAAGACTTCCAACAAGCAGAAAAGCAGAAGTTGTGAAGCGGCCAGAGGATAGTTCAGGAGCACATTTCTTCAAGACTATGATTGGGATTCCGTCCCCGCCGCTCGCTTTGTGAGGGTCATGTTTTGAGATTATTTTAGTGACCAGCGAGGGTGTAATGTGGATGTCATTCAGTTGAGCCTCAGTTCTAGGTGAGAAGTCAGGTGTAGATACTCTAGACGTATCTAGTCTCTAATTGGTGGAGAATCTGCGAGCAAAGCATTCAACCTTGTCCGCTGAGGAAGTGAGAACCTCGAAGTCATTGATTAGTGGGTGTATTGAGGTCTTACTCTGGTTGAGCGCGCTTTTACAGAGTCGCCAGTAGTCTTTGGGCAGACTTACAGGATGCTATGCGTTGCTTTATTCAGGCAGCAAACAACATCTTCGTTAAGTATCTTTTTACACTTATTACGAGCTGAGGCGAAAAGGTGCCCTTTTTGGTCCGACGCGTGGCTTCGATAGATCCGGAAAAAATGATTCCGGTGGACAATAGTGGCCGAGCAAGCGGACAAGAACCAGGAGGACGAGCGGAATTTTAGCTGAAATTTCCTGGCTGGGATGAAAGCATCGATACCAACCTTAACACAAACGGAGACCTCGGATGCGCAGTCTTCAACGAGAAGACTAAAAACATTGTTACAAGGGACGTCACACAGGAAGTCGCGAAACGATTCCCAGTCTGCTCTTTGGTAGCAGAAGGATATTCTGCTGGTCTGGGTTGAGTGGGTTGAGTGTGGGTGGAATGAGATGTTAACGGAAGCTTCGGCATGGTTAGAGTTTCCGAGAACTACTTAGCGGGACAAGAATCTGGGATGGAATTGAAGCAGGGGTCTAGTAGTGAGTCTCTTTCATTTGGGTTATTGGAGAAACGCGTGGGGAAATCCACTACATGCGTAAGAGATTGGGTTATTGAAAAATTCATGGTGTGGACACCAGCAAGATCGGTGACAGAGTTTTCATGCCACTTGGTGCGGTGGGCGTTAAAGTCACCAAACACAAATATATGGGCAGTGGGGTGAGAAGAAATGGCCTTATCGATAGTGTTAGAGATGCTATCAAGGACCGAGCAATTAGAGAAGGAGGGTGAGCAGTAGAGAAAGAAGAAATAACTAACCGAGCTTAGAAGTGAGAGACGAAAGTAGATGAAAGAACGATCTAGGGATTCAAGAGATGTCATCTTAACTAGAGGGGGTTGTTGGCTGACATAGACATCGAGCGCATGCATATGGACATTGGAGTCCTTCCTGAAGAGGGGAAGGTAACGAGGAACGTAAAACTCAGAAGAGGGGATAGAAGGATCAAGGTTAGTTTCACAGAGAGCTAAGATATCAGGTGAGTTAGTATGAAGGAATGATTCTACGCTGTAAAAGTTAGTTCGGAGACCGTATATATATAAATGCAAACTTATCACTATACTCGTTTCGAAAAAACCTCCGCGTATATATGCAGAAGGAAAAAAAATGGTTGCCAAAAAAAGAAAGAGCAAAGCACATGAACAACAACCAAAGCAATTTGGACCGAGCCAGTACGTAGCCCAAAGAAAAAACACGAGACGAGTAATTAATAACACAAAAGCGCTCAATACATAAGCAGAGCAGAATAAGTAAATTAACCTTGTGAGCCAACAAACCTATCAAGGTTTCTCCTAAACGGATCCGTTTAGGTGAAACATTGGTACGTTTGTTAGCTCACTAGGTTAATTCACTTATATATATATATATATATATATATTGAGCACTGTTTTATTAACATCTGAATATTAATACTATACATATACACCCTCCTCCGATGTATATCTATTAATTTACGTCACTATATATATACATATATATATATATATATGTGTGTGTGTGTGTGTGTGTGTGTGTGCTTTACATATAAAACTTCGAAAATTACGTATATCGAATAATCATTTCAGCGGATAAATTCGCTTCATCAGCCATCATTTTTATCATGGAAAAATTTAAATTTTTTTGTGGGGATGAGTGGCAAAGACGCTGGAAGACCACTTCAGTGAGAGGATAAAAAAGAAAATTCGTACGAATAAGGAAGAGAAAAAAGAAACGTGGTACAAAGAGAATGGAAAGGAAATAAATAAAGAAGAAAAGTGGGAAATTGAAAACAGTGGGAAAGTAAAAAAAAAAAGAAGGGAAGGGTATAAAAAATGTAGGGGTACCGAAATGCTACTTCACAGGGTGGAAAGAAGATGGAACCGTTAAAAAAGGTAGCGAATTGAATTCAACTCGATCCTTGCAAGAACCTTTCAGACAGTATGTATATGTGTCTAAAGAAATCAGAAATAAGCGTGTCACAGAAACAAAGAGTGGAAGGAAAAAAGAAAACGGGAAATGAGGAAAAAAGAAAAAAGAAAATAAGGAGAGATAGAAGAAAAGTTATAAGAGACGTGGGACGAAAAGCAGAAAAAAGAGAAAAAAGAGAAAAAACGAAAATGTGTGTTCAATATGCAGTCCCGACAAGCGTTATCTCAGAGAGGGTTGGGGAAGGGACAGAAACATAAAAAAGAAACAAAGAAACAAGTAAAAATGAAAAAAGATAAGAGAAGAAAGAGAAAAATGAAAATGAATGAATGAAAGAAAACGAAAAATATAGAAACATGACACTATAATTCTGTCTTGCCAAATGATTTTCAAACTAAAATATGGTCTGGGTACTATTTAGATTGAATTAATTTATGTTAAAATGTAATGTTACACTGGGGAATTGAAATTATCTTTCTCTGCATGATTAGTCAATTTTACTCATACTAAGTACATACTTAATATCTATTCTTCTACCCCCCTATCACCCGTTTTCTTTTTTTGTTTTTTTCTACGGGATACTAGCAACCCGCTAGGAAAAAAAATTAAACCTACAACTGGCGGAAGAACTCTTAAGAAGTCAACGGCTAGCTAACTATTGCTGATGTCTTAATAAATCATCGTGGAGAAGGCAACAGGATGCCTCTCCACTATCTATCCTGTACATAATGGCTTTTCACAATAAATATATGAAACCCAACGGCGTGAAGAGGGTTAATTCTAAAGGAAGCAACTCTCCGCTATCTAAGGATCGACATGGGCAACAGGTGTCATCTGAATGTCATCAGGCGACTGTTAGCACCAACAGCGTAAATGGGACATTTTTTTCTAAAATTTGTCCCTCGTCCGGGAAGCAAAGACAAGTGCAACATGTGTGTCTGGACCGTTACCCTGTGACTGTACCCAGCAAAGAAAAAATTACGTTTGGGACATGAAATGGAATGGAAAGGTCTTAGGCATTCGCCTGACAGCTCTATTACACTGTCAGTTCTCTGTCGAGTAGAGGGCGCTCTCTGCTTCCGAGCAGAGAGCACAAACCCAGTCGTGGTTCCGCCGAAGGGTAGAACCACGACTGGGGAAAAATAGACAGACATTTTTTGGCCCGGCTATATGGCCGGGAATACCCACTATAAAATGACTATGTGTCACATCTGGCCTTGCGTGGGAAGGCTAGTAAATACTGAAATGTCAGGACGCTCAACAATTATGTACAACTAGAGAATGTCAAGCAGGAGATGGACAGACTGAAGATCAATATTCTGGGCATATGCGAAACCAGATGGCCTAACAATAGAGACTTCAGCAAGAACCACTGGATAATATACGCAGGAGGCAAAAATAACGAAAAACGATTCGGCTTAATACTGGACAAAAGAATTTAAAAAATGCATTCTTTGATACTGCCAGCTTTCAGAGAGAGTCCTCTTAGTTAAACTGAGAGGAAGACCTTTCAACATATCTAGCGTAGTAGTTTATTCACCAACAACGCTAAGCACTGACGAAGAAATAGAATCATTCTACTCCATACTAGACAATGCCAAGGCTCAGTGAAAAAGCCATGAAATTAGAATCATAAAGAGTGACTTGAATGCCAAGGTATGTAAAGAGAGGGAAGGAGAAATGACTGGCAACTTTGGATTAGGAATCAGCAACGAACGAGGAGAAAAATGGGTCTAATGGTGAACAGCAAATGAAAAAGTAATAACACCTACTTTCAAGAACACCCACGACGTCTATGGACATGGAAACGCCCAGTGGAAGACACAAAAAAACAAAATAGACTGCATGACCATAAACAGGAGATTCAGAAACGCAGTGGTTCAATGCAAAAACTATCCAGGCTCCAAATGTGGAAGTAACCACTTCCCAGTCATCTGCAAACTAACGATGAAACTCTGGAGAATGAAGAAGCGCAGCACATCACCAAGACTGCAATACAACACGAATGAGATCAGCCTACTGAAAGAATACACTGACAGTGTGAAAAACAAAATCTATGAACAAATTGGAAAAGGACCCTCGAAAGGGGACTCACTAAAGGAAGCAATAGCGACATCAGCAAACAACATTGCCCAAAAGGAAATCAGATGCAGAAGTAAAAACGAGTGGATGACTGAAAAGATTCTCAACATGATGAAAAGGAGACAGAAAATGATGCCAAAATATAAAATGGAATACCGGAAACTACACCAGAAAATAGGAACAAATGCACACAGTCTAGAGAGAATGGCTCAACGACAAATGTGAAGAGAAAGAGAGATTGAGAAGGATCAATAAAGCAGACATGCATAAAGAAATAAGAGACCTAACAGAACAAAAAACCTGCTCCGTAACAGGATGTATAAAATCCAAGAATGGAACGATAAAAGTGGGGAAAGAAGAAAAACTCCAGCGATGGAAAGAATATATAAAAGATCTTTTCCACGACCAGAGAGAGCAACCGATAATACACAAAGATGAGGAAGGACCGGAAATATTAAACTCCGAAGAAGCCAAAGTGAATAGAAACAAAACAGGTGGTCCAGACGTCATTGTAATAGAGCTGTTGATAGCCGTGGAACAATTAAGCACAGAGAAAATTACAGAAATAACAAATGAAATGTATAATACTAGACAATTTATGCAAGTCGATTTTCATAGCACTGCATAAGAAGCCAACTGTAAACGAGCGCGAACTCCACCAAACAATCAGCTTAAGGAGTCATATTATAAAACTGATCGTCCGAATGCTGATGAATAGAGTGAGAAGCAGAATCAGGATAGAGCTAGAACAAGAATAGTGTGGGTTCGTCAAAGACACTGGAAAAGGGAACGCCATATTTATGATTAGGATGCTCTCCGAAAGGGCAATACAAAGGAAGAACTTGTACCTATGTTTTAACGATTATGCAAAGGCATTCAACAAAATGCGCTACAAAGATTTGAGGGAGATGCTCAGTAGCTTCGATATTTGGGAAAGAAATAAGCGTAATTAAGAATCTCTACTGGCAGGAAACTGCCTGCATACAGACAGGTAACGATTACAAAGATAAAAGGGGGCGTAAGACAAAGATGTGTCTTTTTACCGAATCTATCCAACTTGTACAGCGAGACTGTTTTGAGTACCCTAGATGTTATGCCAGGATTTGTAATCAGAGGCCATATTTTGAACAACATAAGGTAGGCAGATGATTGCAGACACGGAAAGGAAACTACAAGACCTCCTACAGAGGTAGCTGAAGAGAGTGAAAAGAAAGGAGTACAAATAAACTGCAAGAAAACCGAATGCATGGTCTTCAGCAAAAAGGGCAGCCCAAAATGCCAAATACAGGTAGAGGATACTAAAATAAAGCGGGTATAAAAATTTAAATACCTGGGAAGTGTTCTAACAGAAGACGGAAAGTGTGACACGGAGATTCGAAGGCGAATTGGCATGGCGAAGGACGCGTCCCAGAAGCTGAGTAAAGTATTAAGAGACAGGAAACTTTCACTAGAAACGAAAAAGAGAGTATTGGATTGTTATGTAGTGTCAGTTCTTCAATATGGCAGTGAATGCTGGACAATGTCATGAAAGATGAAGGAAAAACTTGAAGCAACTGAAATGTGGTTGTACAGAAGGATGCTGCGGATATCATGAACCAAGCATGTGACTATTATGAAGTTTTGGAAAGAATAGAAACGAAAAGGAAATTAATATCGAACATGAAGAAGAGACAACTAAAGTTCCTGGGACATGCAATGAGAATGGAGAGCTTGGAGAACCTGATACTACAGGCCACATAGAGGGAAAATGAAACAGAGGAAAGCAGCGGATAACATATTTGAAGAGCAAAGCAGGTAAATGACAGAACGGGTGTTGTGTGATGTTAGAAGAGAATGTGTGCTAAAAGCCACCAGGGATAGGAAAACGTAGAGGGCCATGAACGCTTACGTCCTGAAAGGACCAGGCATATAAAGAGGAAGAAAATCTACCACAGAAATAAAGGGTAAAGCAGATAAAGTATGTAATATAAATGAGGAATATATATTTTTTAAAATCGTGTCACCCCAAGCAAGGCATTTTACTGCCAGTGATTTGAAGGGGGTTACATAGGAGGAATGTTATGAAAAGTGAGAGGTTGCAGGGGGTGTCAGGAAGAGAGTAGGAGAGGGAAGAGATTACTGATGAGAGTGGGGTGAACGAGGAGGAATGTAATGAGGAATGAGAGGTTGCAGGAGGAGTCAGGAAGAGAGTAGGAGAGGGAAGAGAGTACTGATGAGAGTGGGATAGATGTAGAAAAGCATGAGAGAGAGGATGTACGTTAGTGAGACAGGAAATGACTATTGACTTTACATTTAAATTCTTGGAGATTGTAACTGTCAGGAAAGCAAGTATGCGGAAGGGAATTCCATAGGTGGGAAGTGCGAGAAAAGAAGTCGAGGGAGTAGAATTTGCGTTTACAATTTATTGGTTTCACAGTAAAAGGGTGGGACTTAGTTACTAACCTTGTGGCTCAAGGAAATTCATATATAGGAGGTACCAGTGAGCTAAGTTCATCGGAGCAGGAGCCGTGAATGTATTTGTAGAAGAGACACAGGGAAGCCACATTGCGTCGGCGCGAGAGCGACTATATCCTTTCTGTCAAGTTGGGATCGATCACATTACAGAATCTCCGTTGGATTCGGTCGAGGATACCTAAGTGGATAGCAGGAGCACCGAAGCAGATATGGCAGCAAAACTCAATGCACGGGCGAATGGTAGACTTGTATATGTGCAGGATTGTTTGGGACGGGAAAAATTTCCTGGACCTACACAGAGAACCGACTTTCTTAGCAGCGGATTTAGCTATACATTCTATATAGTTATTCTACTTGAGGTCTGGTGTGGGAGTTAACTCGAAGAGTGTCAATGTTTCGCTTTCAGGGAGAGAAGCCTGATCCATGCTAATTGGCGGAAGAAACAATTGTCTGTGCTGGTTATTAGATAGCAGGTTCGTTTTGTCATTAAAATTTACGAGCAATTTCTTGGCCTAGTCCACCACGGATTGGAGGTATCTTTCAAGCTCAGCAGCGAGGTTTGCTTTGATTTTTGATCAAGACGAGAGTAAACCGTAGTGTCGTCGGCATATATGCAAAAATATAATTCTAATAAAAATTCAAAATTCTAATAAAAAATAAAAAATTTCTTAGATATAACATTCAACCTAAAGAATGGAAACTAGAGACCATACAGAAAAACATCAATCAAATATATATTAGAAAAATACACATTCAAAAATTTACTTATAAATATAAATAAAAAAATCTCAGCAAATTCTAGTGGCCCATAAATATTCAATTAAAAAAAAACATACGAATCAGAACTACTAAATAATGGATATCCAAACAAACAAGAAAACAAAAAAAAATTAAAACAAAAAAAAACAAAGAAAAAATAAATATAGTTTGGTTGAACCATATACAACAACATAATAAAAACAAAGATATTGAAATATTCTTCAAAATACTTAAAAATAAAATTCTCTAAAAACTGTAACAAAATGTCATGAGAAACTGTCAAAATAAGTTTCAGCTGCATGGATAACATAAAATATTAATAAATTAGCACAATAAAAAATACTCAAAAATAACAATTACAGTAACAACAATAAAACAAGCAAAATAGCACCACTAAATGTAACTGTTGAAACAAAGAAATTTACCATTCAACACTAAATATTTATCCAGTGACTTAATATATAAAGGCATCGTAACAAATAACATAAATAAAAGATGAGAAATCTCAGATAGGCGCCACAAGAAAAAACTTTTAGGGAAAAATATAACAACCACAAACTGTCATTCAAAACGAAATAAAATTCAGCCTTATCAAAGTATATATTAACACAAAAAATATCCCTCACAAAATCAAATGCAAAATTATAAAAAGAGCAGACTCATTCAATTATAAACTAAAAATTGTAAATTACACTGAGACGAAAAACTAGCAACTATTAAATTGAAAAAACAAATATAAATAAAATCATTGAAACAATCGGTAAAGGTCGGCATATAAATAAATACTTACTTTGTAACCTAAGCACTAATTAAAATAAACATATAAATAAAAATAAATATAATACAAACTTTAAAAAATTAAATGAAATTAATATGAACTACACACTGGAATAAACTTAACCAATAATAAATAAAAACATTAATTATGAATCTACCATTCTTACAATATCACTAAACCAAGTAGAAAAAAGAAAATAATAACCTAGCAAAGATATATAACATGTGTGTATGCATGTACGCATATGTAGGTGTATACATGTGCGTATGTATGTGTGAATATATAAGCATTTATCATTGAAGCACTAAAAACTGTAACAATATCAGAACATAAGATAAATATAGCGAGAAAAGAGTTAAAAAAGAAATGAATGAAAAACAAAGGACAAATAACCAGGCCACTCTATACATACACACATCTGCAAAAACTGGGAATACGCGCGTAAGGAAAATCAGGCAGATTGGCATATAGCAGGAACATAAAACAATGCAGAAAAAAGTTACACCAACGACAAAAAAACGAAAATATTGCAAAATACTAGTAGTAAAGTGTTGACAACCCCAGAGAGTGAACAGGACTGTATGTGGATGACTATATATATATATATATATATATATATAGTACAAACAAAATGCAAAATTACAAACGAAATGCAAAAGTAGTGCAAAGACACACAAAGAATCTCAAGATAGCCAAAACCTACCGCGGTTTCACACTACGGCTAGTCAGACAAATTGGCATATAGCAGGAACATAAAACAATGCAGAAAAAAGTTACACCAACGACAAAAAAACGAAAATATTGCAAAATACTAGTAGTAAAGTGTTGACAACCCCAGAGAGTGAACAGGACTGTATGTGGATGATTGTATATATATATATATATAGTACAAACGAAATGCAAAATTACAAACGAAATGCAAAAGTAGAGCAAAGACACACAAAGAATCTCAAGATAGCCAAAACCTACCGAGGTTTCACACTACGGCTCGTCAGACAAATTGGCATATAGCAGGAACATAAAACAATGCAGAAAAAAGTTACACCAACGACAAAAAAACGAAAATATTGCAAAATACTAGTAGTAAAGTGTTGACAACCCCAGAGAGTGAACAGGACTGTATGTGGATGATGATATATATATATATATATATAGTACAAACGAAATGCAAAATTACAAACGAAATGCAAAAGTAGAGCAAAGACACACAAAGAATCTCAAGATAGCCAAAACCTACCGAGGTTTCACACTACGGCTAGTCAGACAAATTGGCATATAGCAGGAACATAAAACAATGCAGAAAAAAGTTACACCAACGACAAAAAAACGAAAATATTGCAAAATACTAGTAGTAAAGTGTTGACAACCCCAGAGAGTGAACAAGACTGTATGTGGATGATGATATATATATATATATATATATATATATAGTACAAACGAAATGCAAAATTACAAACGAAATGCAAAAGTAGAGCAAAGACACACAAAGAATCTCAAGATAGCCAAAACCTACCGAGGTTTCACACTACGGCTCGTCAGACAAATTGGCATATAGCAGGAACATATATATATATAGTCATCCACATACAGTCCTGTTCACTCTCTGGGGTTGTCAACACTTTACTACTAGTATTTTGCAATATTTTCGTTTTTTTGTCGTTGGTGTAACTTTTTTCTGCATTGTTTTATGTTCCTGCTATATGCCAATTTGTCTGACGAGCCGTAGTGTGAAACCTCGGTAGGTTTTGGCTATCTTGAGATTCTTTGTGTGTCTTTGCTCTACTTTTGCATTTCGTTTGTAATTTTGCATTTCGTTTGTACTTTGTATCGAGCACTTTTTCTTTTCTTTTTTTGTGGTTGGTTCCGTTTGGGTTTTTTTTTCTTTACTGCGGAGTATCGTATATCTTGTCTTTATTCCGCGGATTCCTTTTTTTCCCCCTCTTATCCAACGCCTTAGTGCGCCGGATTGTAACGGAATTAGGTTCTGTTTGTTATTGGTTTTTCTTAAAGTTTATCTTAGTATAAATTTAAGATTTAGATACTTGCAGAGTGTATTTAGTTATTATTTTGAATATATATATATATATATATATATATATGTGTGTGTGTGTGTGTGTGTGTGTGTGTGTGTGTGTGTGTGAAAGTGTATATATATAATTGTAAATATCAATATATAAATGCAATTTGTTATATATATTATATTATTTATATAGGAAAGAATATTAAAAAATTTTTGAGTTTAAAAATGTGTTTTTTGACAGTATTTGTTTATTTCTACTCTTATATTTTATATTTCAGACCGCCCTCGGTCCTTCATCAGAAACAAAAATATTATTTATATATTATATATGCGTGGTATTTATTTGAAAGCGCTCAATATCAGTGATAGAGATGACATATTTATATAGATAGGTGAGAGTTTGTAACCCTGGGTTTCACGTTCTTGTGATTGTCAGACGATTGTCTGACGATTGCAAGAGTGTGAGACCCAGGGTTACAAACTCACATCTATCTATCTATATATATATATATATATATATATATATATATATATATATATATATAACCGTGTATTTAGATATAAATCCCTCTTTTATGAGTCTTATTAAAGACGACTGACTGCGACTAAGATCTTATTTTATTTTTTGTCTTCGTATATTTGTTTTCTTTTCTAAACAAAAATTTTGGAAAAATTATCCAAGAATTCTGTACACCCGCGCGCTTTAGGCTCTATTAGCCATTATCAAGGATGATTTTTAATATTGATCTTTGAACTTAATATGTTTTTTTTTTATGTATACACCTGGAGCTATAAGATTTTTCTAAACACGGTCACCGCACTTTGATCATGGTATTAATTAATGTTACTGAGTGTTTGATTTTTTCTCAGTATCATCAACTATGAACACGGCTACAATATGCTGAGCATTTTTGAAAAATTCAAAAATTGTTTCCATATCTCTAGATACATATATAAAATATCAACACATACAATTAAAAACAAAAACTAAAAATCATCCTCGACAATGGCTAAAAGAATAAGCAAAAGCGCTGGGTCCGAGATAGGCCTTGTACTTAATCAATTGACTTGTCAGCGATACTGGTGGCAGGTAGTTAAACACTAGCTAAACAAGATGTCTAACGAATTGTACTTGAGAAATAAATTTGTTTTGGTAGTATTCAAGAAATGGTTCCGACAGAGGACCATCCTCGATTTCCATGGTTCGGATCACGTTGTTAAAAAAGGACATGAATGTTGGGCAAGATTAAGACGATTACAGGACCATAACTTTGCTGAGCACGGCATTAAAGATTTTGGTCAAGATCCTAACGGTGCGTTTGCTGTCAATGGTCGAGAGTATATTTGGGTCTGAGTTGCCTTGTGCTGTAAAAGGACGAACAATTCAGAGCAACCTGCAGTTAATCATCACGACGAAACATTAAGGAAAACAAACAAAACAAAAGTTTTTGATAGAATAAGAAAGACACAATGGAAATTTCTAAAACAAATAATGAGAAAAGATGTCGTGGGGTATTTGAGAGACATACTAACGACCAGAAAATACTCTGACTAACGAACTTGTGTAAATAGTTGACTGTACAGAGGCTATTAGGTATAGCAAAAGCACAAAACTTAATCGGATGTTGGAAAGGGCCATAATTGCCGACGCTACATAGAAGTAGGAAAAAGAACAAGATGTAAATAGTTTTTTTTTATCGTGTGTAGATGCTAAATATCTTTAAAAGGTATGGCAGAGTCACCAATGTTAATCGAAGTGAGATAATTGCATCGGAAACAGTTATTTCTCTCAGAAGAAGAAATGAGCTGTATTAATATTACAAAACATTATCGCCTGAAACCAATTTGAAGATAAAACGGTGCAACCACGATGCAACAAAGGCATCTGTTACAACTGTCAAATGGGGCGCTGATTGTACTAGTAACCACAGCGTCACCTCCACCAAAAAAAAATTCTAAGCTGTTAAAAATATGCTATGTTTAGCTTACACTGCACCTTAACGATGAATGGGATTCATAGACGCATGCGATCCCCTGCATTACCGTCTGTCCGAAAATGATAGTCGCTTGAATAGCTGTTATGGTCCAAGTCTTTCTAGGCACAGAGAAAATTTTCTTTTGTGCCAGTGAGGCAGAGTAATTGAAATGTGGGATAAGTAAAAGATTATGACTATGCGTAAGTCCCTTTGAATGTAGCGTTGATTGATGTGTTCAGCGACACGAGCATTAAATTAGCATGAAATTTGATGTAATATTCCACTTTGTTGGGTGGATACAATCTTCAGGAATCAGCTGTGATCTTGTACTTGCATCACGTGCAGGTATCCTAGATTCTTGTGAAGCTTGTGTCTGTGCGCAATTAACATATTTTTGGTTTACATTTGCTTTTTTGCGCGAGACGAAACAGAGAATTTGCAATCTCAGATAAAGTGTACATTAAACAGCGTTAAAGCTTATCTGTGTTCCGTACGTATTTGAGCTATAAGATCTATATATGTAAAATACACTATATATTCACCTATTACGACATACATACGTCATACGGTTGAACCCATTCAGCGTCTATATCAATAGAGTCGAGTATGTGAAATTTACAGCTATAGAATTTTAGGACTTCATTTCAAAAGGGACTTCAGTCAAGTAAATGTGGTACATTAAGATTTTGATTAGAATATCTTTGATCGTCCAAAATAATCTATCATACAAAGAGACGTCATTCCTATTATTTTACTTTGACTCAAGGTGTGTGTGCATTGAAGTATATTTTTCGGAAATCGTATACATATACATTGCATATTTTTAAAGTTTCGGCATTCATGTATATTTGTCCAATATTACGTATATGTATAGCTATCACTATACACTTACATCGCTATATATTTATAAACCGTTAATTTAAAACAAATACAGCATCTTTTGCGTCTGAAATAGACTTTTATTGTTGTGAGGGGTGAAATCGTAAAATAATCTTTCGCCTTTCGCTAACAATGGAAAATTGATGACTTAATGTCTGGACCGATCAGAGGATAAAAGAAAAAAAATTCAAGAATATCAGCAACAAAGAGAAACAAAAAGAAATGGCAAATAGGCAAAGGCTACTGGGCGTGGTAACTATTTTTTATTGCAATCAATCATAGACCGATAACGTGGGAAATAAGTGAAGAAGAAGAAGAAGAAGAAGAAGAAGAAGAAGAAGAAGAAGAAGAAGAAGAAGAAGAAGACGACTAGTGGTTATAATAGAAATTTTGGAGTATCGGTATATAAACTTCGAGAATCAATAAAAGAATTATCAAATATACATATAAACTTTATGTCAAAGAAGAAGAAGAAGAAGAAATGATAATAACCTGTCAGATGGATAAAAACGGAAAAGGGAAAAGGATAATAAAATACACGAGTAAGAGAAATTGACCAAATTAATCTACTGATAAGTCGGTAAAGAACTAGTTTTGAGAATATCAATAAAAGTTTCTTTTTTTAGCTTTTTTTATAAAGAAGAAAAACGGTGAAGAGGATTCAACAATAACATAAACTAATGTAAAATGAAAAAAAAAATCTCGTAAAAAGTAAGGAAACAATATAATTTCCTCAAACGATAAATTATGGTTGATGGTAAAGTGGGAAATAATCAGGGGAGTCAACTCAGTACTGCATTAACAAAGAACACAAACGGGAGTAATAATGAACAGAAATAAACTGCAATGAAAAGTGTAACTGAAAAAGTCAATTTCAATTCATTCTATTGCGCTTCAAATAATGATCATTATACCGGTATATTTTTTCTGCTTAGAGTCAGATAATTTACGGCAAAATTAAAGTTTCCATTTAAAAGCTTGAGTTACCTTATGACACAATTCATTTGCATTAACTGTCACAAGTAAAATATGTATTTTGCTTAATATGTTTTTACTTAAGGAGATCTGTTAAGTTGCATGTCTCAAAATTATTCATATTTTCGTTTTAATTTCTATTCTCAAAAGGTCTACACTTTACTTAACATCATATATATATATATATATATATATATATATATATATATATATATATATTTATATACATACAATCACACACACACAGATATATATATATATATATATATATATATATATATATATTTATACATACAATCACACACACACAGATATATATATATATATATATATATATATATATATATATATATATATATATATATATATATATATATATATATATGACATAAAGTGATGGATTTTATAAAATAGAAATTAATATGAAAATATAAATTATATATATATATATATATATATATATATATATATATATATATATATATTGTGGAAATAAAATCATTATTTACAGACTGTGTAATATTTTTCTACATGTTTTTGAGAAAGACATTACACAATCAGCGCTAGTCCTTCCAACACCAGTAAATATTTTTTCTGGGATAAGATTCCCGGATACTAACAGCGAAGCTTTAATGTTAACAGTTACATTCTGGAGTCATACGAATTGAGCAAGTTCACATGCAATATGTTCTCAATTATAGTGAAATTTTAGAAACTTCGAAAATAGATCATCATAGTCATATCATGTAGATTAATTTGACGTGGTTATGTATAACCGGCAAAAATGACCAACAAACAGAATTGAAATGTTTCTAATCTGGGAAGCGTTATAACAAGACGGAAAGTGCGACACAGAGATCTGAAAGCGAATTGGCATGGCGATAGGAAGCATTCCAGAAGTTGAGTAAAGTATTAAGAAACATGACAATTTTGCTAGAAACAAGGAAGAGCGTACTGGATTGCTACGTGCTGTCCGTCCTTCAATATGGCAGTGAATGTTGGACAATACCATCAAAGATGAAGGAAAAACTTGAGGCAACTGAAATGTGGTTCTACAGCAGGATGCTGCGAATCTCATGGATCGAGCATGTGAGCAATGCTGAGGTCTTGGAAATGATGGAAACAAAAAGGAAATTATTACTGAGCATAAGGAAGAGACAGCCGAAGTTTCTGGGACAAGCAATGAGGAAGGAGGGCCTGGAGAACCTGATACTAACAGGCCAGATAGAGGGAAAAAGAGACAGGGGAAACAACGGATAACATATTTGAAGGACCTAATCAGGTGAATGACAGAACGAGGAATGCACGGTGTAACAGGAGAAGGCGTGCTCAGAGCCACCGTGTTTCAGAGAAACGTGAAAAGTCATGATCGCCTACGTCCTGAAGGGACAGGGCACATAAAAGAAGAACAAAAGAAAAAAATAAAGAAAAATAATACTAACCAATCAATACATATTCAAAAGAACGTTGTAGAAATCAACACTTTCTTTTTTGATTAATCACTTAATAGGCAAAATATTTTCTTTCAGTAGGTTGCTTTTTTACGCTATAGATTGATTTTAACCAATTTTCATAGTGTCTAGTATGTCCTGCTATTCAACATACAGCTGGGATGGAAAGATATGGATTCATATATTTGACAAGAGTGTTTACACTTAAGTGAAAGTAACGAACCCAACTGGTATTCAAACACAGCTCTCTGCTTCTTTCCCATTATCAATTACATTTACAAAGAACATACAACAGCAATCAGGCAAAAACATACACAAATAAACAATGCGGTTAACACGCAGAAGGGATACGGTCAATCGTTGTGACATTAAGACTAGAAAGAACAAAGAATATTGCGAAAGAGACCGAGAAGTGAACCATTTTATTGGTTAGGAAGAATCCGTAGTATGTATCTGTATGATTTTCCTGTAAATTTTGTGAGTGCGATGCTTTTGCAGAAGTTCTGAACAGGAGTTCTTAACAGGAGTGCAATCAACATATCTCCTCCATAATTCTGGTGCAATTACCATGCAAAATGTTTGTTGTAAAATATATTGTTCTTACGAAACAAACTGATGTAGATAATACCATGCTTTGTTTCTAATAATGTTAAGATATGTAGAACACGAGATTGTGCTACATGCCACATAAATGATTGGAACCGATTTTCCAAAGAGAATGTTACCTAATTCATCACTTTCTATCAAACCTGCTTTTGGGTTTTTTCCAAAGTAGAATCACACGCAATCTACCGTAATATAAAATCAAAGCGAAACTTATGTGACTAGTTATTCTTCCACAACTGATACGCTTACGAGCATATTGGAAAAGCTTTTGGTGATGGATATCATTTGGATTGATTTATTATATACTGGGACACATGCCTTCCTTTACTTTTATCAAAGACCTTTGTAAGAGGCTTGATTTTACCACAAATATTGTTGGAATTCCCAATCAATATATTTTTCATCTCCAATTTCTTAGATATGAGAAATTATGTTTTTTTTTTTTGGGGGGGGGGGTTCTTACAACATGCCGATGGACATCATGTATTGGAACGGGGTTGTCGTGAGCGTATGCATATGCAATTATATTCAGATTGAGAGCTGGAAAAGAATATATGTCTAATTTAACAACAGCAATAACAATATATATATATATATATATATATATATATATATATATTGATTGATTGATTGATTGATTGATTGTTTAATAATTAGTCTTTCGTCCTAATAGGGTTAGATCAGTACACATTTGTATTAAAAAGTCTTCTTTACAATTATGTTGTAGAACTTTTGAATATTTTTCATTCATAAACGAGTTATTTCGCTACCTTGGTGTCCACAAATGTCAACAAAGATTCAAAGATACATTCGTCTAACATTTAGGTTGCAGACCCGTGGATTTGAAACGTAAAGAAAGTGGGTTAAGGGAGAAAGAGCGAGTGAGAGAGAAAGAGAGAGAGAGAGAGGTAGAGCGTTAAAAAGAAAGGTTAAGTATCTTGAAGCGTAAACTTTTCTTCGAACTTTTGTTGACATTGGCCGCTACGGGTGTCATCTGATTATATATATTATGTGTTCGCCAAACTGATGTATTTTTCTTAAATTTTCTCTTTTAAGGGAGCGACTGTTATTTTTATTCGTAATTTTAGGTTTTTGTGAATCTCATTCGTGTAAAATCGTTTGTTAAATAAAGACGGAAGCTGACAATGGTTCACCTGAAATAGGCCCATACTACCGATTCACCATGAAATAACGAGTCTGTCTTAATTTGTCTTATATTTGATCTATATGTATTTATATGCATATATTTTTAGAGCTTTGTTAGAGAGTTATCCTACCACTTTATGTACAGGATAATCCTTTGGATTCGTCCATACCCACACTGCATACTTATATATATATATATATATATATATATATATATATATATATATATTATAAATGGTCATAAATTTAATAACTAAGACTTGGTTGACATTCACTTTGCTTTTTTTAATGCAAGCACCCTTCTAGGCATGCTAGTGATGAGTTCATCAATATCATCTTGAGGGATATCTTGTTATGTTTCACGCAATAATTCTAAAATATCGGGGTTAGATGGCTTCCTGTTCTTTTTGCTGAGTTTTCGATATAATATGCCCCCAAAGTGTTCATTAGTGTTAATATCCGGAGACTGAATTAGCCATGGAAGTTTATTTATCCCATTTTGTCTCCACCAATGTTGCATTGCTTGAGCAGTGTGGTATGGAACTCCATCTTCCATAAATAGGGAGACAACTTTGCTCATTCTTCTACTTGAGAATATTGGAAGGAGCCTTTTCTTTAATATAGAAACGTGTTTGGCTGAATTGATATTTTTCTTCACACTCCACAAATTCTGAGTGACCATCACTTCCGATTGCACCCTATACCATTACTGAAAGAGGCCCATGTTTCACCGTTGCCTACAGAGTCTCCATACTCATACTCTTCCACTGTCAAAAAATAATGCGAATCTTAACTAAACAGAGAAAATGACAGTGGTCCAAAAGGTCACATCTCTTTCCACCATCTCATGAGGTCAATCTTTTCTGCGTTTGATATTGGCTGGATGGAGGAGTGATTTCCTTCTCGCAGCTCTGCCATAGTAGCCCAGCTTTTGAAGATACCTGACAGATGTTCTGGGACTAACATCAACTTGTGTTGCTATGTCCGAGGCCTTTCAACATGGATCCCGTTCAACATTTGTTTAGACAAGACGCATGGATGAGGTTTTTGTGAATTGTGCAATCACTCTATTAACAGTAGAAAGGGATATTAAAAAATATCAGGTATTTTTCTTTGACAAAGACCACCGTCATTTTGGCCCACGATACCAGCTTGCTGAATTTCAGATAGGTCTGATGCTCCTTTGGCTTGTGGCATATTCCAATATTGTTATCTGCAATTTTTCATCAAATACTCTATGTTAATTTATCTTGGTTATTAAAAAAATCAAAAATAAAATTTATTTTGGTGTCTATTCAGTTCTGTCAAGTCTGTATATATATATATATATATATATAATTCTTCTTCTTTTATGTGCCATGTCTTTTCAGGAGGTAGACGATCATGGCTTCCCATATCTCCCTGTCACTGGTGGCTCTTAGCATGCTTTCTCCTGTTGCATCATGCAACCTCGTTCCGTCATTGACCTGATCATGTAATTCAAATATGTTATCCGCTGCTTACCCCTGTCTCTTTTTCTCTTTATCTGGCCTGTTAGTAACAGGTTCTCCAAGCACTTTTTCCTAATTCCATGTCCCAGAAACTTTAGTTATCTCTTCCTGATGCTCAGTATTAATTTCCTTTTCATCTCCATCCTTTCCAAAACCTCGTCATTGCTCACATGCTCGGTCCATTATATCCGCGGCATCCGTCTGTAGGACCACATTTCAGCTGCTTCACGTTTTTCCTTCATCTTCGAACATATTGTACAACATTAACCGCTATATTGAAGAACCGACATCACATATCAATCCCGTACTCTCCTCTTTGTTTCTAGTGACATTGTCCTGTTTATTAATACACAGCTTCTGGAATGCTTCATTCGCCTTCGGATCTCAGTGTCGCACTTTCCGTCTTTTGTTAGAACACTTCCTAGTTATTTAAATTTTTTAACCTGCTTTATTTTTGAATCCCTCACCTGCAATTGGCATTTTGGGCTGCCCTTTTTGCTGATGACCATGCATTCCGTTTTCTTACAGTTTATTTGTAATCCTTTTTTGACACTCTCTTCAACTAGCCTCTGTAGAAAGTCTTGTTGTTGTCTTTCTGTGTCTGCTATCAGTACTATAATATGTTAATAAGGAAAAATTCAACCAATAGCTCGACGAAGGTAAATAATAACATAGAAAATGTTTTTTAGCATATAAATAGATCCATATATCTTTTAACTTATTTTATATTATAAAATAAATAATATTAATTTGATAAATTTTCGATTAATATAAACTAAGAATATATGATGTACTTAAAAAAACACACTGATAAATTAATAATAAGCAATAGACTCGCAAATAACACCACAAAAGACGGCTACATCACCAAGAAGGACCATAGAAAATACTTTGATACACATCTCAGCACTATTACCATAAATCCTACAAAACCTAAAATTAGAAGAATAAGTAAAAATATACCTAGAAGGTTTAATAAACAAATTAAGGAATACATTGGGCTACAGCTATTGATTGCTATCACCGATGTAATAAATTGGTTCTGTAATATAAAGGATAAAGCCAATTGTCCCCTAATCTAATTTGATATTGAAAAATATTACCCGTCAATATCAATGGAATTGTTTATAACTACACTGGAATTAGCCAATGTTTATTCGGATCTGTCGGAGGAGGAACGTAGCATCATTATGAATACAAAAATTTGGTTCCCATTCATAATAAAGAACAGGAATGAAAAATATCTCAAGAGAAAACTTTGATATTACAATAGGATCAATGAGGTCCGCCAACTCTTCGAAATTTTGTAAGATTATTTATTCTACATAATCCTTCACTCCATAATGGTATAAATACAGAAAATATTGATTTATACAGAGATGATAGCCTTATGACTGTGAGTAATTCTTAAATTTTAAAATTTAAAGTTAATAAAAAAAGAGTCTAAAACCCATATTCAAAAGTTACTATTAATACAAATATAAAAAATAAATTTCCTCAATGTCACGTTAGTTTTAGTAAGTAATATATGCCAAGCGCATAAATTAACAAACACAAATCTAATATATATCCACCCAGAATCTAAGCAACCTCTATCTATTTTAAGCATGTACCCTCATCCATAGAATATAGAATTAGTAGAAATCACGCAAAAATAATAAACACAATAGTTTTTATAATAATGCTTTAAAAAGGTGGATATAAATGCCCTAGTATTAATTATTTTCAAAGAATATCTATCTCTGAAGAAATAATAGAAACAGTAAAAGATTTGATACACAACCACTTTCAACCAAATGGTTAGCAGAAAACTAAGCCAGAATTTCTAGCATTAATTATTCCGAATAATGTATTAAGCAAGATTTTCAATAAAATTACACTAACAGTAAGTTGTAGTTGTACTGATAATCTAGAAGAAATATTTAAAATTACATAATAATAACATTTTAAATAAAGATTTAAATCTAAATGAATATAAGAATAATTCTAAAACTTAAACGAACAATTCAGACAAATAAATATGTAATTGTAGAAAACGTATAGAATGTTTATTAGAAAATAAATGCCTTACGGAATCTTTTGTTTATCAATGTACAATTTCTTTTACTGAAAACACTGATAATATAATAATTATTAATAGAGCATTAAAAACTCGCTTGAGCAAAAGTTTTATCAGCATTTTCTTCCTTAGATAATAATAAGTGCCGTAATCGAACATCCCTCTTTAAATATTTGTGTACTTGAAGGAAACCAATAAAACTTCCATAATAAAATGGAAAATTAAGAAAACAAGAATGAGTCTTTAAATGGCCCATGCCCCTTCTGTTTATTTCAAATGTATACATTATTATACTTCTTAAAGATAAGAATCTACTAAAAAAAATGGAATTAGTCATATGTAAACACTGCAATATATTCACTTTAAAGTATATTTAAGCATTTTGATTAACTTACATATATCCTCTTCATTATTTTGTATTATAAAATAAATAATATTAATTTGATAAATTTTAGATTAATATAAGCTAAGAATATATGATGAGTTGATAAAAATGTACTTTGAACCAAATATAAATAGAAAAATATTTTTATTATAACACAAATCCATTTAAGACCTGTCTAAAATGTTTTGCTTTCGTTTTGAAGAAAACAAAGAACATGTCCCATATAAGTCTAAGAGTATTTCTTCGAAACTAAAACGTATACATCTTGCCAGAGGTAATCAGTCTAGCTGTAAATATGGCAGTTAACCTTGGACATCTATGAATACCCAACATCCCTTAACGTGTAACCTATATTTTAAATTTTCTAAGTTGACCTTCATTCTGATAAGTTAAAATAAACATACCAATATGATTTTAAATTTTCTGTTTTTCCCCTGCATGTTAATTGTTTAATAAGCAAGATTATTATTTTATTTTCTCAACTGTAAAAAAAAAGTTCACCAAAGTTATTGAACATTTCCTGATGACAACATAAAAGCAGATGTAAATATCGAAACATAGAATCTGTTAGCTTGGCCTGGATGCTTTTACCTCAATCTCCATATTCATTAGACATTGCGCTTATACATTTACATTTCTACAGGAAACTCCAAAATAATATTAATGGTAAAAGTAATTAATTCTTTGAACGGCATAGAAAAGACCTAGTGATATCTTTATGGAAGAACCACCGACATTCTTGTCAATCGGGATCTTTAATTTAAAAGAAAAATGAAGAAATGCCGTGCAACGAAATGCTTCATATTTATTTAGAAATATTTATTCATATAATTGCGTTTTGTGGTATAATTGACCTTAATTATCAGTATGAACATTCCGGACAACAATATATATATATATATATATATATATATATACAAAATCAATAAGAATTTTTTATATATAATAATTACACATCTGTAACCTTAATTCACAGTATCTTAATATTGTACAGTGTACATATAGTAAATTTACACTAATTGATAAAAGGTTACCCTTTTATGTGGCGTCTATTTCAGCGTTGCACAAACGTGTCTATTCTAAGACATTTCTATCATATCTCTCTTTTCCTTTTATGTCTAAATTGTATCCTTTTCTTTGGGACAGAAGTATTTGATAAACCCAGGGCTTGTCCATTCCAGAGAACCTCCTGATTAGTTTATGCAGCAACCAGGAAAAATTCTTCTTTTCCTAAATATTTATCTGAGAAACTGAATTATAGATTTTGTCGTATGAGCCATTGCTCATTATTTTGTGCCGAAACAAGTTGATGCATATAGAAATTCTCTGGGATGACATCCGATAGATCCAAACCTGTCGCGGCCCACCATTCGAGTTGACGTGCACAGATCTTCTTCCATACTCTCTCTTACTTGCTAAAATACTCTTTCTTTCCTAATCGAACGTTTTATCCCACCTGGAAGATGTTCTTTTACCAAACTTTTACTTTCAAGATTTGAAGAATCCCTAACATCGTAAAAGAGATGATATGCTTGTTGGGTTTCAGTTATTAATCCTTGGATTGTGTAGAAAGATTTAACAGCTTAAAACAATGAATCTACGCCACCACCCAATTATAAATTAATTTGAAAGACTTGTATCAGTAGAATCACTATTGTCTGCAAAAACATTTTACTGTGTAAACATATTTTCCGGTTTTCATTAATCCGCAAAGCAATAGAAAACCGTTTTTTCCCCTTTTTTTCATTTAGTTTATTGTGACAATCTTCAACTGCAAAGAGAAAAATTAAATTGAATCTATTTTTTTACTTGATATACTTTTTGTGAGATTCTCATGACAAAAACAGAATGCATTTTACTTAATGCAAAAACTTTAATCAACGAAATTTAGAAAATTATATCCAGAGAAAATACGAGATATACGCAAAGTGCATATGTATAGAAATGCTCCATGGAATGCGATTTATATACATTCGCATCACAGGAGCGTTTCTTTATATATATATATATATATATATATATATATATATATATATATATATACATTGTCCTATAAATTACTTAACATCAATAACAACATTAATATGTCATGTAATTGATATATTTACCAAAATGACAGAAGAATATCATGAAATACTGAAAAGATAAATTTATTCAATATATCTCGCTATATTCACGACAAGCAGACGACTTAAGATTCTTCTGAAACCCTACTGGGTGATCTCTTTGTTTAATTTGGTGTCTGCTAGCATAAGTTTTGCCTTCAGTTTAATTTTGGCATTACAAAGAGTACTGTTGCTCTCTCGACCAACTGTGCTTTATGCAAAATAATCAAGGGGTTGCAGTATGGTCAGTTATATAGACAGATATAAATAGTCCTGTTTCCAGTCATAAGGTATTCCAGCTGCCAAACTCCTGACACAGAGTAACTTTCCATCATGAAAGCATTTAACATAAAGCTCTAGGTTGAGTGAGGCCCCAGATAGAAATATGGATGTACCAATATTAGAACAATAAAACCAATTGTCCGGGTTTCCGGTACATTCGCAAAAGCTATTATACTCGTCTATTTCTTTCCAAATCTTCTGTAATGTCTTCACATGTACACTAAAACACTATGAAATATTTGAGATTTCAGCGTGAATGCCAAGCGGTAGGACAAGCCGTTTTCCGACTTATGGCGAAATTGATTTACTTTATGGGACTTTTTTCCTCACAGATGCCACTCAACTGACTCTACTATACTATGCACTCCACAAAGTCCAAAGCAATTAACATGATTGCGCGAAATTAAAGATATAAAATGGCGACAAACTATTTATCGCACCCTCTATATATTACTTTATATATAAGAGTGTATAGTAAATTTGTTTCTTTTTAAATTCCTAACTTATATATATATATATATATATATATATATATATATTGTGTGTGTGTGTGTGTGTGTGTGTGTGTGTGTGCGTGTGTGTGTTCAGTTGGATTGATGTGAGTTTCTGACACTGCGTTTCACGCTTCCGCGATTGCCATAACTGATTAATAGCTCAACACTGATATTGAGCACTTCCCAATAAGTACCGCGCATATACAATATATAAATAATATATATAACAAATTGCATATATATATATATATCCATCCGCAGACAGATCTATTTCGCTGTATCACAGTTCATCAGTACGGTTAGTCTCCTATTGCTTTTAGCACAGGATTGAAACCCGACCGAATTGGCGACAGTCGGCGATTCTACCTCTGAGCTATGGGCGCTCGGTAGAAGAAAGCAGACTTTTTAGCGTGTATATTATCATTATACACGCCCAATAGCTGAGAGTGTTCTATATATATATATATATATATATATATATATATTAAAAAAGGATTAATTCAAAGATGTTGAATGGCCATTTCGATATGAAGATCCCCACGGGGGACGACACATCACCTCAGCAACAGAAAAAACCTTTCCTTTCCTGTATCATTTTTTAATATTAAAATAAATTTTTAATATTAATTAGGATCGGGTTTTTTGGAATTTACCTTCCTGCTTTTTTCCCTTGGATTGAAGTATCTGAATTAAAATATATATATATATATATATATATATATATATATATATATACTTCACTCCCCTACAAGTTGATCACTCGCATTGTTGTTTTTAAAGAAATAGATCATTTTGACCTACGATAGTCACTGAAAAACATCCCTATACCCACCCAAGCTTCGTATAAACTTCAACTAACTGGAAAATCGAGTGCCTCATAAAAAGAATAAAATGGAAGGCGCACTTCTTTCTCGACGACCAAAAAAACGAAGTAACTGAAAACCCCGAAACATTTAACCTCAGTACAATGAAATTCCCACCAATATGTAAAGAAATGCTAACATTCGAAGAAGAAATGGCAAATATAGTAAGAAACGTAAAATTCAAAAAACACTTGGACAATTTCCAGAAGAAAATTATAGAGAACAAGAATAAAATAATGAACTCCAATAAGGTATTCATACTGGCTGATTAAACGACGAACATATACCCAATGAAACCTACAACCTACAATAAACTCATAACTAACTCAGTCACAAAATCATAAAAAAGACAACTACGAACACAATAAGCATGAGAAAGCCAGGGTCACAAACTTACATCAAACCAAGTGAATGGGTTAGCTCTATGACTGATATTGAGTGCTTTCCAATAAGTACCGCGCATATATAACATATAAATAATATAACAAATTGCATATGTATATGTATATATATATATATATATACCTTCATTTTATACAAAAGGTTGAGCAAATATGTAAATCCCTAAAACCGGATCCTATTATTATTAATTTTGTTAATATTAAAGTTGGTCAAGCTGAAGGGCTCGATATAAATAATATCTTCTATTTACAGTGCAAATATAAAAAATAAACAAACATTTCGAAATTTAATTCCGCTGGATGGCCATTTCTGTTAAAATAGCCTACTTCTCAGTTAACCTTCTCCTGCCCACCTCTTTGCCTTTTATTTTCTTTCCGTTTCCACTACTACTTCTATCCCTGTGACACGGCCAAAATTTAATTCTTGAACTCTTGAGTCTTACAGAAGAGGTCAAAAGTTTTCTAATATCGAGCCAGGTATCTGCATTTGCTTTCCTGCTTTCTGACATTCAAAAGATTGTTAACCCCACCCCATTTTAACTTCTTGCGTAAGGATATGTTTTGAGTTTCTTCCAGTATTAAAATCTAGTAACGCATTTGAATCAATAAAGGTTGTGTTTTTTACCGTTGCTGATGAAGCGAGAATTTCCTCGCTGAAATGAAAATTTAACGGAATTAAATTTCAAGATTTGTATATATATATGTTCGATAGAAAAATTTTTAAAAATGAGAATTTTGAAATTTCAATCCCAAAATATACTCCTAAATAAACGAAGGGAGATCATAAGTATGTGTCGCCATAGAAACAAGTACAAATTATATTAATTATCCTATTCTTCTAATTAGTCACAATGTTTTTTTTTTCTTTTCTTAAAAAAAATTGGCTAAGACTTTCTTCCCCATCACCTACTAACTCAAGGGTCATGCTGATGATGGTTTGCCCGAAATAGGCCTACACTTCATATTTACCATGGAATAACGTGTCTGCGTTAATTCTTCTTATATTTGCTCTATATGTATTTATATACATATATATTTAGAGCTCTCTTAGAGAGTTATCCTACCACTGTATGTACTCCTTTGGCTTCTTCTATATCTACACCGCATGTTGATATATATATATATATATATATATATATATATATATATATATATATATATATCCACAGATAAAATGGAAGCTCATAGGCAAGGCTAGGACCCTTAATAGCTCAAGAGATAGATATAATCTATGTTTGACAGAAACAACTAAAATTTTGAAATTTCAATCCCAAAATATACTCCTAAATAAGCGAAGGGAGATCATAAGTATGTGTCACCATAGAAATAAGTACAAATTACAATAATTATCCTTTCTTCCAATTAGTCACAAAGACTTTTTTTTAATTTGGCAAAGCGGTTACTTCCCCACCACTACCAAGTCAAGCGTCAAGCCAACTTTAATTCCTTCGTATGAGCTCACTATCTTTACTATCTTCATTATATACCAGGAAAAAAATCCTTTATTTCTACTCTGCACACAACTGCAAAAAGTATGCTGTTACATTATTCTTAGTTTTATCTGAACTAGCAACTTTTCTTATAACAAAACACGATCAGAGCACACACGGGCAAAAGAAAAGTGTCACCTACTCCGACTTGATATCGTTATCACGACCGTCTAGTGTTACTTTTTTCTTGTGACGTGATGACCAGAACATCAATTTAAAAAAAATAACAGCAAGTCATCGCGCTTATTTGGAGATATGTTGTATGCTCTTTTATAAAATCGACTCTCTTCTTCATGCTGATAAAATGATTATTGTAGCATGTATATATATAAATAAAGGTATACAACATATCTTTATACTCATTATAGTGACGTCGGCTGTAAAGTAGAATGTTGGTCGGGTCGGGGCGTCAGCACACAAGTATACGAGCCAGCCAAGCTAAGCCCGATTTCTCTCTCTCTCTCTCTCTCTCTCTATCTATCTATCTGTCTATCTATCTCTTCTAATCTTTTTTTTTTTAATCATTTCACCCCAAACAAGGCGGAAACGCTACTGATGTGCAGGGGGTTACATAAATGTAAAAAGATTAATTACAAAAGAGTGAGGAGTACAAGCTAGTTAGAAAGGAACAACAGAAAGCTGAGAAAGCAGGTGCGATGACAGATACATAGGTGGAGAGAAATGGAAGGTTATACAGGGGAGGGGAGAGAGCTAGAGTCCAGTGGTTAGTAGATGAGTATTAACTTTGCATTTAAATTTCTGGAGGTTGTAGCCGTCAGGAAAGCAAGAATACGGGAGCGAGTTCCACAAGCAGGAAGTGCGAGAGATGAAGCTGCAGGAGTAGAATTGTCGTCTGCATTTGGCTAACCTGACTGTGAATGGGTGTCCCACCCATTCACAGTCAGGTACACAGTAAACACCTGTTGAGGAGGCATCAGTGACTTAAGCTCATCCGAGCAGAAGCCATGCAAGTATTTATAGAACAGACAAAGGGAGGCCACATTTCGACGATGGGGAAGTGGCTGCAGTTGAGAAGCCAGATCAGTACCTATCACATTACAGACTCTCCTTTGGAGCTTGTCAAGAACACTGAGGAGAACGGCAGGGGCACCTGACCATAAATGACAGCAGTACTCCATGTACGGACGGATGGTTGACTTGTATATATGCAGGATTGATTCAGATGGAAAAAGCATCCTGGATTGACATAGTGACCCAATCTTCTTAGCAGTAGATTTTGCTATGGATTCAATTAATCTCAACTACAGTTAGCCTTCTAATACTACTAATCTGTCTCTTATATAAGCGAGTTTTGTTAAGACTACGTCAGCTTCTGTCATTTTGCTTGCAATAACGATTTCGATGTTTACATGGCTGCATTAGTCATTTTTTCTAAAACAAAATTTATTTTCTTTTATCAGCAGCTTGCATTTTTACTGGTTCATAAAAATACGCTTCTCACGAAATTACGCACAAGGTCAGATAATATATAACAATGCGCCCAATGATTAAAAATGAGAAAAGAAAAAGTTTTACAAGCAACCCGCAATATAAATTATAATAATATTACTTTTAAAACCTGGACGTTTTTCTAATTCATTATTCACTATAGCTTTTGGATTTCTTATAGATGTTTATCTTCTACGTTATCCAGCATATTATGGTGAATAATTTACTTTCTTATCATGTCACTTCAACCCATTTGTAAATGTTTTATATATATTTATATATACTGTATATGTTTTTGAAACTTTTGTAAAAATAACGTAAATCATAAAAACTAAGAATGAAAACAGAAACACAATTAAATATAATCCTAAAAGTCAACAGTAATATTTAATAAATAATGAGCAAATACTTAAAAAAGACAGTATAAAATGGCTTCAATTAACAGTATTCAGAGCCACAATTATTTCTACTCAGTAACCTTTAGAATAATTTGAAATGGAACCATTTCTGTCCATTCATGAATAGTTGCGGTAATGCAAGAATTACTATAAAATCTTTGAAACTAAAAAACTAGTCATCACTGATATCACTTCTATGACCAACACTAACATAAAATTCATGACCTACCCACTAACTCCCTTTCTACTAGGCTTGTAAATAATTAGTTATCCCTAATATTAAGATCTTTACCACCAGGTTCAAGACAACCAGAGATGTAATTAGGAATAAAAATAAATGCCATACCTATTCAGATGTTAGTATTTATCAAACACATAGCTTACAACGTCATCATCATCATCATCATCCTGCGCCCTCGGCCGAGATAGAACTCACTACACCCTTCCAGTATTCCCTATCTGTCATAGCTCCTGTAAGGTCTTCCTTTGCGTTAGATGTATCTCTATGTATCCTCTCTGGAAAGGTTAAATTACGAGATCGATTGTGAGATGATGGGTGCCTCCATAATACAAGCGATGAAACAAGTTCATCTGTGACAGTTGTACAATGCCCAGCAAACTAGACACATCTCTTTTGAACGGAGGTTGATACTCTTGTAGGTCTCCATATACCATTTCTAGAGTTGGGTGGTTTCGCCATGAAAGATCAAGTACTCTTCTGAGAAGATGAGTTATAACATCCATCTAAACGGCACTGTTGTTTTGCTGAAAGAGTCAATTTTGGTTTTTGCGTAGAATGGGCTCTATTTTTGAGCAAACACGATTTAGAAGTAGCTTGTTATAAATTTTCGCAGCTATAGGCGGCAACGAAATACGGCGATAGTTGGTTGGCAGTGCCAAATCACCCTTTTTGGGAGTGGGAATGATTTGTGACCGTAGCCAGATGGTTGGTGAAACATGACTGACCTTTGCATAGTTACATAGTAATTGGTGAAAAAAAAGGTTTATCCACAAGATGGCTGGAATCTTGTCTGGACCAAGAGGTTTGTCCATTGTCTTCTTTAGAACAAAACCTAAATCTACAATGGTGTACTCTCCTGTTGGTATGTTAAAAGCATTACTAATTTGAACTTTTGGAAGGGATTTGTTGTCTGGTAAGTTTGCAAGATTACCAAGGAGGTTTTTTAAAGTGAGAAAGCCAGTTACCAAGACGTTACTCACGGCTTCCACCTTTGATTGTTGACAATGTAGAATATCCCGAAATCTAAAAGCTCGTATCGACGAATATAAAAGAGGTTTTCGTTTAGACAACCATTAAACCACAATCATGATAAACGAACAAAATTGGCCATAATTCTGATTTTACAAATTCCGCCCCAATTAAAAAAGAACATACTTTAAATGAACTTCGAAGGTCTACCAATAACAATATATTTATTTGCATAAAACATACAAAATTTGGCACAAGGCCGAAAAGTGGGTGGGTAGAGGGTGGTCTTCAGTATCTATCCTATACCTAGCTAAACACTATCATGACCCTCAATCACTCACTATAATTTGCACATTCACCACAAGAACCTATCCATCACCTTTGAATCCTTCATACGCCACAATACCACATATTTACAAAGGGAAATAATAACAAAATTACCAGCTATAAACACGTCATAAATATTATATTACATCATGAACTTTTATTAAATACGTTATTAAAGAATCTAAACTATGTTTTTTCTGAAACAAATAACCTGTATGAAAAAAATTTCAAATCAATACGCGAAAACCAAAAACATGTCTTCTAGACATACACTCATTTACAAATATACACCATCATCTGAGTCCTACATAGACAAAATAAAATTAATACATAAAGCAATGTTTACATACATAAAGCAATATTTACGGTTTTCAGTTAAGCTTGGAATCCGTTAACCGTCGTCTCTTCTTGAATTCGGAGCGACACAAATTGTACCAACGTTTGTTTAACAGATCAAAAGCTCGGAAAATATTATCAAACTTTGAAAATCAAACAACATAGAAGTAAAAATACCAGAATTATCTCATTTTCAGAAGAAGCTTTAACAAAAGCTAAACATGTGAAATTGATAAACGTTTTTCATTTGTTCTTTATCTTATCGAACCATACAGCATATAATGCATCAATGCCAAGTATAGATAGATAGATAGATAGATAGATAGATAGATAGATAGATAGATAGATAGCGCATATGGCCTGAAGATTGCGTTGAAGTATGAAGCAGATACTCGCCGTTCGACATGCTATCAAAATATTGATCACACTTAGTCATAAGTATAACACACCTGATAATACACGCTTTTGCGTATATATATATATATGTGTGTGTGTGTGTGTTTACATATATATATATATATATATATATATATATATATATATACTGTCAGAAAAAATTTACAGTACACTGAGAACTATGGAAATTTCAACTGGATGCATTATGTTCATTCTGGTCGGTATGTTATTCATGTTATTCATGTAAAATGTTCAATATCTTATTTCGTCTTGTAGAGTATTAAGAAGCATTAACTAACACGTGCGAATACGTTATTTGTCTGATCTGTTGCCAGTGATGAATGCTGCTATTGGTGGCGAAAGCGTCCCATGCAAGGATTTAGAATTCAAATTTTCTCTGTTTACTTAATTTGACTCATTTAAAACGAAAATTGTCCCTCTTTATAGAGTTGGCTATGTTCGACCTGACGCATCGCTGGTATTTTGATGCTGCTAAGAGCGGTCAGTGAGTAAACCAGATTCTGTCTGACCACGTTATACGGACAGCCTCGACATGCATAAAATTAAGATGCTTGCCAATATCGATATATTCTAAGAGGAACATTGCAAACCGCAAAATGTCGGCAGAACAATTCAGCGCAAAGTTGACCTCAAGAATATCAACAGAACATTTGCTTATCCTATACTTGCAGCGGGAATACGTAAATATATACCTCAAGATATTATTTCGACATCCACCACAAATCTAAATTAAGGATTTGTAGTAAAACTATGGAAGCGTCATCTGGATGATCCGATGACACACTTACTGAAAGCAGGTTAAGCCTTCATGAAATGAATGTTAGCGAAGTTGGATTATAAAGCACATTTTTAAACTTGCATTCACCAAGAAAACACAGGTTCAAGACTTGTTGTTGGTGTGTATAAATTACAGTTAATGTTCTCCCTCGATGCTTGTGAAAATAAATTTGAACGGAACTATGTACGATCTAAATATTATTCAAATCGTCCTATACAATTTACTACAGTAGCAAAGCGGTAGAATTTTAAAGAAGGATAATTCCTGCCAATATAAAATCCGTACTACGAATTATGGTTTGAAATATTTTCGACATATTACTTAATCTGTATTATCATTAAACCACACCTGTGAATATGATTATTGTGGCTCCTGAATCATTCAGCTTTGCCACTTACAACTAATATCCTATTACTTCATATTATACAGGGAAGATTGAATAATATCTAACGAATCTGAATTTTTGCCGTTTGAATAATTCTCTTCATGGGAGATAACTGTTCTGTTTTAACGCGCAAGAAGATACACCCTTTATGATTATGAGCTCTACGTATTTTTACTATAGTCCATCTTTCTGGGTACGAAAAATAAATTGATTCGACTATTTAATAACTATTTTTATCCAGCTCTATTATCAATAACATATCACTCAATAAACTCCGGGCCTAACTAATAAAACAATAACTTTTTGACAAAATACGACTTTTCTCATCTACATAGTCTTTTTCTATGATGATACACTAATTGCAACGCTTTTCTAACAATTTGATGCCTTTTTTGTAGATTTGTTTTTGGTCTCAAAATACGCCTCAGCTTCTGATATCACTTCTCCATTGGAGCCAAATTTCTTTCCCTGGAACATTCTTTTGATGTCTGCAAACAGCCAGTAGTGACTGTGGGCCAGATCTAGATAATAGGGTGGATGCGGAAGCAATTCAAAGTGTAATTCCTGTAAATTTGCAATCGTTGTGATCGACTTGTGACACGGTGCGTTGTTTTGGTGAAAGATCACTTTTTCTTCTTCATTTGTTGCCGTTTTTGGCATTTTGTTTTCTTTAAAGGAACCAATAATTCTATTAATATTCGGTATATGTTTTTTTTTCTTTCTTATATTAACCGATGAACAAAATACCTTGCGCGTCTCAAAATACGTAGGCCAAAACCTTACCAGCTAATGGTTGCGTCTTTAGTCACTTAGGACGGCTTTCACCTGCTGTTGTCCATTCAGCTGATCGCCGATTTGACTGCGGAATAAAGTGATGGATCCTGGTTTTATCCATTGTCATATATTTACGTTGCGCTGAAACAGTTGCAAACTACGCTCTGAATCGCCGACTTGTTGTTTTTGATCGACTGTGAGGAAATGCGGCACCCACTTTGGCCACAGCATTCTCATTGACAAATGTTCATGCCAAATGGTAAATACACTGTTTTCTGATATGTTCAACTCCTCTGATATTGTACGCATCTTCAATTCCCGATCGGCGAAAACGAGTTTGTGAATTTTTTTTTTTTTTTTTTGGTGTTTTCAGGAACAACAGCTGATTTGGGTGACCAGAGCATATAGGATAATTTATGTCTGTACGACAGCGTTTAAAATCAGCATACCACCTCTTAAGCAATGTTTCTGACGGAGTATGGTATAACTGGACATTTGTTTGACCTAATCTAGTCATTCCTCTCTAACCGCACATTGAAGGTGGTATTAAACGGACATGCCTCCCAAAACTACCATACGAACGAGTGTGCCCGTCAAAGCTCTATCCTAGGTTATACGCTCTTTCTGATCTACATTAATGATCTCTTCGATTCCATAAGATCCCAAGTAGGCATGTACGCCGATGACATCACAGTTTACTCTCGCCTCGATCAAAAATCTGGTGTGGGCGACAAAGCGAGCCTAGCTGCCGAGCCTGAAAAGGGCCTCCAATCCATAGTGGTCGGGGTAAGAAATGTCTCGTAAATTTTAATGCTTCCAAAACAAAGCTGCTATCAATTAATCACCATAGATAATTGTACCTACCTTCCATTTGCCTCCCAGAGAGTAAAACCCTATACATCTTTGGCCTCACACTCTCAGCGGTCCTCAAGTGGAAGGACTATATCGATTCCAATGCTAAATCAACTGCTATGAAAGGTGGTTCTCTGTGCAGGGCCCGGAACTTTTTCCCTTCTATCCTGCAAATGTATAAATTTACCACCCGCCCGTATATTGAATACTGCTGCCACATCTGGTCGGGTGCTCCTGCTATTCTCCTCGGGGTTCTTGACAAAATACAACGAAGAATCTGTAATGTGATTGATACCGACTTGGCAGACAGGCTGCAATCACTCTCTCATCGGCGTGACGTGGCTTCGCTGTCCCTCTTCCATAAATACTTTCAAGGCTACTGCTCCGATGAACTCAGATCACTGGTGCTCCCTAGATACGAATTTGTACGAGATACTAGATTAGCAACTAGGTCCCACACTTTTACAGTGAAACAGATAAGATGTAACCGCAATTTCTACTCCAACAGCTGCTTTTCTCGCACTTCCTGCCTGTGGAATTCTCTTCCACATACTTGCTTCCCCGACAGCTACAATCTCTAGGAGTTTAAATGTAAGGTCAATAGACACCTCCTAAAACACTAACTCGAATCCATTCTCTCAAACACTCTTTCCATCTACCCAAACCTCATCCTCGGTATCCTTACCCGTCTATCACCCTCCTTCTGACATTTCCTTTATGTAACCATTATTTCTCATCACTTTTCCCTATGTAACCCCCTGCGCAATAGTGACAGTGGAATGCCTTGCTCGGGGTGAAATGATTTAAAAAAACTAGGTAGAGTCTGAATAACTTTTAGTATTTTTCTCATCAGAAAGCAATGGTTGTCATCACACAATTTTCCATTTATTTGAAATTTTATCTCATGTTCAAATAATTGTTACAATCTAAAAATATTTTCTGACTTTAAATAACCTGGAAATGGTTGATAAGTTTAAAAAACAAATAAATCAATCATGAAAATAGCGTTCCGATCATGATATACGAGTTCACATTCTCACTATCGGTTTGTCAAGGAATTAACTATTTTATAATAATAGAGGCATAGAGAGACACCCAAAAACTGCGCTATTGTTAGGTGTGTAAAACTTAAACGATAGGTGAACCCATTGTTTGTTTTCTAAACTTACTTAGGCGAAATTGTTCGAAAGCCGTTGATTGTTTTGCTATCATGAAGGCACACGTCATTGTCATTTTCAGCGGTTGTTTATTGTACAGCTCTTGATTAAACTTGTTGATCGTGCCAGATAATGTTCTCTCTCAAAACCTTAAAAAAGATCTGTTCAGCATAGTTGCAGTACAAAACGACAGACTGAACCTTTCAGTTTTGTCTATATATCAATGTGCCTGAGCAGACACATGAATCCAGGAATTAGCCTACCACGTTAGTATCCGGGTATAATGAAACACTAGCAGCCAGCTATTATGTATGTATAAATTATCAAAATTATATATATATATATAGTCAACCGCAGACAGATCTGTTTTGCTGTATCACAGCTCATCAATACGGTCAGACACCCAAAAGCTTCTAACCCAGGATTGAAACCCGACCGAATTGGGGTCAGTCGGCGATTCTACTTCTGAACTATGGGCGTTCGGTAGAAGACGGCAGACTTTTAACTTATGATATATCATACGCCAGTATATTAAATTAGTCATCCACATACAAGCCTGTTTCGCTGTATCACAGCTCATCAGTGTGGCTAGACACACCCATTTGCTTCTTGCCAGGATAGAAACTCGACCGATTTGGTATCAGTCGGAGTCGCTACCCACCCTAAGCCATAGGCGCATGGAATCAGAGAAGGGAAATTTTAACGTGTTGTATATAAGCAGTGCATACACACGTCAGTCACCGAAAGAACACAATTCATTCCTGAAGAGTAATGCATATATTTTACAATAACTACTTGGCTTAAATGTCTTATATTTTAGAATCACCAGAATATGTATATATGTGTACGTATATAATTGTTTATATGTAAATTTACGTGCCTGATCTTTGTAAAAATGAACATATTTTTTCAGCGGTGTGATTTACACATGATTATTTAGTGCAGTATTTTTTTATATTTGTAAGACGCTTTAGCAAAACGAAGAAATCAGTATGAAACGTTTGTTCGATTTTTATCATTCTCTTCTTATTCTTTAGCCTCGGTCTTTTATCTTTAAGTACCGTTCTCACGTGAAGATCAAACACAGTAATAAAAAGTTAAGGAAGGAGGCTGAGCCAATTTAGATTTGGCAAATTATCAGAAGACGCTCTGTTTAGCTTTCAGGGTCATTATCGATTAGATATTTTCTTTTTTAAATTTTGCTTTCCTTTTTTTTTTTTTTCACATGAACGTTTTTCTTTCTCTATTTTAGTTATTTCCCTTATTTTTATTTACTTATTTTTATTTTTATTTTTTTACTTTCTTTTTTGTTAATTTGTTCCAACCTATTCACCATCTAATGGCTTAGAATAAAGCTGGTCACTTCAATTCAAACACATGGTTAATGTTTGACTTTGTGTTTAATTTAAATTCGTGATCTGGTCGGTATCCTCACGGAATGAGTAGATATATATATAAAGAACCTCGCAAATGCTATTAAGGCAATAATACAACTAAATTGTTTTTTTAATATCTCAATTGACTTCTGGCCTTTAATTAAACTAAGACCCGATTATTGGAAACAAGAACTCACTCTGTTATTAATTTAACTGAATCAGCAACAAAATCAACGAAATATTTTTGTACGACTGTATGTAAAAATGAAGACTTTTCGCTCTTGTATGTAAGGGTTTGGCTTTGTTAAGGTAAGCTCTATTGTCGTACAATATAATATTTATTGTTGTACCAATCTTTTGGTATACATGTTTTTATTTTATTGAACTTTAATGCTTATCTACTTATTTTTTTCATTTTTATTTTCGTTTTACTGTAACTGAAATATTTTATTCCTTTTCTCTTTCTTACTCGCACCGACTAGTGTAAAAGGGGCACAATTTTTAACACCAATAGCAGAAACTTTCTAAATAACTTTGAAATTCTAAGGTTGATTCTAGCCATAGTAAACTCTTTGGCAAGCCCCCTCCCCACTACCCCCGTTCTCTGAGACACTCCTTCTACTATATATATATATATATATATATATATATATATATATGTATATCTTCTCATATATATGTGTAAAAAGACACCCATTTAACAACCCTGTTCTGACAGCCACAAGAAAATGAAAAAAAAAGTTTTAATGTAGAGTCTTTTAAATTTGAAGCATGGAAGTGACTATTTGAACTTATACTAAGTTTTAATTTAATAATACACATTTTCTTTCCCGCCACCACTCTCCCCTAACATGTCTCCGTAAATACATACAATATAAATAAAAAGGTCTAACCCCCATCATAGACACAGTTATGCATAATAATTTTTTGTCGGAACACTGGAGACTAAGAATAATAGATAATATATAAAGATGAGGACGTACTAAAAAATACTAAAGTTAGAAGTGAAAACTGAAACGGAAAATTTCAATAGAAACAAAGCAGCTGGACCAAAAAGTAATAGAGATGCTGACAGCCCTAGACAAATTCGGCATACAGAAAAATTACAGCAATAATAAAATGAAATCTATAATATAATCTATAATATAATCTATAATATAATTGTAAAACCGGGTCACTTAAGTAGGTCAATTTTCATAGTACTGCAGAAGAAGCAAGTTGCTAGCAAGTGCAAATCCATCCAACAATTGATAAGCCACATACCAAAACTCATCATGCAAATCTTGATGAATAGAGCGCGAAGCAGAATCAGGCCAGAGATATGACAAGAACAGTGCTGGTTCGTCAAAGACACAGGAACAATCAACGCGATATTTATGATTGGGATGCTATCAGAAAGGGCAATAAAAATTAACAAGGATGTGCACCTTTGATTTATAGATTATGCAAATGCGTTCAACAAAGTACGCCAAGAGATTCTCAGCAACTTCCACATAATTGGGAAAGATATTAGAGTAACCAAGAATCTGTACAGGCAACAAACCGCCTTAATACGGATAAGAAAGGAATTCAACAGATACACAAAGTTAGAAAGAAGCTTAAGTCAAGGAAGTGTATTGTCTTTGGATCTATTCAACTTGTACAGAACTCTAGAAGTTATGCCAGAATTCGTTATCGGAACAGCGTAATATACGCAGATGAAACCGTTCTGATAGCAGACACGGAAAGAAAACTACAAGACTTCCTACAAAATATAGCAAACGTGACTGACAAGAAAAGACTACAAATAAACTACAAGAAAACCGAATGCATGGTCATCAGCCAAAAGAGCAGCCCAAAATTCCAAATACAGGTGGGGGATAATAAAATCAAGCAGGTACAAAAATTTAAATACCTGGGAAGTCTTCTAACAGAAGACGGAAAGTGCGACACGGGAATTCAAAAGCGAATTGGCATGGCGAAGGATGCGTTCCAGAAGCTGAGTAGAGTAATAAGAGACAGAAAAGTTTTGCTAGAAACAAAGAAGAGAGTTCTGGATTGCTATGCGGTGTCAGTTCTTCAAAATGACAGTGAATGCTTGACAATATCATCAAAGATGAATAAAAAACTTGGAGCAGCTGAATGGGGTTCTACAGAAGGATGCTACAGATATCATTGATCAAGCATGTGAGCAACACTGAGGTTTTAGAAAGGATGGAAACTAAAAGTAAATTGATACTGAGCATCCGGAAAGGACAGTTAAAATTTCTGGTTCTTGTAATGAGTAAGGACAGCTTGGAGAATCTTATACTAACAGGTCAGCTAGAGGGAAAGAGAGACAGGGAAAAGCAACGTGTAACATACTTGATCGCCTACATCCTGAAGGACGGTGCTCATAGAAAAAGAAGAAGACGTATATTATATGCATTTTACATTTATGTCGTTTGTTAGGTTTAAAAAAATCTTTTTGTGTTTGAAAAGGAATAAGTATCAAATATATCTTTGATTGTAATTTATATTAAAATCAATATAATATTTCTGCTATTTATCGATAATATGACCTCTGGAACACCCAGCGTAAAATCTTCTAGGTTTCCATGAAAATAAGCTCACAATATAATATTTAACTTATTTGCCATTAACACACTGTTTTCTTTCACATAAAATATTGCGATTATTGAAAAAGATGTTAGTCACAATAATAAGTGCCCGTGAGTAGGTAGCTGGTAAAGTTTCCATATTTAATACCATAATCTTTTTCTGGGTGACTCATACAATATGTTAGCTTACATTATCACATAAGTGCAACATGTTTTTAACCGATTATTATTTTTACATGTTTTTATACAGAGCCTTTCGTTTGACGATACTACATTTTCGTATTAACAGTATTGTGTTAATTTATGACTTCATGATTAACGATAACCTACCGTCAAAATACAAAGTATTTTCCCATGTACCGTACCATTTTGGGGATGTATTCTCCTTTTTTTTAAAGTCAAGTTTAATTTTCAATGTTGACGTAGAGGAATTGTTGGATTTAAACTGAGACACATTCAGAGTATGAGGAACGCATTGATCATGTTTAAACTCACTTTAGAGTTCATTAAGCAGTTTTATGATCCAATTGTGTTACGCATTACACTCTTTTGCTAATTTTATTGATGATTGCTTAGGATTGTCCTCGGTGACTGTCTGCAAAACTTTAATATGTACAGAACTTGGTTGTTCGGATCGAAGATGAATCATCAAAAGAGAAATACCCAGAGGAAAACAGTCCAAATCATCATTGTTGTGTCCAAACACTTAAAGATTCCTTTCCATAAGCAAAACGAATGTTTCTTAGTGCTTTCGTTGCGAAAATGATCAGTTTTAAATTTGTTCAGCATGCAGTAACCAATAGAGATTTTATCTAAACACATTTTAGTAAAATTAATACAATATTTATTCACTCTAATAGTATATAATCTACGAAGAAGGAAAAACATTTGAAATAAAAGTCATTAGTAATTTCATTATGAGAATTGAAAAATACCCTCAATGTGATAATTCAAAAAATGCGAGAGGATTTTCCAACCCACGACGAATTTATAAAGAATATGCGAACTACAAAAACACTTAAACTTAAAATCAGAAAATTGAATCTGTGAATATTTTGGACACATAATAAGGAAGTATGTTTTGGAAGACGTAATATGCGCAAGTCGAAATTGGAGGACTGATAGGTAAATGAAATCAAAGAGAAGTTTACTTAATGAATTTGCTTTATTAAACGGTGGAGGTGAGAGAAAGGAGGAATGATAAAAAATTAAGTCTGACCGAGATGACAGGATGCTGTGGGGAGCCATGATCGTTCACGTTCTAAAGTCTCGAATAAATGATGTTGAAATTAATAGCCTTAATAGTCTATTTATCATTATCAGGCATTTGTATGTTGTTCATATGCAAATACATATGCATCTAACTTCTGAAGAGAGAAAAAATATGAGACCCCACAAAAATACGTAAGTTAAAATCAGAAACGTCATATCCAAGCAGCAAAATATTTTGAAGAAATGCGCAATGTATTAAGTATAAATTCTGTTCTAACAGGTAATTTTCTCGCACTACTCGACTGTAGAATATGCATCTGAGAAAAATTATACTGAGTAGATGCCCGGTCCCGGAGAACAGTGTCTCGAGACTGTGCCACCCCATTGTACCAGAGGTGCTCGTCACCGGGGCCAGCGGCCGGTGGTTGCGGGTTCTGGGTAGGTTTTGTAACTTAGCCCGCTCGTACGCGTCCGGATTCCCCACGTTAAAAACCGATCTTGTGTCACATATCGCTCCAGTGGGGGAGTAGGGTAAATATATACTTGACTGCAGAATTCTCTTCCGATTTCTTTTTCCCTTGCTCCCGTACAATCTTCAAACTTTTAAATGCAAGCCCAGTCACCACCATCTGTTTTCTTAAAACGTTGTATTTTAATGATAATATCGTATTGCTTTGTGGGTGAAATGATTAAAAGTAATTATAATATTGAGATAACCGCTTACAATGAGGAATTATTCGGTATTCATTAAGCAAATAGTTTACCGCCTTCTCTCAAATAAATAGCCTCTTTAGGACATGGGCGATCATGTATCCCTATAATTTCCTGTAATTTGGAACTCTTAAAATATGTATTTTACTATATGTAATAATCGCAGTTCTGCCGAAAATTTGCTCAAACCTGTTTCGTAGGTCATGCGGTCTTTCCTCTGTCTAATTGCCTTTCATATGTACTGTGAGTGTCAAGTTTTTCTTTTCTCATGATCTGACCGAGAAATTTCAATTATCCCTTTCTGATTCTAAGTATGTTTATTTTTGTTTCATTTTCTCTAAAAGTTCGTTGTTGCCCACATGTTTCGACTACTGTATTCTCAGCACACTTCTACAGGATCATATCTCTCTTGCCTCAAGTCACTTCATCTATAATGAGATTATCCAGCATTCACGTCTATATATGAGGGCAAAAATTGCATAACAGTTAAGTACTAATTTATTTGTTTTTAGTGTTATATTCCTGTTTCTTAACACTTTGCTTAGCATTTGAAAGTTGCTTTCTGTTATCTCAGTGCGACATCGGATTGAGTGTCGTGATTTATCCTCTGTTGAAACACTTCCTAGATATTTAAATGTTTATACTTGACTGATTTTTGGTATTTTCAATTTTTAATTCGTATTTTAACAAATTAAATCATTTACTATTCGTTCAATTTTATCAAATCTTATACTTAAAAGAGTTTTTTAGTCTCTATTTGCGGTTCATGACGGAAGTTTTCATATTTATTTAACGATTTTCTTTATTTTTTGTAATTTTGTTTATATATAATCGTTTCATCCTAACCTAGGCTGTACTACCACTGGTGCGAAATTGGTTAGGAGGAGAGGAGAGCGAAGAAAGAAACGAAAAACAAAACAGCGGATGTTGAAGAATGGGTAGAAGACAGGTCGGAGTCAAGTAGATAGACAATGTCAACTGACGTTGCATTTAAATTTTCGGTGATTGTAAGTATCAGGGAAGGAATCATGATGAAGGGAATTCCACAGGCGAAAGGTACGAGGAAAAAACTATTAGAGAAGACATGGGGCCTAGTTGACAATCTAGTTGTATGCGTAAATTAATGAGGGCAGGCACCAGTAAATGAAGCTCGTCAGAAGAGAATCTGTAAAAATACTCTTAGAAAGACCGAAGGATTTCACATTCCGTCGGTGAGAAATTGACTGAAGGTAAGCTGCCAAAACGGGACTGATTGCATTGGATATCCTCTTCTGGATGTTGTCGAGAAAACTACAGATAAACAGCAGTAGCCGCCAACCAGATATAAAAACTAGTGTGACCTAAATTAATAGAAAGAATGAAAGCTTCTCCATGGTGGTTAAAATAGAACAGCTTCGTTTTGTAAGCATTAAAGTTTACAAACCATTTCTTACCCCAAATCATCAGAAATTGGAGGTGTTTTCTAAGTGCAGAAGAGAGGTCTACATTTTCACTCCTGGCAGATTTCATATTAAGACGCGAGTAGCTGGTGGTATTATCTGCAGAGATACCAACTTTGGAACTGACTACATTAGGAAGATCATTAATAACTATCAGGGAGAGCGTAGGACCTAGAATAGAGCCTTGAGAGTCACCCGCGTTCAAATGAAAGAATTTGGAAATATGCTCATTTAGAACGACCATCATTTAACGATTTGATAGAAACGATTAGATTAAATCAAACCATCGTCCAGTTATACCGTAGCACTGTATCAAACGCTTACGAGATGTTTAGAGTAACAGCACGAGCTGCGTTGTTCTTATCAAGGGCCTGATGTATATATTCTGTGATGGTCACATTTCCATCTCATCAAATTGCTTATAATGAAAAACGAAATAGAAGTAACTTATTGCTTACTTTCCCCTTTCTTTCTTTCATTTTTTTTCTTTCTTTCTTTCTTTCTTTCTTTCTTTCTTTCTTTCTTTCTTTCTCCCGAAAATATTAGTATAAATAATGACGAATTATTATTACGTTTTTTTGTTTCCCAGCATTTTAATTTTCTTAATAATTTTTAATTTTTTAAATTTTAAATTCTTTCTACATTTAGCCTTAGTATATTTAAAATTTTACTTAGGCAGTTCAAGCAAAAGACTGAATTTATAAGATTTAAATGAATATCGAGTGAACATAAATTCAAATCGGATACCTAATGATTGCATAACGCATGAAACTCCGCGTCGTGTCATCGACGTAAAACTGTATGTATATATATATATATATATATATATATATATATATATATATATATATATAATTGCAGGTGAAGAGGACTCAAGTTTTTACTATTTTGAGTGCCCCGGCATTTATTTTATTGTGAACAGTGCTCAAAAACATTTGGTTTGCTGCGTATGTATGTGGGAAGATATAAAATTTACATGTGTGAATCATACACAGCAAACAATGGTTTTTGTTGTTTAAATGTAAATCATCTCCACAACCAACATCAAGCATTGTCTGATGATGAGAATCTATCTCGAAATTTCCGTGTCGCAATGTACAATTAATTCATAACTATATAATTATATATATGCATACCTCATTACGATTGAGTTATCTTGGAGAAGAAAATTTTTAAAATAGTTTCCACTTCAGCTAGGTGTGTGACTCTTCAGAAATGAATTGAGTTCTCTCGGTGACTGGTGTGTGTAGACACTGCTGATGTACAACACGTTAAAGTTTCCCTTCTCTGATACCATGCGTCAATGGCCTGGGAAGTGGCGTCTCCGACTGACACCAGATCGGTCGAGTTTCGATCACTGCCGGAGGCGAGTGAATGCGTCTAGCCACACTGATGAGCTGTGATAAAGCGAAACAGGCTTGTATGTGGATGACTAATATATATATATAATATATATATAACTAATAATAAAATGTTCATACTACATTGAGCACTGTTTTATTAACGCCTGAATAATAATTTTAATTATCTGCGTACACTTATACGTATGTTCATAAATTCACGTAGCTAGCGAGCTAGCTAGCTACCTATTTAGGGACCGTGCTATATTGTCTTGATGTTTACTTAACGAAGATGCGAAAAATGTTTTCATTTACGTTGAAAAACTAATTTATAAGACTTGAATGAGCAATCTAAACTTGAAACGAAGAAGAAAAAATTAATTATTTTGAAACGTGTTTTAACAGCTGATGAAAATTTTAAGCGATTTTGGTGATTGTTTTGTGTATGGTAGAAAATAGAGAAAATATTCAATAATTTCCATGCAGTTTCTCTTTTAGCTCTCCAAGCATTTATTCAGAGAGTGCGAAATAGAAAAAATCAAGGTGGAGTGAAATCTCAACGTTTGTAGCTTGAACAATTTTCTCTTTCGAAACGAACTTTCCAATTAAAATGACTATGAGATATTACTTAGACTGTAATTCTCAAGTGTAAGCAACATTATTTTGCAAATGAATCTTCATACAAACAAAAACACAAAACACACACACACACACACACACACATATATATATATATATTGATATATATTAAATGAATGTATATTAAATATTAATATATTCAATATATATATATACTGAATATGTATTAAATGTGTGTCATTCGGCTTTTTCGAATTATGCCAAATGACACACATTTTCGTAATAAAAAATTGTCGTAAATAATCAGGACAGTAGATATAAATATATAATACTGTTTAATTAAAAACAGAATATTAACGTAAACATGAGTATCGATCAAAGATAATGTTCAAACAAATCATTTCATATATATATATATATATATATATATATATATATATATATGTGCAAAAACCAAGATGTAGGTAAATCCCTAAAGAGATCCTATTAATATTAAGCATATTAATATTAAAAATGATTCAAGTAAAGGGCTCGATGTAAATAGTATCATCTATTTACAAAGCCAAATATGTATATTTTCAAATAAAACTTCGAAATTTACAGATATTGTGTGGGTATTTCATTGAGGAACTCTCTCTACTTCAGCAACAAATTTTTATTATACAACTACAGGACAAAATTCATATTGCAGAAGATCACTCACAAAGAAATATATGCAGTGCAAGTTTTCATGAAATAAGGACAAAGAAAAGAAATAAGAAGGAAGAATGGGAGTAAGAGTTAAAAGAAAGACTAGATTATGTTAGTAGGTTTTCGTCTAAACATTAATACGGAGGGTAGGGAAGGAAGGGAAAAAAGAGACGGCAAAACGGGTTCAAGACTCGAACATTGAAAAGGATTTTGAGATTACATTTGTGTTAAGAAATAAAAAATTAAGCGTGTTACAGAAATGGAATTGCAAGAAAGTCTATCTTTAACTCTTTCCCTCTGTATACACTGTTTTTTTTTCCTTAAGAACCAAAATTAAAAATGTCCGAATCTCTATACTACTAACAATTCTGCTGTCTTGTAAACTCTTATAAGAAACATGACCATCAAATTTCATAAATGTTTTGAACAAATATCCTGTTCTTAGTTGATATATTTTAAATGAGATGTTCTTTGACTTATGTGTATACTAGCAGTATAGCCCGGCGTTGCACGGGTGTAAAGAAAGCTTTAAAACTAATCCATGGTCCTGGACCTCAGACTCTTTAAACGTTGGCACGAAAGACTAAAAAGCAAAATTTGTTTCCAGTTAAAGCGAAACCGTAGACTGAAAAAAAAAATGAATGGATGTAATTCAAACTTTGATGTTTGGTGAGAATCGGATAAAAATTGTGGATTTCTATAAAGGACATACAGACAGATGAACAGAGACACATACAAACATCTTGCCTTTTATATATATATTATCGATTTTCTGTACTATTGTAAGAACTGCAGCCTTGCAACTTCTGAATATCGTATCTTATGTCTTTGTCTATGAGTGTATCAAATTTGATTAAAATCGGACCACGATTTTTTCGATTATCGATTTTCGATTTTCGATTTTCGATATTTATCAGGGGTACTTCGACACAATACCTAGCCAATAACACTTGCAGACGCTTATAGTACAACTGTGCAAATTTTCAAGAAAATTGGTTCAACCGTTTCGGAGTCTATAGGTAACGAACACACACACACACATACACAAACAAAGTTCCATTTATAAATAAGTTTAGATATCTATGGGTCATTGTGTTAAATATATGGGATAAAGCGCTTATGTTTAATATAAAATGATCATTGAAGTCAACACCTAGAGGTGATAGTCTGTTTCATGCTAAATGCAACCGTCAGGTCATGTCTGTTGTCTTTTTGCTCAAAATTCTTCGTTATATCTGCATGATATTCAACAATAACACAGAAAAAAGCAGTTACATTACACAAAGAGTATAGCACAAATAAATAAAAAAGCACATCATGAAAACAATCTACGAACCGCTTGAAAAACTTAAACTGTTACTGCAGAAAAAAAAATTAAATGTCCATTAGACGGCAGTTACTTACAGAACAATGTCATATAATGAAAAAATATCAGATAATGAAAAAATATAGATAAGAATAACTAAAGGTACCTGGAAACAAATATTAACTACGCGACAGCACAATACTTTTTAACTATATGTGGGGAATAAAAAACTAAATTCAAGCTACATCAAAAATATAATGGAAAATAAAACAAAGAACATGAGCCTACAACAATCTTTCCAAAAATTTTAAAACATTGCTTGTAGAAAAAATAGCCACAAAATATTGATAAACAAAGAGTCAAAATATCTCAAAATGCAAATAGGCAAACAATTTTTTACTACGCTACATAAGAAACAAAAATTGTTAAAGAACAAGAACAAATGAAAACAAATAAATTAAATAGAATAATTAAACAAAAGTAATTAATATAGAAATAAATTCATCAGAACAAATAAATAAGTAAATAAACTTAATAATAAACAAATGAACAAACCACACTCACCATAATAACCGTTGCACTACCCATATTGCATCACTGAGCTGCATATGTAAAAAGACTTAGCAAAATCACAACGAACGTTAACTTTACCCTGAATGCATACTTCAACACACATTTTCTAAATAATAAATCTTGAATGCAATCGAGGAAAGAATCAACATTTTTATAACAAATAATATAATTGTATTCAGCAACTATTTATATAAGAGATGAAAAGGTTAATTCAGAAATAAGTAATATTGAAGGAGATTAAACTCTGAGTTACAAAGTTCACAAACGTGATTCAAGGTAAAAATGTACAATGTAAAAATAAAGAGTGAATGTTCAAGATGCAATTTAATTAAATAGTTGAGTGAATATTCTGGATGATGAGAAGTTCGTGAAAGGATATTGTGTGTAAGGAAATGTTTGTTGAAGGATTTTCTCTATGATCGAGTTGTTTGATTAAGTTGGTGCGTTTTACTGGGCGAAGCAAGGAGTGACGTGAATTCTTTTAGCAATTGGATACTCGCTGGGTGAGCAAAAGAAATCTTGGATTTGAATACCTTTCAAATTGTATCAAACACCTCGGAGGGAAAATCCCGTCTCTTGCATAAATATTTTTGTGAAGAAAGATAGCCAATCAAATTGCAAGTTTTAGAATAATTAAGAAAGCTGAATTGAGCTAACTTTAAAAGATACTTAACAAAATTTGATTAGTAAAAATAAAACAGTAAATTAGTAAATTGTAAATTGTCCTATGATAACTAAGTGTATCAAGGTTATATTTATCTTCAATGTACATTTTATTTTTTACTATTTTCTTGTAACTCGTATCAAAAACTAACAAAGCAAGTAATTTCTAAAGAATGAAATTGATTTTAATTTATAATCAAACATATTTTTGTTACTTCAAACATTATTTTGCATGAATACCTATGTTTGAAAGAGACATCTCATTTTTTAATAAACAGTGTTTATTATGTCTACCAATCTGCCAATATTGATAAAGGAAAATTCGAACTAAAGTGAACTTCGACAGGGTTCTAACCTGCGCCACTCTTTGCAAAGGAAAGCACTCTTTAATCTGACATGCTTTAGAACGCTCAGGCAAACGGAGTGTCACAACCAAAAATAAGTTACTTACACTACAGTCAGTCAGTTAAGTGCCATACGCGATACACGCTTGGGCGATCATGTCTCGAAAGAGACATGACTGACTAGGCAGAAGATTATCCCGCAGTCGGTTGCCATTGCTTTCTGCGGTAGACTGGTTGCCGACCAAGGCTATAGAACCCAATCTGTCCTGTTATATAACCCATAACTGGAAGGAAGAAACGGATTAATACCTTTCCCAAGGGTATTTACGCGTAAGTGACGGCAATGAATTCAGTTGGAATTCGAACTCGGCTCCCCGATTTGTCGTTACGAGCCGCTACCCACATGAATATTAACATGTCTGATTTCATTAGTAATATTTGTAATAACATAGCTTGTGGTTTAAGATTCTATTATGGATACTGATAATGGAATTGTGAATTGTCGCCTAAAAATAAAATATACGCTAAAAATGAAAATAATATTGACATCTCATTTTCACATATATCAGTCAGTTAAATGCCATACGTGATACAAGTTTGGGTGATCATGTCTCGAAAGATATTTGACTGACTGGGCAGAAGATTATCCCGCAGTAGGTTGCCGTTTCTTTCTGCAGTAAACTGGTTGCCAGCCAAGGCTATAGAACCCAATCTGTCCTGTTATTTAACCAATAACTTGAGGGAAGAGACGGATTAATACCTTTCCCTAAGGGTAGGTGAATGCCTTCAGTTGACCTTTGTTATTAAAAGGATTTTTGTTTGGTTCTGGCCCAACTGCGCCATAGGTATAATACTCAAGCGATCTGGGAAGTTACATGGCTAGATGTAAGGGGTGATGTGGTCGCAAAAATTGTCTGGCAGACATGGGCGAGGTCTCCTGCTTGTGTGACATTGCGCAGACTGATTTTGCCAGACAGCGTTTTCCAGCAGTCAGCCTCTTGACCCAAGATACTGGATTTTGTACCTGATTCCCCGTAGATAGATGAATAGAGGTATAACGTCGCCATAACTAATTATCACTCTCAATACGTTCATCTAACATTTCTCTTCGGATACTCAGATACCAAAATACTCTTAAATATTTTTATTGGAATTCCTGTTGCGAATGCCAATCATTACAGCATGCCGTTTCCAAAATTCTTCCGGACTGAATTTCTTCATGGTGCTCTTTTTCTCAAAGGCGGTACCCAGCTGGCCCTACTATTTTGTGCCAAAATGAAAAAAATCTACGCGCATCCGTGAAACTAAAATATAAAATGGCCACAGACGTGTGACATGGCAATTGGGTTGATACATGAGCCTGTCTCTCTCGATTGTTGATAGTTAGGTCCAGTCTGTTTCTTTTTATAAACATTCTGTCCGTGATACTGAATACTTTCTTCCATAAATATAGCATCATTAAAAATTATAGATAGATAGATAGATAGATAGATAGATAGATAGATAGATAGATATCTCTACAGGTATTTGCAGCCAAACGATTATTGCAGGGTAAAATCACTTATGAGAAAAGATATTAACGGTATCTAACCAAAGTCAACATCTCTACAAACAATAATTTGATTGGAAATATACATAATATACTAATCTCACGTACAGTGTGTTTGGTACTGTTTGATTGAAGATGTCTTTAAAAATTGTATGTTTTATTTTATATAAATAAATCAAACCAAGCTACTAGTAAAGCTTTAAACATGAAAAAAAATCAAAGTAAATGAAAAATCAAGCAAACATGAGAAATTAAAGAAAAAATCATAAAGAATCATAAAGAAAAATTAAAACGAAATACCTAGGTCAAAACTTAAAGTGCTTAATATCGGTCAAATTTGACAAAGGCAAAGCGGTAACACAAACATTTTAAACAGCTATCAGAAACTAGATTCAAATCACTACTACTGTATAAGTTTTACGGTCAGAATTTATTCTTTTGGCCTGAAAATCGATTAATCGACTTAATATATATATATATATATATATATATATATATATATATATATATATATATATACTAGGCTCTCTAATATATTATGCTCTCATTACGATTGAGCTCTCTGGAGAAGAAAATTTTAATAACAGTTTCCACTTCGGCTATAATGCGTGACTCTTCTTCGGTGACTGGCGTCTGTATACACTGCTTACATACAAGACGTTAAAATTTCACTTCTCTGGCCCCATGCGCCGATGGCTTAGGGAGTAGAGTTTCGATCTCGGCCAGAAGCAAGTGGATATGTCTAGCCGCACTGATGAGCTGTGATACAGCGAAACGGGCTTGTATGTGGATGACTAATATATATATATGTACGAGTGTGCATGCTTGTGCCACTTTACATATATAGTGTGTGTGCATATATTTATTATTTTCTCACTATAGATTTGCATAGCTAGTTGATAGCTAAATAAATGTATGTATGACTACTGTTTGATGGAAAAAATGTTTATTTTTTATATATCAGCTATTATATAAATGCGTGCTATTTTAAAACCATTACCTGTATGTGAATGTCTACAATGAGTTCATTTCTGAAAATATATATACACAATTGTATGTGTATAGGTTTTACTGCATAACACGCCGGCTTGGTTTTCCAAATAACTGCACATGCTTGCAAACCTCTGTGTAATCGTTTGTTCAGTGCATCTTTATTTTACTTGTGTATAGAAAGAAAATAGAAGCTTTAAATCGTATTTGTGCATGAAAGAACGTATTTGTTAGTGTGAGTGTTTGCGTGCCTTTGGGAGTGTCGCTGTCTCCGCTGATTTATCTAAAACGAATGAAATCATACGTAACATAATAAGAAAACTTTAAAAAAATATTTTTTTAAAAAAGACGAAAGACTGTCAGAAAAAGAAACAGATTTCTTTCAGCCATCATTAACACGCCACTCACCAGTTGTCGCACATCAAGCGTCTCTCATGTATTTGGACACGCGGCGGTAATCGTCTAAAAACGACTTAAAATCAATAAAAATGAAGTACTCAGACGAAAAAACTTTTTTTTCGCCGCCACCACCAGCGAAAAGTGATTGAAATCAGTTTCGAGGCGAACATGTGCAAAATGTAAGCTTTAACAAGACTTTGAAAAGCAGGTCTAACATTAGTCATATCGGAAATGACGGCGCCTAGAAATAAAATTATCGGAATCAAAACAATGTTCTATTCTTTTTCGATACTCGCAGATGACAAAGAAATTCCACGGTAGATATTTGTAACTTGCTTAAATAACACAAATTAACACGTCTACTTTCTACTGTCACAAATCTATTTAAGAAAGAATTGTGACATGGAACGATCTGTTTAGACTGGGTGTTGTTTGGCAGTTATAGCTATATAAATAAGAGAGCTGATTAATGAGAATTCAAGTTCGAATCATGTTGGAGACGAATTCTTTTTTTGTTTTGTTTTTAGTAATATTTTTAACCACGCTGCCATTTATAGAGCTGGCCATGATAGATTGTAACAAAAATAATATAAAATATAAACTACTAAAAAACCCGGAACTTTCTAATGTAAATAATAGTATTAGAATTATAAAGGGACACACAGAAGTCGTAGGCTTTATCAGCTGAACCATTGTGAGTCGTATCACTAATAGACTAATAAATTGGTTGGGTACTAACTTCTTCTATCTTCCTATCCATTCAAAACTATGGTGATCATGGCTCTCCAAAATTTGGCAATTTTATAGCTCTTAGTAAATGTCTTTTTATTATCTTTCTTTCTTAAATCTTGTTCCCCGAGTAGGTTATGAGCTATTTCCGTTTTACCCACAAATTTTTCTCTGAGTATCTAATCTTCCAAGTCTTCATTCCTCATCATGTGCTCTAGAAATGCCAACTCCCTTGTTGTGATTCTAAGTATATAGGGTGCTTTCTGTTTCAATATTATTAAAATATCTTCTTTGCTTACATGTTTAATCTGTAGTATTTTCAGCGTCCTTCTGCAAACCAAACTTCTATTGTTTAGGTCTCTTCATCTGTGAGAAGTATTTTCTATCACTGCAATATAGGACTGTCTTTGTTTCTAACAAAGTCTTCCTGTTACTTATGACATTGATTAGATTTTCCAAAGCATGTTTCTCACTGCGAATGAGCATTCGTATTTCGGCGCCATATATTTCCTTCTCTGTAAAATTATTTCCCAGGTATTTAAATTTTAAACCTGCTTGATTTAGGTATCTGAAATTTGGAGTGCACATCATGGACTTCTTACGTCCATATAATCTGTCTTCATACAATGGATGTTTTTCATTTATACAAATTACGTTAAAGACTAAAAAATTACTTTTTTATGGTATTTTATATATTTTTCTATACTTCCGAACATGTCCCTTCATGTGGGTACATATTAACATTTTTTCGTTGTTCTTTAATTCACCTTGAACATATATATATATATATATATATATATATATAAAAACAACCATGACGAGTATGAACATCTTAACGGTATTCTCACAAAACATCGAAGTTGGCATGTATCTACTCTGTTACTAATGCACTATCTACATTACGATATCGATCATTTTACGATAAAGCGTCTGCTTGACAAAATATATTTTATTAGTACAACCACTGAAAACAATAACATTGCCGCTAAACATTATCACAATTAAACACTTTGTTTGTTTTTGAGGTTTAACGACCTATCAATCCTTGTGTGATCATTTAAGGTCATAACCAATGATTTTGGGTAAGGTTATTTTTTACAACATTTTTCTTTTCACGATTCATTGGGATTTGATATTAAGAGCAGGGTCCCCAAGTTTTACCCTTGTTATTTAACCCATAACTGGAGGGAATGGACGGATTAATACCTTTCCCAAGGGTACCCGTGCTTAAGTAAATGCAGGGTATTCAACTGGAATTCGAACTCGGCTCACCGATTTCTCTTTCCGAGCCGATATCCACTGACCACAACGCACATCCGTCACTATACGCTTACAGCACCTGGTATTCCCAAGTGGTCACCTATCTAAGTATCGACCAGGCTCAACGTTGCTTAACTTCAATGATCGAGCCAGAAGCGGTGTATACAACGTGATAGGCCGTAAGCCTGCAATTAAAGTTTTTTCAATTTATTTTATGTAATTTTTTTTCATATTGTCTGATAAGAGGAAAGAAAATCACAATATTGATACATATTTTTATTTAATCTTTTCTGAGATTTCGGCTTACGTCAGCAATTATCAAAGATGAAAATAGTGTTTGTTCTAACGGGCAGTTCACAGACGGATGATAGTAGTAGTCGTATATTTTGTTTGTGTATAGAATTGGCGAACACGTGCGTGCATGCTGGAAGCGAAAATCGCACTACAGCTTGTGGCGTCTCACATGACCACACGAGAGTGGGGGTGAGAAGTATTAAGTATGGAAAGCCATTGGGATAATCTAATAACTAATAGATATATATTCCACAATTTAATATTTAGTTTTTAAAGTGCTCAATACAGATGTAGAGTAATTACAGATATTTAGTTATTATCATTTTTATAATAAGAGCATACTGCATCACAAAATATAGTCAATATCGGTGCTCAAAGAAACATCATCGGGTAGTAAAATGTGGTTCAGTGACGTGGTCATGTATATTAATAAGCACATTCAAAATAAAAAATATATGCCACTATATTAGTTGAATGTATTTGAGTGGGTGGTTTTCATAACACAAAAAATTTGAAGGTGGCGACTGATGATTATTGAGATATTATTGTGACGAAATGACAGAAATGCTAGTGTGTTAGTTTAAATATGTATTGAACAAATATTTAGTCAATATATTGTTTGAATGAGACGAGATTAAAATTAAAACAATAGAACAATTTTCTTAAAGGTTTTTGTTAATATAAGAACACGATATTTATGTAAAGAAATGGTTGTAAAATCATCAAGTTAGTTATTAAAGGCGGGAGTATTATTTTAGAATTAATCCGTAGTAAATGTAAGTGTACACAGCGGTCTATTAGATAATTAAAGTTAGGTGGAAGGTATATACAATTAACTAATAGGGGTAGGATTATAAATTATAGCATATAGTAAACTGTTTTAGATAAACTTAGATATAGTTAAGAGTGGGATTCATCTTATGTTGGAAGTAAGTAGATATTTCATTACGTTGGTTTAATAAGTTAGTTTTCGGAAATTTAATTGTTTCATTTTTTTCTTGCAGGCAAAGAAAACATTTTTAGTATAACGACTTACATATTCCAGCTTTTGTTAATATCTTCCATTTTACTGTAGGTGTTTTGTTTGCAACTTTCAACTGCCAATAGTATATTGAAAGTAAATTTGAGTTACTATTGATTTTATTATTAAAGTACAGCTTAAGCTGAGACAATCGCAACTTGAAAGTCTTTTTTTAACTTCCAATATAATGTTTGATAAGAGTTGAATTTTTCTGCAGGAGAAATGGTAGATATCTTGGTAGGCTGTAAATATATGACCTCGTAACTGAACCATATTTCACAACCTGATGTTGGTGCATTGGCCACCAAAACTTGGTGGTGATTGAGTTGAAGAATGCTGTCATTATGACAATAGTAATAGCTATATATATATATATATATATATATGTGTGTGTGTGTGTGTGTGTGTGTGTGTGTGTGTGTGTGTGTGTGTGTGTGTGTGTGTGTGTTGGAAAAACTACTGGAAAAATGCCAATAAGAGTTTACAACAAAACATTAAATACAGTGACATTAAATCTTCAAATGTACATTATGATATCCTACTTATCTCGTTAACTAATTTCATTCGGCGTTTTATTGATTATAAATTTATTTTTCACTTATATATGTGAGCCTAATTCTTTTTAAGAATCACCTAATACGAATTAAGTAAACCTTCTTTTTGGAGTAGGGACATAAACTGCATTGCTTAATATTAGTGCATCTTTATACGAAAGTGTAAAAGACATCATGATTTCAAACAGCTTTACACGGTGTTACATATTATTTCACAATAATTTACTAATAACTGACAACTAAAAAAGTTATTAGAAATTTACATAAGTGCATAGTACTAATATAGAAAAAAGCAATTATTTTACACAGGAATTTTTATTGCAATTACTATTCACAAAAAAACAGTTTGTAAGTTTTACGACTACTGAAATCAATTCTATATTTACAACCGTTTAATTATGTGTTGAGTTTTCTTCTCTGTGTTGCATAATGCACTGGATTATATCAATTGAGCCTCTATTTTTTATCTTTTTTAAAATTTAAAAATTATTCGATAGGTTTCTTTTGGATTATGCACGTGTTTGTAATTTTTCAAATATATATATATATATATATATATATATATATATATATATGTGTGTGGGGGGGGGGGTGTAGATAGATAGATAGATAGATAGATAGATAGATAGATAGATAGATAGATAGATAAGAAGAAAGGAATTGATACGGTTAGTAAAATACAGCGTGAAAGATATAGATAGATAGATAGATAGATAGATAGATAGATAGATAGATAGATAGACAGAGAGAGAGAGAGAGATATTAATGTGTATTTTGGCAGCAATCTTTTATTTAAACGTTTAGTTAAAAACGACCGATGAGAAATATCTTATTAACATTTTTTTCAGATTTCTAGTATATTTGTATGTTTCCTTTTTGATGGAGATAAGTAATGCAAAATTGTTCCATATTTTTACTTTTCAAGCGCTTAAAAAAATTAAAAAAAGATGTTATTTCCAGTGTTGTTATTATGTCCTCATATTTCAATGCAATGTAATTTTGGTGGAAAATACTAAAATACGATTTACACCACAATATCAAAGACAAATCTCTATAAAAAAAGGAATATATATCAAACTATTTGGTAAATTTTCGTTGTAAATCCCGACGCTTTTCCCCTTCAAATTTATCCAAAATAGCATTATCTCTGTGCAAATGTATATGCTGAACTCAAATCAACTGCTAGTTATTGAAGAAACTTTTTTTTATCTAAATATCCATAGAAAAACGAACTATATGTTGCACTTTTTCTCTCCTATAATTCTCACGAAGTCATGTAATTAACTGCAGAATAGCGTACTGCGTATGCAACGAATTTTGGCAAATTTTGGGTCGACTTTTCTTCATTTACTGAAACTTCCGGCAATGTACTTCCGGTAATGAAAGTAATGCGCTATTGTATTTCTACGCTTATTACTTTCATTACAGGAAGTACATCGCCAGAAGTTTCAGTAAAGGAAGAAATTCGACAAAAATTCGACAGAAAATTGCTGCCTACGTAGAAGGTCATTCTGCATTTAATTACATCACTTCGTGATAGTTACGGTAGAGAAAAATTGCGAGATATGGTTCGTTTGTTTATGGACTTTCAAAGCAAAAACAGCTAAGTTGCTTCAATATCTAATTATTGACTTGAGTTCAGCATATACATTTGCACAGAAATAATGCTATTTTGGATAAATTCGAAGTGGGTAAAAGCCGACGGGAGCTAAAACGAACGTTTACCAACTATCTTCTTCTACCAACAACTTTATATTATTTAACAGTGGAAATGAAGTTTTGAAAGATTTTTAAAGATAGACAGATGTTCACGCAATGCCCAGCAGCGCCCATTACGTGATAGCTTTAAAGAACACTCTTTAAAACACAAAAAATTACATTACAGCCAAGCATGAAAACATAACAAAAACAACGGAAAAATAACATACTTGAAAATGTCCTTGGGAAGTCAGAAATTATGAAAAAATTATCAAACACTTTTCAAAAATTATGAAACACTTATACATGCCTTATCAACAGCAAAAAAAGAAACATATAAGAATATTGTAAAAATTAAATGACAAAGTAATAAAATAGTCATTATCAGATTCTTCTACACTAAACTTATTTCCGGGTTCTTACATCATTTCAACTTTCTTGGGAGAAAGTGGGATATTTAATGAGAAAAGTCATAGAAACATGGAAAAAGAAGTGACTAAATAAAATTAGTAGACTATAGACAGAAAAAAACGTGATTATAAAAATCTTTCAATTTAAAATTTCAGCTTACCCATTCCGTCTTGTGTAGGTGTAATCCCACTCATGTAAACATCATTTTGTTCTGATGAAGTTCTAAAAATGAAATTCCGCATATATAGTGGCTTCTGATATATAAAATCTCATATATATCTTACTCCCACTCTCACTCATTCTCTCTCTCTCTCTCTCGCACACACACACATATATATACATGTGTGTATGTGCTTATATATATATATATATATATATATATATATATATATATATACATGGAAGTAATATTTTCATCTAATTACAAAATGAAAAAGCCATTATGTTCTGTCAAATAACCGTTTGAGTTATACTTTAGAGCCATCATGGATAGAAACACAAAAAGAGAGAGAATGATATATATATATATATATATATATATATATATAGAGAGAGAGAGAGAGAGAGAGAGAAAGCATTAAGCATTACATTTTATACAGATTACTTATTCAGATTTTTAAAAAATTATAGCCGTTTTGTACTGACCCATTATAGAACAGCTTGATTGCTTTAACTCTTATCATCAAATTTCTATCTGTCCACTAACTCGAACCGATATCTCCTTAACTGCATATGTAAAGCTGTTACCGTTGGATTCACTAACCAAACGTAGTGATAAAGTCTTTGATTTTATGACGGGTTTGACATTTTCTGAACATTGTGAAAATCTTCATTTTTTGTTCGAGTGGAAAATGCCACAAATATAAAGGACGTTCCTTTATTTCAGAACCACTGATTTCTACTTCGTTGAACACTCAGAAATATTTTACACATCAGCGGAACAGGCAAGGAGCGACAGGGCCTAACCATTCTCTTTTCTTCACACTTTAATGTTTTTGTTTGATGAATCCCGAATGACACACGTCAGTTCGACAACTATGCCCGAATGGAAATAACAATGCAATATCAAAGAATAAAATTCCTCGTAGTTCCCATGCAATTTTTACGTGTTATGGATCTATTGGAAACACGGCTCAGGTATTATATGCTGGGATAAACAAATAACGATTTAGCTAAATAAAAGGCTTTTACATACCTCAAAGATTTTACATGTTTTCATATTAGAAAATGACGTGGCGTCACTCACTTAGAAGGTAGATTATCATACAACTACACATAAAATACAGCTTGGCTTGGTTTCAAAAATGTTTTTTAAAAGTTCCATTGAAATGAAAAGAAAACTTTTACAAAGAGTTTAACGTTAATATTTTTGTATTAATGGTCAGTTAAATGCGATACATGATACTTACTTGGGTGATTATGTATCAAAAATGAATATGATTGACTGCGTAAAATATTTTTTGTAGTGGTTGCCAACCAAGGCTATAGAATAGAATCTGTCTAGCTATTTATCCATAGCTGGAGAAAGAAAAGACAGATTAACACCGTTCTCAAGGGTAAGTGAAATCAATGCATTCCACTGTGGTCCTTACTGTATGATATCCACTGCACCACAACGCTCATTGTTGTATTAATAAGTGTGCTGTAAACTGCAAATGTTAAATTCATCTTATTATAAACCAGTCTGTATCGTATGATTTTAGGGTCTGGACGTGTATGGCTCTCTACAACATCGTGCTTTTTGTAACTCTTAGTAAGGTTTGATTTTTTCTGTTTCTTTTATACTCTCTTTTATCAGTTTTTTCTTAACAATCTGATTAGGGATGTTATTCACTGCTTTTCCCTGTACCTCTTGCTTTCATTATATTAAATTCTCTAAGACCTTTTTTATTCAATAGGTGCCCGTGCAGTTTCATTTGTTTTTTTCTGATTCTAAGCAAAAATATACTTTTCGTTTTCATTTTCTTTAAAATTTCGTCGTTACTCACATTTCAGTTCATAGTATTCTCATCATCCATCTGTAGGACACCATTTCTCTTGCCACAAGACTCTTCTTAATCTGTAACGAGATTGCCCGACAATTCCTACCATATATAAGGACCAATATATCAAAATAATTTATCACGCTCTACTTTTTTTACCAAAATTTTCTGATCATTATTATTAAGATTTGAGTATTATTTCCGTTACAATAAGCCTTAAAAAACACAGTAGTGAAATTCGAAGAAAATAATACTCTCAACAACTCAAAATTCTTACTTACAATATCAAGCAATGGCGGTGTATAACATTTTTGAAAAGGCGGAAAAGACGCCGCACTTGGCCACTCCTACTTCCTAAGAAAGAAGAACGTGTACTCAAAAAGATAAAGAAACAGCCTACACCATTGAAGTCTTAAGCAGATATAGTTACTAGCGGTGGGGAGGAACAGTTCGGCGTGCTGTAATAGTTAGCAAGCTTGTCATACAAGATCAGTTACGAATTTCGAATTTCACTAGGAGTCCCATAATTTCAAAGTTGTACCAAATCAAAACTGCGTTTAGTACATCTCCATACTTAATATGCAAGTAGACGCCACCGTCAGTGTATACAAAGATGCATCAAATACATCCTTTAATTATCTTCTGAAATTTCCCTTTCTCCGACATTTGATTTTGTGGATATTGAAGAAGATTAAAAGGCATCAAAAGAGATAATATCGACTCATATGAAACAATTTTTAAAATCAAACTACGGAAATATGTACATATTTACACACATATATTTATGCACACAGACACACACACACACACACACACACACATATATATATATATATTAATGTACATGTGGGCAGCAAACATTCTTTCAAATATCTTTAATTAAATACCTATATATATATATATATATATATATATATATATATATATATACATTCATGCTTATATATGTGTAAATATCTATCTGTATATATACATTTTTTTTTTCAAATAAAACTCCGAAAATGTTGAATTGAGGTCTGTAAAAAAATAATAATATTTACATTAAGCCCTCTACCTGGATCATGGATCATTTATTAATAATAAGGTATATAAATCATTATTATGATTTATTAATATTAATAAGATTAATATTAATAGGATCTGTTTTAAGATTTTACTTACGTACCACATTCGTATTGGATGTATATATATAAACTTCAAAATTATTGATCTTTTAATCATTTCGTCGAATTGAATTTGCTTCATCGGCGTTTTTAATATCATATAAAACTTCAAGAATTTGTTTGAGTGTGAGCGTGAGTAAAGAATTCGGACATAGGCTTGCAAACAAAAAGAAAAGGAAGGAAAGAACGAAAGAAAGAAAAAAAGAAAGAATGAAAGAAAGAAGAGGGAAAATATCTGTTCAATTTGCAGACAGAAGAAAACACGGTTCAGTAAGGTGGGAGAGATTCGCTAGTGTTAGCGTCTTTAATATTATTGACATACAAAAGTTTGTAGGAGTTCGTAGGTAATGAAACCGGAAGATTAGTGCGCGGAAATGACAGGAAAAGAAAAAACGTGACCAAAGGAGAAGGAAAGAAAGGAAGGAAGAAAGAAAGTAGAAAGAAGAAGGAAGAAAACGGAGAGAGAAGCGAAAAAGCTATGTTTGATTAGCAGACAGAAGACTACGCAGTTTAAGAGGATAGAGAGAGATGCATAGATACATTGAAAACGATAAAAATGAAAGATAAGTACCTTCGGTGATCTTTGTTGACTATTTTCAAATTTTTTAACCAATTTAAACTAAAACAGAGCCTGACTATTGTTGCGTGGGGATACCGACCCATCAAAAGCGAGAGACCGGTTGTTTGCACTCTAACGACCAAAAAGCAAATGACCAAAACTTGTCGATGCGAAGCCGGATCCGGATTTTCAGGTTGAAAACTAAAAATTAATTTTAAAAAAATAATTAAATGGGAGGCACATAATTAAATACAAATGTGAATTCCTAAATGATTTGCTGCGATCCAAAAAGAAAATATGAAATGCCGATACAGAAATCATCGCCGAACAGACCGACGCAGACACACCCAGACAGACAAGTGTAATTAGTATTCCCCTTGACCAAGTCAAGCGTCTTACTATGCTAGCCTCCCTTTCTTCTCATCTCATCTTTCGCTGTCTCAAAACTACTTACTTACTTACTACCGGATACATCAAAGACATTCTTTAATTACAACGCTCCCATATACCTAAGTATTAATTCTCTTTTTAGTATTTTATTGCCATGAACATTTTAACGTCCGTTGAACCTATATTCAAAGGATTACTTTAATTGTAAAAACCTTAATTGATATGTGTATATATAAAATGTTATTTTTCAACTCAATTTGCTTTTCTTGATTTATAATCATTTTATGACTTATAGTGGGCTGTCTACAGCAAAGCCAAATTCCGTTAATCTGCAACAATATGCAACTACCCATCACTAGAACGTCTCCACAGTATAAACTGGAAAAGAATGGATAACCCACTATAGTTGAAACAAAAATAATTTACGTAAATATTTACTTCTGGAATAAAAAGGAAAGTTATGAAATGAAGTATTAATTAAAAGAAATTATATATGATACAAATATATAAAATGCTTAAAGAAATGAAAAATAACTAAAAAGGCAAAAATTAGATAAAGTAAAGTAAATCAGAAATAAATTCAAGCGGGCATTAACACTTAAGTATTATTTCTGATGTAAATAAATGTCTAATGGCCAAATAATAGAAATTAGTTTATAATATGCAAAACATGTTTGTATGAATATGTACATAAATATATTTAATCTCAAGTTATATTGCCGGTAAGAAAAGGAAAAAACTGAATTAATATAATTAAACTAAGATTTGACAACTTATTGCTAAACTGAATGTATTATGTAATATATATATATATATATAAGAACTGAAATGAAAAAAAACGGAATTAGATTGAAAACAGTCATTATTAACGGGAAGTGTTTATTTTAATTATTCAATAGCAATGGCTTAAAAAAGAGAAAAAAATTATATGAGGAAAAATAAATAATAATTTAATGAAATTAAAGGGAAATTAAAGCGACTACCAATATCAAACGATAAGGATCAAAAGACGTTAACATATATGATAGTTGTAATAATTTCTAATATAATTAAGATTAAAAGAAAACAACTGTCGAAACGGAAAATTTAAATTTGGATTATACCTATGGGTTAATATGAAAATTTAAATTTAATATTAAAAATTTGGATTCATGACGACATTTGCTTATGAATTACTTTTGTAAGCTTAAAAGCAAATTTTGCTTAGAATATTTAATACTTTATGTTTTTTTAACTAAAATTAGATTGCATCTATAATAAAGATTATTTAGGTACGGGCAGAACCTATTTGTCTCTAACTCACTATGGGGTTGTGTCTTTTCATTTTCCAAAATCTTTTATAAAGGGACATCTGCAATTTAAGATTAAGGTTGAAAAGGTGGTGCTTATGAGAGCAATAACACAGTTTAAATTTTCCCGCCGAAAACTCAATGTAAACTTGATAACCTTTTCATTGTTCGTGTGGACGATATGAGCTTTTTAAGTCATTTGGTTAGATCTACATTTGGTTTTAAGGTTAAGATTTGTTAATTACCTGGAAAAAAAAGAGAATTTTCTTTGATATTAGAGATTCACATATTTTGCTCAGCACTACATATATATATATATATATATATATATATATATATATATATATATATATATATATATATATATATATATATATATACACATATACATATATATATATATATATTTTGCTCAGCACTACATATATATATAAATAAATATATATATATATATATATAAATAAATATATATATATATTTATATATATATATATATATATATATATATATGTGGGTGGGGGCGAGCGTATATGTGTAGAGGTAAATGAACGTTTTGAGAAATTGCTTATGGGAAATATCGTCAAACTATGATTTAATTTTCCGTTTTACTTCGGAATTTAGTTTGGGGCGAATATAGCTATCTTATAAATAGTAACAGATGCAAACGTTATTAGCTAAATTCGTTTCTATTTAAGTTTTTATCCAGTAGAATAGGAACATTTATTTATGCATACATGTTTGTCTGTGTAGATATTAATAAAGAGTGAGAGACAGGGTGAACATGTGAATATAGTGTTATTTAATGACTATCAACCCTATGAAGTTATCTGTGCTTATTATATTTTTACTTTGTACTACTGCACTTAAGAGACGACTGATTCGAACTTCTTTTCACTCTTCGTTCTAATTCATATATGTTAGAAACTTTAAACACTAGAAGTTCATGATATTTGAAAAACAAATTTGTTCAGTGTGTTTTTTTTCATTTCTGATGTAAAACTCTTTTACACTCAAGTCAATCTTAACAGAATAAAGTCTTACATACAAACGTGCACACAGAGGCATAGATATATATATCCACACGCGCACAAACATTAAAAAACACAGGTAAGTATCGACATATATTTAAAGTGTCTGTTCCTGACGTTAAGTATAAGTGTTATTTGTGTTTCCTTTTTCCAAAAACTTTGGTCGTCGCTCATATGTTTGTCTCATGTTTTCTAAGCATCCTTCTGTAGAACCACATTTCCTTTGCATTAAATCACTTCTTAATCTGTGATGAGATTGTCAGCGTTCTCTGTCATGTAGAGGGACAGATATTGCATAACAGTTCAGTAATTCTTTCTTTGTTTCTAATCAAATCCCCCCTCTTAATTGTTTTCCAGGGTAAATCAGGACCGAATGAAGGCAAGATGAATAGAAGAAAATGATGCATAACATACGGAGCAACTAATGGCGGAACAATTTTTCAAAGAGATAACAAAAAGAACTCATTCATTAAGGACGATTAATTGTGGACAACCATGATGATCGACACCTTTTTGTACTGAACCTTTTTAATTGTCCAATTAGTCTGTTGATAATTTCATCAAAGCTAAATTTCATCAAAGAAGGTACTGTAGTTATTTCTCACGCAAGTACTCAAGTATATTATTCAATGAAATTAGGAAAAAACTACGCTGTCTTCTTTGATTAATTTCATCTTAACATGGAGAAATTAATTAAAAAACAGGGAAAGGATCAGTATAAACAGAGACAGAATATGTCTATATTATTAAATAAAACTGTTTGCATGACGATATGCCGTTATATATATATAATTCTTAATAAATATAAACAGGTAAAAAAATTGCTTACTCAATTAGTGTTTCGTTTTTTTTGTAAGTAATAAAGGTTGTTATACCCTTCTTGTCTTGGTTTCTTCTTTACTTGAGTACTATATATTTGCTGTTTTAATCTTAACTGTTAGCCTCTTACCCTGAAGAACCGTTGTGTGAAATTGCGGTAAGTGGTGGCTCGCTTCTAGATACCTTGTATTATATATATATATATATATATATATATATACTAAGATAATTATATGTGGTACTAAGATTTGCTATTCGGACAGCCTTAATCTTAGAACTATATGATATACACGGTATATGAACGAAGCAAATAGGAAATTGTTCAGACTTCAGAGCTACGCTGTCGGATTTATACGAGGTTAGTGTTCTTTTTATTTTTATCAAATTATTAAATTTAATATGACTTCATACCTTGTGTACTTTGTTGGGGGCCTCTTTTGGAAAATCAAATACATCTAAAGTTTCCCTTGACACTCATTCACCTGTATATTATTATACTACCGAAATAATTTATCTTTTGTACCTGCTTGATGTCTCTAATGTAAAAGTCATACCTTTGAGTTGTTCATTTGCTGACGACTACATATTCTGTTTTCTAATGCTTAATGGTTTATGTTTTCTTCCAGATTTGGATTGATAGTTTCTCAGAGAGTTTTTCTGGTTTTCCTTCTAACACCAATAATATTAGGGTCATAAGCGCATATCATATAGTTCTAAGATTATGGGTGTCCGATTAGCAAATCTTAATACCACATATAATTATCTTAGTATATATATAGTGGCATGTTGTCATTCAAACAGTTTTTATTTAATAATATAGACATATTCTGTCTCTGTTTATACTGATCCTTCCCTGTTTTCTAATTAATTTCCCCATGATAAGATTAAATTAATCAAAGAAGACAGCGTAGTTTTTTTTCCTAACTTTAAACCTGTTTCATTGAATAATATACTTGAGTACTTGCGTGAGAAATAACTACGGTACCTTCTTTGATGAATTTTAGCTTTGATGAATTTATCAACAGACTAATTGAACAACTGAAAAGATTCAGTGGAAAAATTCATAAACACGATATGTCTATAGTATTCAATGAAATATGTTTGAATATATATATATATATATATATATATATATATATATATATATATATATATATATATATATATATAATCATACCAATCAAGGCGATAATGCCACAGGATGACTGAATATGGCAACGTTTGACGTTGCATGTAGATTTTTGAAAATTATTTGTGCCAAATTAGAAGAATGTTCTATAGACAAGAAGTACCAGAAAAGAAGCTAATACAATCTGAATTAATATTACATTTATGCAACAACAACAACAAAACGGAGACACCTATTTACGAAACTAGTAGCACACTTAAATTCCTGCAGTCTAGGTGCCAAGAAGGAAATCATCTCAGAGCAGCTGCAATTAAAATATTTGCAGAAATTTTTTTTTAATCATCTCACCCCAAGCAAGGCATTCCACTGCCACTATTGTGCATGGGGCTACATAGGGGAAGGTAAAGAGAAGGAGTGGTTAGACATTGGGAATGTCAGGAGGAAGGTGACAGATGAGTAAGGATAGCGAGGATGAGGTTTGGCAGATGGGAAGAGTGTTCTATAGAATGGGAGCAAGTTAGTTTGTTAGGAGGTGTCTATTGACCTTACATTTGAACTCCTGTAGATTGTAGCCGTCGGGGAAGCAATAATTTGGAAGAGAATTCCACAGTCGGGAAGTGCGAGGAAAGAAACTGTTGGAGTAGAAGTAACGGCTGCATTTTATCGGTTTCACTGTAAAAGGGTGGGATCTAGTTGCTAATCTAGTATCTCGTTCAAATTCGTATTTAGTGGGCACTAGTAATCTAAGTTCATGGGAGCAGAAGCCGTGGAAGTATTTATAGAAGAGACACAGGGAAGCCACGTCGCGCCGGTGGGAGAGAGACTGCAGGCGGTCTGCCAAGTCGGTATCTATCACATTACAGAAACCTCCTCTAAACCTTATCGAGAAGCCCGAGGAGAACAGCAGGGGCACCCGACCAGATAATGCAGCAGTATTCAATGAACGGGCGGATGGTAGATTTATAAATGTGCAGGATAGATTTAAACGGATAAAATTTCCGGGCCCTACACAGAGAACCGACTTTCATAGCAGCGGATTTAGCAATGGATTCGATATAGCCATTCCCTTTGAGGTCCGCTGAAAGTGTGAGACCAAGGAGGCGTAGTGTTTTACTCTCTGGGAGGCAAGCCTGGTCCATGCTAATGGGAGGTAGGTGAGATTGTCGATGATGGTTAATTGAGAGTAGCTTCGTTTTAGAATCATTAAAATTTACTAGCCATTTCTTACCCCAGTCCAATATGGATTGGAGGTCTTTTTCAATCTCGGCTGCGAGGTTAGCTTTGACGCCTACACCAGATTTTTGTAGGAGGCGAGAGTAAACTGTGGTGTCATCGGCGTACAAACCTATTTGGGCTCTTATGGAATCAAATAGGTTTGTACGCCGATGACACCACAGTTTAATGTGAGAATTGAGTAAGAAAATGCTTAAAGTTGAGATGTCAGGTCAAAACTGATTAATTTGTAGGCGGTTCTTTGAATTTGGTTTAGGATCTTGAGATATAAAGTAGCTACACCAGGCACTGCAGTAATATTCAATGAACGGGCGAATGGTTTGTTTATAAATGTGCCAGATGGATTCTGACGGAAAAAAGTCTTTGGCACAACATAGAAGACTAACTCTCCTAGCAGACAACCCAGAAATTGTTTCAATATAATCACACCACTTTATATCAGTGTGAAATATGGAGGTTAGTATCAGCGATGCTGATGGTAGAAAGAAAATATTCTCTATGGTGATTAAATGAAAGCAATTGTTGTTAATAATAGTCACAAGAAATACATCAGAGTAACCTCAAGCAATTTAAATAAAAGGTTACATGCATACACAAAAGGCATTTCATCAAACACATTAAATGCAATTGCTCTTCACCGTAATCAGACTGACAACAGTTTTGATTTAAATAACGCTGCTCTAATTAAAATATAAATAAGATTACGGAGAGGAAATTGTATAGAAATTATTTTAACTGCTAGATTCTTCTACACTAAACTTATTTATAAAAAAATTGCGAGATATGGTTCGTTGGTTTATGGACTTTCAAAGCAAAAACAGCTAAGTTTCTTCAATATCTAATTATTGACTTGAGTTCAGCATATACATATGCACAGAAATAATGCTATTTTGGATAAATTCGAAGCGGGTAAAAGCCGTCGGGAGCTAAAACGAACGTTTACCAACTATCTTCTCCTACCATCAACTTTATATTATTTAACAGAGGAAATGACGTTTTGAAAGATTTTTAAAGATAGACAGATGTTCACGCGATGCCCAGCAGCGCCCATTACGTGATAGCTTTAAAGAACACTCTTTAAAACACAAAAAATTACATTACAGCCAAGCATGAAGACATAACAAAAACAGCGGAAAAATAACATACTTGAAAATGTCCTATAAAGAACCTGAAAGCCCTTGGGAAGTCAAAAATTATGAAACACTTTTACATACCTTATCAACAGCAAAAAAAGAAACATATAAGAATATTGTAAAAATTAAATGACAAAATAATAAAATAGTCATTATCAGATTCTTCTAAACCAAACTTATTTCCGGGTTCTTACATCATTTCAACTTTCTTGGGAGAAAGTGGGAGAAAGTGGGATATTTAATGAGAACAGTTATAGAAACATGGAAAAAGAAGTGACTAAATAAAGTGACTAAATAAAATTACTAGACTATAGACAGAAAAAAAACGTGATTAAAAAAATCTTTCAATTTAAAATTTGAGCTTACCCATTCCGTCTTGCGTAGGTGTAATCCCACTCATGTAAACATCATTTTGATGAATTTCTAAAAATGAAATTCGTCATATATAGTAGCTTCTGATATATAAAATCTAATATATATCTTACTCCCACTCTCACTCATTCTCTCTCTCACTCTCACACACACAGACACACACATGAAAATAAGGTCAACATTGTTTATAGTTAAATATTTTTCCATACTTATTACTTGTGGATTTTAAATTCGTTTTTACTTGTTGAGGAGATGGAGTTTGTTATTGTCTTTGATATAAGGCTGTATATGTGCATAATTAATTTATGTACGTTTATAAGGTTGTACATTTGTGTGTATTCATGAGGTATATTTTTAAGTTTGTGTATATAAAAGTTACTGTATATGTTTCATTTTATTATAAACATATCGCCCCAGACAAGACAGTTTACTGCCACTGGTGCGCAGGGGAATACATAGGAGGAAAGTTATCAAAAAGAGTGACAGATCATAGGGGGTGTCAGGAAGGTGGTAAGAGACAAATGAGAATACTGATAAGAGTGGAGTGGACGGAGAAAGGAGCATGAGAAAGAGGATGCAAGTCCATGATTTAAGAGATGTCTATTGACTTTACATTTAAATTCTTGGAGATTATACCTGTAGAGAAAGCAAGTATACGGAAGGGAATTCCACAGGTGAGAAGTGCGAGGAAAGAAGCTGAGAGAGTATAATTTGCGTTTACATTTTATTTAGTTCACTCTAAAAGGGTGGGACCTAGTTGATAACCTTGTGGCTCGAGTAAATTCATATATAAGGGTCACCAGAGAGCTAAGTTCATCGGAGCAGATGCCGTGAAAGTATTTATAGAAGTGACATCGTTAAGCCACATTGCACCGGCGGGAAAGTGACTATATCTGAGCTGCCAAGTTGGAATCGACCACATTTACAGATTCTCCTTGGGATTTTGTCAAGAACTACTAGGTGGAAAGCAGGGGCACGTGACCAGATATGGCAGCAGTATTCAGTGCACGGGCGGATGGTAGATTTATATATGTGCAAGATGGATTCAGACGGGAAAATCTTCCTGGCCCTACACAGAGAACCGACCTTCTTAACAGCAGATTTAGCTATGTATTCGGTACAGTCATTCCACTTAAAGTCTGTTTTGAGAGTTAATCCCAGGAGGCGCGGTGTTTACCTTTCAGGGAGACTAGCCTGATACATGCTAATGGAGCATTAGGAGCGATTGACTGTAATGGTTAATTAGGTAGAAGATTTATTTGTGAAAAATTAAAATTCAGCCATTTCTTATCGCAGTCTACCACGGATTGAAGGTCTTTTTCAAGTTCAGCCTCGGCAGAATTTTTGATCGAGGCAAGAGTAAACCGTACTGTCGTCAGTGTATATGCCTACTTAGTATGTTATTGCATCGGGGAGACGCGTAGGCCTTATGTGTATGTCCGTGCCGGGATGTGTATATATATATATATATATATATATATATATATATATATATATATATATATATATAATGTGCGTGCGTGTGTGTGTGTGCGTGTGTGCGTGGTTATGTGATTATGTATGTTGTTTTTAATGTTGACATATTTCTCCAAAGGCGACACTTGACCGATGAAATATTAACCTTTCATTTTCTATAGCTTATGACATCAAGTTTATAACACCCAGGAAAAAAAATAACTCATGTAGAGTGACGTCGTATCTGTTTAAAATTTCCTATAAAAAAAAACACTTGTAATTTGCAGGTTGATGAGATGCATACCAAAAACATACCCATCTCAATGCATTGGGTTTTTCATTTACGTATATCCTTTTGCTCTGAATAGTACACATTAAGTTTTCTGCATGAAGGTAACTCTATAATGATTTATACTAAAACGATCTTTTTAGATTATCCTCTCAGTTTAAGGATTTAACACTAATAACATATATATATATATATATATATATATATATTGTCATCCGCAGACAGATCTGTTTCGCCGTATCACAGCTCATCAGTACGGTTAGACTCCGATTGCTTTTTTACCCAGGATTGAAATCCGACCGAAATGGCGTCAGTCGGCAACTCTAACCCTGTGCTATGGGCGTTCGGTGGAAGTCGGCAGAATATGCAGCAACCTTTCTTCCAAACTTATTTCATTCATGAGATATTTATTTTTTACAGAATCCATACTTTTTCCAGTTTTGTAAGGGTCAGGGCATACAAAAATATTCCATAATTTTTATTGTCCCAAGCGTTTTCAGCCACTTTTATAATTAAAAGTTATTGAAAAGAAAACAAGGAAGGAAGGAAGGAAGGAAGGAAGGAAGGAAGGAAGGAAGGCAATTAGTGTTTCAATTCGATAAGACCAAAAGGAAAGAAAGTGCCAAATCTAAAGTTGAATTAAAAGAATACATTTTATTTGAAAAGACTAAAACATTACAGAGAGAAAGAAGTAAAGAAACCAATACACTCAAACAAAGAAAGAAAGAAAGAAAGAAAGAAAGAAGAGTAATGAGGAAATTATACAAAATTAATTTAGATATTCAGCGAAGCATTTACGAAAATAAAATGACAGTAATTTATCTTAATCATTTTAAGACAGAAAGAACGTTTTGGCATATATTAAAAAAGCAGTAAAGGTAAGGTATTTTAACAGTGAAGAAAAAAAAGAAAATGTCTTATCTGCAGTAATTGAGGACAATGAGAAAGAAAGTAATTACAACAGAATGATACAACCAGCAATAAACAAAATGATGAAAAACTGAAAAGACTACGGTGGAAATTACCAAAATACAAAACGAAAACAAAAACGACAATATTTAGTGGAGTGTTAAAGAAAATAATGCTGCACATATTTCACCAAAAGAAAGAAAGAAAGAAAAAAAGAAAGAAAGAAAGAAAGACATTAGAAAAAGTAAAGGAACTGTTAATTTTTATGGGAGACGTTAAAGACATAAAATAGAAGCTATTTCCTCATCATTGATTGAAGAAAGAATTGATGAATGAAAGAAAGAAAAAATCTAAGATAGAAAGAAAGAATGATAAAGGGAAAGTTCAATATAAGAAAATATACGCGGAAATTGTCGGATATTGAAAAAAATATAACAGAAGGAAACTAGTAAAAAGGAATAAACTGCGGAAACTGGGGGAAAAAAACATTGTAAGAAGTGAATGATGGAAGTAAGGATGCAATTAAGCAAGAGAGATAAAAGAAGGATGAAGCAGAAAGGCAAACGTACCGAGGAAAAAGTAAGGTATATATAGATCTAAAATTTTACAAAGTAATCATCGAAGCATCTCGGTCAGGCAAGCGGATGATCATCAAAGAGTGTTCTCGTTTTTGCTGTTGGCTGAGTGATCGATGACTCAATTGCTCAGCCTTCGTTGCATAGGTTATCTCCACTGTCATATTTAAGGCTGCTAGCGAATAAAGGAACAGAGAATAGTAATGTATGTATGTACGAAGGTATTTTTGCATGCATATACATATATATATATGTGTGTGTGTGTGTGTGTGTGTGTGTGTGTGTATGACTTCTTTCGTCAGATGCTATTTCTCTCACACACACACATACACACACACACACACATACATATATATATATAATGTATCGAGGCAACATAATTTCCTAAACATATACTGTTAAATATAAGAGAGAATGAATATCTATTATGTTTAATCATTGTAAACATTGTATTTTAACTTTAATTTCAGGTGAAAATAAAGACAAATTTTTCCAACATTTGGTTCTAAGCTTTCGGCTCACATGAGCCATCTTCAGAGAGGTTACAAGGACATTAACATAAAGACATCCACCATCAAAGACGATTTTACCTTATGTTGACACAAAAGTTTGCTAAGCAATGATAACAGTTAAATCTTTTAAGCCTACCTGTGTAGTAATATATAGCTGTCTTGTTCGAGTTGAAGTATTTGTTGGTATAAAGCTTCAGTTTCTATTTGTTTAAACATTGATTTAGATTTCTGTGCGACATGAAAATTTGGTCCGTGTTTAAAGAATTCTATTTCATCTGGAGTGAGTTGATAGTCCGATAGCTTAATGAAGTTGTCATTTATGTTTGGTAAAAGTATTTTTCCTTAATGATAATAATTCTTAAAAAGAAAAATTATATTTAAACATAAACATGATTACTGTTTTTTTTAACTCTATATAAAAATAAACGGAAATAAAGAAATATTTTGAATATGAAATTTTATTTTAATGCAAAACCTATGTTATATTTATGATAGGTGGGCTTTCTGTTTTATGTTTAGAATAAACAGGGTTTAAAGTTGTCTTAATAGCTATATATATAAAAGGCAATCTGGGAGTCTGTGTGTGACTGTCCCCTATGCACGTCTACATTTTTTAAGCTACAGGGAAGCCATGTGAACACATACCTTTTGAGTTTAAGTTTAGCAATTTTTATCTTTCGCACTTTTTGGCCAACGCAGTCGATTGTTTACATTTGCTCCTAAAACATCTAACTTCTAAGATGGTTGCTAAATTATGTCACAGAAATCAAATCACACGTGTCAAATGCGACTAAAAATAAAACCGTGAGTCTTTATATTTTATTTTTGTTCTAACGTTTTAAAAATTCATTTAATCAACAAAAAATGTGAAAATTTTTCCCAGTAATTTTGAAACAAAAGAAATATTTTTAAAAAAGCGTTTTTTCAAACAAAAATAAAATATATAAAAAAAAGGGTAAATTTTCGTTCTAGGACCCGAAGGTTAAATGTTTCTAAAATAGTCATATTTTCGTGCAAATGTATAATCTGAACGAAAATCAGCAATTAGATATTGAAGAAACCGACCTTTTTTTATGATAACGACCAGAAAAAATCGGACATCTCGTTCTTTTTGTCAGCCATTACCAGCTTAGTAAGAGCCATTCGCTGCAGAACGATTTTAGGTGTAGGAAGAAAACGTGGGCCTATTAACTTCCGTTACAGAAAATTTCTTTTTTTTTTATTTTTGGTACTTAATTTCAGAAGAAAGTTATTAACATTGAAACAAGTGAAAAAATAAGTTATTTGCGTGGATAAAAAGTTATTTGCATGTGTTTGCGTATATAAGGGATATTAGTCTTCGGGTCGTAAAACGAAAATTTACTATGTCTGCATTTTGAAATATCCTTCGAAAATTTCTGAAATTCATTTAGTCAACAAAAAATATATATATTTTCACCCGTAATTTTGAAACAAAAAACAAACGCAATGTTATTTACAATGTCACACAAAACATCAACTCACATTTATGCAAAACAAAAGAAAATAGATTTTTTAGTGGAATTTTTGATTTTTTCTACAAGGCATTAATTACATCTTTCACATTGTAAGATTTGGTTTTAGCTACAATATTTCAATAGATACTATTCTTTAATTGTCAGAAAGATCGGGGAGCAGTGCTATTCATCTATCTCACATTACCTAAACTCATTTGATGATGACAAAAACGGAACTTCTGAGGAATTTCACTGGGACCAATGAAAAATCTGATATCAGTATCGAAATATATGCTAACTCGGTATACAATATCATCTGTCATACATTGGCCGTTTAAGGAATAGATTTTATTTCTTCGGCAGTTGTATTTATTTTTTGCAAATTGATTGACGTTGTTGATTTGTTGTAGATATATTTATTTAGTATAATTTTGTTCTGATGGGTTATGGAATATTAAACCCATCTATAGCTGATCTTCATATTATTTTGTTAAAATATTTATATGACAGTGATTGAAGTATTTATGAATTAAATTCGGAAAAATTATTCCAATATTCGTTTGAACATTATGATTATAAAGGGAAGGAAACATAGCACATTGTGTTTATTTATTTTTACCTTTTTTTTTCTAAATATTCTATATATATTTTATGTTTTGCTTATCTCGAATGTTTTTATATATCAAATTTTGTTACTATTAAATATTTCCATATTGCTCGACTATAAGAAAGATTAGGCTTTGGTGATAAATGATTTAGAAGGTTGACAATTTTGAATTCTGCTCCTTCAATAATGGGCTAAATCGTAGGGCAGTATGGGCTCTGTAACGATGGTTCACATCTAGCAGAATAAAAATTCTGATTAAACACTGGCAAACCACATTATGCAACTGAGAAAAAATCGTGGAATTCATGTTGCTTTGATGATTTAGTCTACGGTCGTGCTTCATCCATCTAATGATTAAATGAAAATGTATCGAAACTTTCGATAGCAGTTCTACAGCGAAGTCATATGTCATGTTGAGAGATGGTTTTGAGCGGAGTAGCTGTCTTTAAACTGCGGTTCATATCATATTATGTGTTCTCCCAGAAATATAAATATGGTTATCGTCTTCTTTATGTGTCATGTCCAATCAGGACGTAGTTGATCATAGCTATCAACCATTTCCCGTCTTTTGTAGTTTTTAAGAAATTATCTATTTTTCCTATTTTTACTAAACGTGATTCCACTATCCATTTAATAAATCTCACTGAGTATGTTATGCGCGGTCATCCTTTGTCCCTCTCACTTTCACTCTCGACTTTGAATATAAGATTTTTGAAGCCTTTTTACTTCATTATCTTATCTAAATTATCTCTTCCTGTTTTCATGTATAAGTATTATTTTTGTTTTATTTTCACGAAGACTTTGTACTCGCTCCAAGTTCGTCCCATGATATCATCAGCAATCTGTAGAACCACATTTTTGTGTGTCAAGTTTATTGAAGTCTCTTCTTCATCTTTAGGGAAACTTTGCAGCATTCACTGGACTTTAATATTTTAGGCGTGGTAGAACAATGCATTAATATATATATATATATATATATATATATATATATATATATATATATATCCCCAGATAGATCTGTATCACACCTCATCAGTACGGTTAAACTCCGACTGCTTTTTTACCCAGGATTGAAACCCGACCGAAATGGCGTCTGTCAGCGACTCTACCCCTGGGCTATGGGCGTTCAGTGGAAGTAAGCAGACTTTTTAACGCACATCATTATACGCGCCCAATAGCTAGAGCGGTCTAATTCATTTCACTGAATGAGCGATGCGTACACGCCAGAGTAGCTACTGTTTATCAAAGTCTTCTATTTTTCCAGAGTGCTCAATCAGGGTGTGAGAGCGTAAATATCGTCATTCCGCAGACAGATCTGTTTCGCTGTATCACAGCTCATCAGTACGGTTAGACATATTGTGAGAAGCCGTGAACGTTTTCTTGAAAGTGTATATTTATTGTTTTTGTAATTATACATGTTATGAAACATATATATATATATATATATATATATATATATTGTTGAAGTGTAAATATGCTTAGTGCCAAGCCAAGATTCTGTTTGTTTTTGTTTCAATGGTTTACTGATAAAAATATATTCTGGCAAGCAGATCGTAAGGTGCTCAATAATGAGTTAGAGATAGAGCGTTAATATAATTAATATAGAGAATTTTGCCACATATCTGAGCAGAATTATGCCGATTTCGATGTTTCATAAGGGTACTATTATGATGTTCTCATTTCTCAGGACTTTATTTAATCTGCTGTCGTTTCCCACTCCTTTTCTTATTTCTATGGAGATTAGTATAATTGAATATCTTTGTATGAGTGGTTCTATAGACGGCATTTTAATTTGACAACTTATTGTTGAGTTTTCATTTTTTTAGTCTGTCGCATTGTTTGCATGTGATTCATCTGTAGAACTACTCAGATACAAAGATACTTAATTACAGCAAACTCCATATAAATAAAAGAAAAACTAGAAAACACAGCATATGAAAGGACTCCCTGATGAGAGAAAACATCATAATTGTGCCTTCATGAACTTCGAATCAGCATAACACTGCTGAGTTAAATGACAAACATTTTCACATTAATCCTATATATATATCCTAGCAGTATAGTCCGGCGTTGCTCGGGTGTAATGAAAGCTTTTAAACTAATCCATGGTACAAGAGATCAGACTCAGCCTAAAGAATATTTGTGTGACGTTTGGTGAGAATCAGATAAAAATTGTGGATTTGTATAAAAGACATACAAACAGATAAACAGACAAACACTCAAACATCTTGCCTTTTATATATATATATATATATATATATATATATATATTATCAGTTTTTTGCACTATTGTAAGAACTGCGGCCTTGAAACTCCTGAATATCGTTTCTTATGGCTTTGTCTATTAGTGTATCAAATTTGATTAAAATCAGACCACTCCTTCTATAACCCGATTTTTTCGATTATCGATTTTCGATATTCATAGTACAACTGTGCAAATTTTCAAGAAAATAGGTTCAGCCGTTTCGGAGTCGATAGGTAACGGACACACACACACACACACAGATAAAGTTCCATTTATAAAGAAGTTTATATATATATACATATATATATATATAGAGAGAGAGAGAGAGACAGAGACAGACAGACAGAATAAAAGATACAAACAGACAGTCAGACAGACAGACAGACAAAGAAAGAGTGTTTGATTTTACTGGAGTATGAAAGAATAAATGCTATTCTATACTATTTCTCTTTGAAACACATCATGCAGGTATGGATAATTTTGAAGCCAGCGGCGAGATCGGATGAAAGGAACAATTCATAATTGCTGAAAAAATCGCTAGAAAACAGATATCTCCAATGTCGAAAAGCCAAAAAGCGACCATTGTGGGTATAGCTGAATATACAAAAATTAGTTACTCTTTTTTTTTTCAAAGCATTTTGCTAAAACTCGGCAAATACGTCAACCTGACAGAGGAATTTAAAATTATGGAAATTAAAGGTGACAGCAGTCTCAGAAGTGATGCAAATGTAAGTGATATTTTCCAAGGAGAATTCAAGAGCGGAATACAAAAAAGAATCGGAGCTGAAATAAGCGAAAACTCTTGAGAATATTTAGTCTCCAAAAACATATTCGTAGAATTCAATTTAGGTTATTTTAATTTATTTTTATTTCTTTTGATATACCTTAGACCGATTCAGTACTAAGGAACTTTAGTAATACATGGTTTGTCGTATTTTGTTTTTTCAATATTCTCTTACGTGAATTTATTTTTTCTATATTTCCCTCTTTATTCAAGGTTGTCGGCTTTTTCACTTGACATGTATTGTTCTGCATTAATCTTGTCCGCTTATTTGCTGTACTTTTGTTCTTCTAACTTCGTAAGTATTGTCAACTCGAGACTCCGAGGAAAGATTTTGATGGACAAATAATGTCAAATCAGTATTTTTACCGTTTTTGTCTTCGTTTTTAGAAAAACTTCAGCTGAGATTCATTTTGAGATGCATAATTGAGAAATGCGGTAATTAAATAAAAATCGTAAATATATTCTGAAGTAATTCGCCTGGTGTTAACAAATGAAAATTTACAAAAAAAAAAAATAAATAAAACTAGACTGATCGAAAAATATTTACTACTCACACGTAGTTGTTAATTTTATTTTTCTTAATCATTTTACCACAAGCAAGGCAAAAATCTATTAAGATAAAAGTTTGGGTTACTGGGTGTTAGCAAATATGAGATAAAACATTATTGAGGAGAAAGAACAATAAAAGAACTAGAGACAGAAGATATTCTTTATAATTCAAGTTTGGGTTTATAATTCAAGTTTGGGTTACTGGGTGTTAGCAAATATGAGATAAAACATTATTGAGGAGAAGGAACAATAAAAGAACTAGAGACAGAAGATATTCTTTATAATTCAAGTTTGGGTTTATAATTCAAGTTTGGGTTACTGGGTGTTAGCAAGTATAAGATAAAACATTATTGAGGAGAAGGAACAATAAAAGAACTAGAGACAGAAGATATTCTTTATAATTCAAGTTTGGGTTTATAATTCAAGTTTGGGTTACTGGGTGTTAGCAAATATGAGATAAAACATTATTGAGGAGAAGGAACAATAAAAGAACTAGAGACAGAAGATATTCTTTATAATTCAAGTTTGGGTTTATAATTCAAGTTTGGGTTACTGGGTGTTAGCAAATATGAGATAAAACATTATTGAGGAGAAGGAACAATAAAAGAACTAGAGACAGAAGATATTCTTTATAATTCAAGTTTGGGTTTATAATTCAAGTTTGGGTTACTGGGTGTTAGCAAATATGAGATAAAACATTATTGAGGAGAAAGAACAATAAAAGAACTAGAGACAGAAGATATTCTTTATAATTCAAGAATATCGCATGAAAATAAAATTGATAGTGAAAATTATTTTTTAATCTATATTCTGACTTGAAATAATTGAAATTAAATAGCAATTTGTAATATCTATGTTTTTTTGTTTATAAGAAAATAGTAATGGTGATATTTATCATTTCCTTGTAAGTAATATTCACTATCGATTGACCGAATTGCTACCCTTAGTATCGATTCAAAAATCTTTGTCTTCTATTTGCATGTGCCGTGTCCTTCAGGACGTAAGTGATCATGACTCTCCAAAATTTTCTGCCCTTTGTAAAATTTCCTCTTTTTTCTATATTTTCCATTCCGGTTTCTACCGACCATTTTTAAAAGTTTACCAACAAGTTTACGTGTTTTTCTCCCCTGTCAATTTTGCTTTAAGAAAGTCCAGTCATTATCACATTTTCTAATTCCTTTTTCTTCATTATGCGCCATAGAAATTATAATTATCTCTTCCAGATATTATATAATTATAATCTGATAGGTACCGACTTGGCGCGTCGACTACAGCCACTTCCCCACCGACGAGATGTGGCCTCCCTTTGTCTTTACTATAAATACTATCATGGCATCTGCTCCGACGTAGTTAAGTCACTGGTGCCTCTGCAGCAGGTGTTTACTCGTGAAACCATATTGGCAACTGATTCCCACCCATTTACAGTTAGATTAACCAAATGCAGACGACAATTCTACTTCTTCAGCTTCTTCTCTCGCACTTCCTACCTGTGGAACTCGCTTCCATATTCTTGCTTTCCTGGCGGCTACAACCTCCAGGAATTTAAATGCAATGTCAATACTCATCTATTAACCACTTAACTCTAGTTCTTTCACCACCCCGTATATCCGTTCCTTTCTCTCCACCTTTGCAACTGTCGTCACACCTGTATTCCCATCCTTCTATTGCTCCTTTCTAACTGGTTCGTCTTCCACTTCACTCTCTTCTACTTTATCTTTTTACTCTTATGTAGCCCCCTGCACATCAGTGGCCTTACCGCCTTGCTCGAAGTGATATGATTGAAAAAAAACTTTTTTTTCCAGATTTTATATAATGTTCCAGATGTTACATGAATTATATATGTTATAATTGTTCTTTTTGTTTCGCTTTTCTATAAAACTTCAAAGTTGTCTAAATGTTTGGTACATAGAATCTTCAGCATCCTTCTGTAGAAGCACATTTCTGCTACCTCAAGGAAATACATTTCTCAAGTCTATTAGCTTTTATAGCTCTTTTTAGTACTGTTCTATTTCAGTTAGTGTGAGACATCAGCGTCTTGATTTTGCAATTAATTTCACTTCGAGTTACATTTTTTTATTCATTTTAATAAATGCTGCTGTTAAAAGACTTCAGACGACAGTTTTTTGTATTTACTAACCTTCTTCCTTCGTAATTTTGAAGTGATACGATGAAGGAAAGTTTTCTTTAAGGCCTACAGGCATCATTTGTCGATTTTAAATACAGATCTAGAAGAACCGTTATGTGTAGCTAATAGTATAAATATTTATGAATGTCTTACATGCCATACATGACATTGATATTTTAATTTGAATCTAACGATGCTTTTGAACAATATAACGCGAATTTTTATGTTAATATCTTCTTTTACAAAATTGAAAAGCGCCAAACGCTAGGATCTACAATTATGAACAATAATAATAATAATAATAATAATAATAATAATAATAATAATAACTGTAAAATTTTACATTTCTTTTATTTTATTTATTTATTTATTTATTTTTTTGTTTTGATATTGAACTCGTGAAAAAAATGGAACAACACCCTCGTGGAGTAATGCAAGTGAAATGTTTTTAATATGATAGTGATCTTGTTCATCTTGGAATTTTTTCTTAGTTAATTAGTTACTAAGACAAATCAATCAAACGTTTAATATATATCCTATAGAACTCTCCCGTCATTCTTTTCATTTTCCCAGGGTGGGAAGTTAGCAATTTCCAAACGTAACTGTCCTAATGCGCTTCAAGGAAACAAATTTTGTTAGATTCTGAATCTTTTTTTCAGTATGTGTGCCCTGTCATGCTGTTGGGGCCTCAATATGCATAGAAATTTTAGATTTGAATTTTACATGGCACAAGATCATTCCCAAAGACTTCATAACTAAATTTCTGCATTCCAACAATAAATTTATACGGTTGCAATCACTCATCAAATTAACAAATGGAACATTGAATAAATGATCAAAGCATTATTTGTTATAAAACAAAGTGTATTAACAGATAACAAGATTTACATACTTTGTACAGACGTTGAGTGTGTCTGATTAAAATGTCTTTCATTTTCTGCAGAAGATTGTGTTAAAGTTTTTAGGTAAGTTGCAAAATTCTTTGTTACTGGAAGACTTAGATGTGTCAAATGTAATTTATGTTTGGATTAATATTGATAGAAATTTGGTGTAGAATACTGAATTTGTGAATAGGTTCATCTTGTGAGTTTTAGAAGATTGGTTCAGTAAAAAAGGGGTGAGATGGACTGACGTGTTATACCGACGAGAAATTCGTCGTAAAATCGTCGTAAACATGGCAGTTTGGAATTTAAATTTAAAACCTTGTACTTTTAAACTACCGTCTTATAATAACTGAACATCATGGTACTTTAAACAAATGTTAGAGGAAATATTATTAACTACATGCCAGGAAGTTCCTTTTTTTACAAAAGACTGGGAAATAATTTCACTGTGCCGAACTGCTAATTTACTCAGGCGCATTTTATCAAAAAATATATAAACACTGCACATGTTGCAAATCAGAAATTGTATAAAGTCGCAATATTTCCATTGAGTTGTTAGAGATAGGGATCACTTACCTGGTTCTTCTCATATAAAGTTTGAAAGGTGCTCTCATATACCAAATAATACAACAGGATTTGGACGCACCTCCCAAAATCTAGATGACAGCCTAGCAGCTGATCTCTCCTTGGACCTAGCTTTAACATCTCAATGTTGGTTACATTCAATTTGAGTTTGAGTTTTGTTTAACGGTATACCAACCTCTTTGGGTTATTTAATGCCAAAATATGGGGATTAAAGCTATTTTTTAATGTTCCTTTGTAGTGAGAAAGTATATTTTTCTATAAAATTCCGTTTTTATGCATATATTTCTATAAAAAAAAGTATATTGTTATACTTTCATAATGTTTTGACCTCCGTTTAGGAGTTAACTATTAGCCCATAGCTGTGACCCTAACAGGTGCTACCACTCCTGGTTAGGGTAGATATGGGAACAACAGCAATTATGAGGTAGTTCCATGCTCCTCAGAATCCTCCCAATCAGAGGCCTTGCTGCTGGATGCAATTTACCGTCATATCCAGGACTTGTCACATTCAATACCTCAAAACATAAACTTGTAAAGTTTCATATTACTCAACATTCTGAATTTTCGTCTCTCTCACTGAGCGAGTGTTCGCTCAAGGAGGCCCCGTATCTTGAACGCCTGTTGTGACTTAAGCTCACCGCAGGAATTAAGCTTGGTTCTATTATATTTAATCTTTCTCTAAATAAGGCTAAACAAATTGTCATTTCCCTGTAGTACTCCAATAAATACTTCATACTCTTTTTATTCTCTCCCTTTACAAGAATTAGAGCAGACCAAAAATTTGTCAGGCTTCATAGAATCCAAAATGTATACGCAGTATTGTAGGTGATGATTTTTTTAATATTACATCCCTATTTCTACAGGCGTAACGTTTTCAATCCTGTCGCTGTTTTCATAGAAAGTATTCAGACTAACTTTATTCTTTGGTTAGCTAAGATCTACCGCAACGCGTACACTGAGGCAAATCAAGCTCTTTCCATTTATATTCCTTTCGTTTCATTTGGATCGCTTCTTTCCAAGAATTCTTGCCAGGTGGATTTTTTGGTGCCTACTACAATCTTAACCTCTTCAAATCTATGGTTAACCATTATCTTTCACATATATACGCCTAAAACGTTCCCTTAACTCTTACCGAGAACATAATAATCGTCTTCAGTAATCCCTACATTGAGTGACCTTCGGGTCTTTTATAGAGTGAATATTAGTAAAAATAAAGGCATATATTTTTAGCATAAGTGTAGGTATTGGTAATGATCCGGGAATAGATTTTGCTAAATATAAAGCAAAAGTCGGTTGTTAATGCTTTGAAACTTTAGTTCAGATAGTTATGTTTCGTATTTTGCCAGAATCGGTTAGTATGATACATTCAAGAATCTGAGTCAGAACTCCCTTAAAAGTATTTACAAGTAAGTGAACGTAATGAGCCCGACTGGGAATTCGAACTGAAGTCTTGAATTTCTCATACCAAGCTGATATCTATTATTTACACTCATCGATTCTGGTAAGATACGAAACATGACTATTAATTTAGAACTTTAGTAACTTGCTGGCTATGTTATAAATGGTAGGAACTTTATATTTAAAAAGCATAGCTATCTCAGTAAACTTGTTTATGCAATATTCACTCGGAAGAACAAAGCAAAAATGTTTCATCTTTAAATATCCCACCAACAGTTGAAAAAAATCTCTAAAAAGGAACAAAGTAAAAATAATCAATACCGGAATAAATTTTTCAGAAAAGCCACTTGGGGAAATCTCCAGCATTGCTGAGCCGTTTCACCGACACTACGACTACAACGACTTACAACGTTTGTTATTTTTATCCGTTGCAAAAGAGAAAAGATCACTTAGGTTATACATGACAATTTTCAGTTCTGTAAATTACAATACATATACATGTACATGAGATGATGATAGATAACAAAAATAAAATCTGGGAATCACTTCCAGAATATTCCTGATGTGTTCTATCACCTAGTCAAATCGAAAATTATGCTAATGTGATTGGTAAGATCAACAAAATCGATGATCAATAGGAACCTTTGGAAAACGAATAAAGAAACTAAACACATGCACTCTGAATTTTCCTTACCTCGGTGTCTATCTTACATTAATAATTAAATTAACTGCAAAGTCGAGCTTGAATCAATATCTAATGATTTCTTGGTGAAAAAAATGGAAAATAAGTAAAAATTTTATCGAATGCACAGATTATTATTATTATTATTATTATTATTATTATCATCATCATAAATTTAAGTGATTTTTTTAAACAAAAAATAATTTAATTATAGGTAAATATACATCTTATACAAACTTGTCAATGTATCAGTGAACACATCAGTATGATATGTATTTGCATATGTATCGAGTGATGAGTTTTGGCTTTAATACATTGTTACTGCGGGATGAAGAAGCTCATCGCTCATTAGAGTTTTCTTTTTTCCTTTTTAATATCTGTGAAATGTGTTGAATAAGACAGTGGACTTGTTTCCCGCTGTCTGACCCGAGCTTAGGCCTTTAAAGCGAGAAAAACTCGACTGGGAGAATGGAAAGATTCATAAGAGTTCTAAGAATACCTTGAATATCCTTGCGACGAGGACATATGTGTCTAGGCCGGGAATTTGTAATCAACTCACTAATTTCACTCTTCGCGTATACATATCTGTCGATGTATGTATGTATGTCTGCATCCATCTATCTATCTCTTTCTCTCTTCCCCCCTCCTCTCTCTCTCTCTCTATATATATATATATATATATATAGATAGATAGATAGATAGATAGATTCAAAAGTTCTGCAGTATAATTGTATTGAACATTTTTGAATACAAATGTGTACTGGTCTAATATTGTTATGCCCCAAAACTAAGTAATTAAACAATATATATATATATATATATATATATATATATATATATATAAAAGATTTTCGATTATCACTAAGGATAATACATATTCCACCGCTTTGATGTTATTATCGCGGCTCGTCTGACGAAAGAGGTGAAATATGTATTATCCATAGTAATAATCGAAAATCTTTTATAAATTATATTACTCTGTTAAATTAAATAAATGAAATTAGCATTCAGTTCTCTTGAGTTCGTCTGTTTTGGAATTTACCTGGATTACATACACAGTGTACTATTTTATATATATATATATATATATGCGAAATACGTCGGTTTGATGCTTTGACACACATGTTCAAGGGATGATTTTGGATGTGGATCATTAGTGTGTCGGACCTTTTAACATTTTAACATCTTCTCTACGTTGACCCAGCCGATCGGTTATCGACTTCTGTGCTATCCGTCAGCTACAAATGTTCTCATCATGAGCGCAGTCTACTGTGACTCGTATTCGTCTGGCATTTTATAATCAAATTATAAACAACTTCAGGTTCACCAGCTTTCGCGATCCTCTACAGAGAAGAAAGCGAAACCAATTAGCCGTTTCGCTTCTCTCAGGAAATGTTGCTTCTGTGTGTGTGTGTGTGTGTGTGTGTGTGTGTGTGTGTGTGTGTGTGTGTGCGTGCGTGTGTGTGACAGTCATGGGCAATCTGCGACCACATGTGGCTCGATTAGTTCTCTGAAGAGCAACATTCTGAGGAAAGTAACGTTTAGTAAAATGTTGTTTCCGGTTCTCACTTGTTCAGTCACACGCAACGGTATACATAAACGATATATATATATATATATATATATATATATATATATATATATATATATAGTAATCCGCAGACAGATCTGTTTCGCATCTCATCATTACGGTTAGACTCCAATTGCTTTTAACCCAGGAGTGAAACCCGACCGAATTGGCGTCAGTCGTCAATTCTACCTCTGGTCTATGGGCGCTCAGTAGAGTGCTCTAATTCATTACTGAATGAACGATATATATATATATATATATATATATATATATATATATATATATATATATATATAATCAAATGTCAAGTAGACAATGACTGAATACAAATGTTAATTAATTTAATCCGTTTTCATCCCTACGCCAATCAAAGATTTTGTTAAATTTTTAGTCGGACTAATTTTTAATCCGACTTAGAGTTTTCTTTTTTAATTCGTAAATTCACAGAAATGTTTCACCACTGCGAAAAAAGGCTTGCTCGATATCATTGGGAACAATGTGGCTATGGTAATAGTGCTTATTGTCTGACAATACCGTGCCCTAAAAGCCACCCATGTTGGAGCATTATGTATATCTATAAAAATAAGCAGCTCTCAAAAGCGTGCTCTATGCCACATTATAAATCATGATATATGCCTGAAAGTTCTTAATTCAAAAAATTCTACTCTTGCGTGACAATAACAACGGCTACTACTTCAGCCTTTAATCTTAATAAGAAGTTATCATCACAGGCTCTATTTTCTGAATATTGGCTATGCGTAAATATATTTCACGTTTTCATCTGTTTATGAGTTTTACTATAAGCTTTGTTTTCTTTTTGCTGCAACTGTTGATTTTTGTGTTTTGGTTCGGTTTTCTAGAGAATCTAATAAATACAAATCACGTTTGTATTTAAAATGAATTTCATGATTGATTTTTTCGTGTTGTTTAACTAATTGTATCATTCAGCACTTTGTTCTTTTTATATATTTAGTATGCCAATATTTGTTGTCTTGTATGACAGTCCTAGCTGAATAAGATCTTTTCCGCATCCTTTACTAGGTATATATAGACGGTCTGTATCAGCATTTTTACGATGCATGATATGTCCAGAAGAAGCATTCCTGTCTTAGAATCCATAAATCTGATGCTATTTAGGGGGCAGAAAGAAAATGTTGAAACGATACTAAATGACTGGAAAAGCCAGGCTATTAATGGCCATAATTATCTTCTGAGAATCCAGTTCAATTGTTAATATAAGTTTCACTTTTTTAGAGCACTCTTTTCACACTCTTTTTGTGATTTTTATGTTGAATTCATTCCCCCTCATTTAAACCGAAAAACTTCTCTTTTTTTCTAAATCTTAATGTTTTCCCCAAAGTCTAAACAAATAAAAAAGGCTTGTAGTAGTGATCTTCGTTAAATTGGTGGCTTTATATTATCCAAACCGAATTTTATTCTAATGTCATCACTGAAACATTTCACTTTTTTCAGATCATTCATCTCCCTGTATTTCATTGCACATAACTTTACGTCCGCCGTATAAAAAAGATGACTTTTTTTTAGATATTTTCTAACTATATTGAGAACTGTTAAGTTTGCTGGTTTAATGCTATTAGTGATATACAATGTAGTAAGGGAGACAAAGATTCACCTTGAAATATTCTTTGATGTTGATGTTTATAAGACAGACCTATAGATTCCATTCATATGATTGAGGTATAGTGTTGTTTTCCACATCAAAATACATTATGTGATGAAACTAATGATACATTGTATATATTTAAAGACTTTAATATTCAAGAATGAGGTGCATTATTGAATTCTCCACTGTAATCAAGCAATGCTCGGGTTTTTTCTTTGTATAGAAGATCTTTGTATTGAAGCACATCATCTTAATAATCAGTTATTTTTCTTTACATACGTAAATGCACCTCTTCTGTTCAAGAGATGGTACGTCATTTTATTTTCTAAGAACGAATATTTGATTTGTTAGAAAAGATGACAACAATTTGTAAGTAGTGGTAAGTTGTCTGTAGTTTTTTAAAATTTGTGTCACCATTCTTGGGTAGAAAGAAGGTAATTCCTGTGTTTACCCATGGCGGAATATTACTAGAATCATTGAACATTTCTTGAAGTTCTTTGGCTAAATTGGTGTGTGCTGTAATTAGAAAAAAGAGCCAAACGGTAGAAATTGTATCTATTCTTGAAGATTTCCAGTTGTGTCATTTTTTGATTGCACATTCAAAATCTTTTTCTGTAATTCCAGTTTCATGTTTGTTCTGATTTATTTTTCATCCGCTCTATCTCTTTCATAATCCAATCTGCTTCTTTGTTATGTTTTTTAGTCAAGCCCATATTTTTTTCCTAGAACTGTATAACCTCTTCCATTGTTATGGCACTTCATTTTTTTTTGTTTGCCTATTTCTCTGTAACATTTCTTCGGATCGGTTTAAAAGATCTTACTCTGTCTGTAGAATATTGATCTTTTTTCATAACGTCTGATTCTTTGAGCCGTCAGTTGTATTGTTTGCTTTATTTTTTCTTTGGCTGATAGGAACCTCATTTTTATTCCTAATTTTCAATTTTCTATTGAATCTTCTGCCGTTTCTACTCCATACATTTGCCCCTTTTGCCAGTTCACCAAGTATTGATAATTCACTTCTACCTCATTCAATTTATTTCTTTTTTTTCCTTTCAATGTGGATTTCCATTTTTGTGAGGATATCTATTTTTAATCTGATGTGCAGTGTTTTAGTTGTTGTTGTTGTTGATACATATATTGCTTCGTTGATGCTTATATGTGAGTCTACTTTTTACAGAATTCATTTAAGTGCTGCATTCTAGTGTTTAATAGATTTTGGGTTATATTTTTTTCGTTGTAATGTTAGGAGTTGTTCTCGTTTTTTCATTTCGATATTATATTTGACTTATACTATTCATGATTTCACTGTTAGGTTCTTGTAAATTATTATTGTTTTCCGAAAAATGATTTGATTCAATGAGTTTTGGACTCGTATTATTGCAGTCATGTGAGCTCTTAAAATCACACCTTTCTAACTATTGCATACTGTCAGCAATATCTTCACAATGATTGGTGGGTAACTCGTTTTCTTCACTACGATCTGTTGGTTGTGTTACGTTAGTACTTTTGTTTATTTCTGATTACCTTTCATGTTCTGTTGATTCACCTATTCTGGTTTTGTTTCTTTATTTCAATATCTGCCAATCGCTTATTTCTTATGATTTTCCTTCTTATATTGCCTAGTTTATTTCCGTTAATCTACTTTCTAATTTCGTGTTCTTATGTTTCGCAACTGATGGTTCTGTGACGTTTGTGCTTTCCTTTTCTTTCTTTAAATCAATGATTGAGGATCTAGTTAAAGAATTTGCGGGACCATCATTTGGATTATTCCGGTTATGGGGACATGAAAAGTCAGAATTTACGTAAGAGAATATTCCTATAGCGGTTTTCTTTAAAAACCTCAGCTTGGTTATATGTACTGGCTGAGAACGTGAAGTTACGAAAGAAAATAGAGAGTGCGATAGGTGAAATATTACCGTTTTATAATGTTAATTACGCGCATGCGCGTTGTTGGATTATTGATTTTGTCGATTGCACAGAATTAATGGTCAGCACTGTTTGGATGAAAACAAAAACACCATAACGGAATTCACTCCAACGGATTTTTGAGAACTAGATACTGTATTACTTGCCATTCAGTCAGTTAAGTGCCATACGTGATACACGCATGGGCGATCATGTCTCGGAAGAGACATGGCTGACTGGGCAGAAGATTATCCCGCGGTAGGTTGCCATTTCTTTCTGCGATAGACGGGTTGCCGACCAAGGCTATAGAATCAATCTGCCCAGTTATATAACACATAACTGGAAGGAATAGACGGATTAATACCTTTCCCAAGGGTATCTGCGCGTAAGTGAATGCAATGAATTCGGCTGGAATTCGAACTCGGCTCCGTGAGTTCTCTTTCCGAGTCGATATCCACTGCACTTAAACGCACATCCTGCACTTCATTGACTTCAAAAAAGGCCTTCAGACGACTTTAGAATCGCTTGTAACTCTTAGTGAAAGCTGCCATAATACTTGCTTTCAGTTCATCTTTGTTGTTACAAAACAGTTTTATTAATCTCTCGTTCAAATGCGCCCCACACATATAAACACGGGGTTTGCAGCTTGGGAAGTTAGGTTGACAGTTCCGTTTTATGGGATGGTGTGGTCGCAAAATTGTCTAACAGCCATGACTGAGTGTAGCATGGTGCTGAGTTCTTCCACTTGCTCCTCCTCTTGACCAAGGGTAGCACGACAATTTCAAATTTATTTAGTCTTCTGTGTTTAGATTATTCCCTCACTGACAAATCTGTTAGCTCTTTTCTTATTAGAATGATCAGAGTGAGATTTTTCCAAGCTTCCGTAGCTTCGTAATCATCATTAGATTCATTCAATTCTTTTCAAATCTTCTTTTCAAATCTTCGGTACCGACCTCATAGCAAACGTAAACTACAAGACCTTCTATAGAAGGTAGCTGAACAAAGCAGAAAAAACGACTACAAATAAACGAAAACTGTATGCATAATCATCAATAAAAGGAGATGCCCAAAATACTAATTACGGTCGTGTGATACTAAAATCAAGGAGGCGCAGAAATTTATATACCAGGGAAGTGTTCTAACAGAAGACGGAAAGTGCAACACTGATTTCCATTGAGAACTGCGCATCTGAGGCCTCGTTCTTGGTGAAAGCTAACATCAATGCTTTCATCCCAGGCAGGAAGTTCTAACGTAAACCCCATTCGTCCCCCTGGTTTTCTTTTGCTTGCTCTGTGGTCATTGCTCACAGGAATATCTTCTTCCGGCGGAGGTACCCGTCTGACTACATTACGCGCTTATCTGCTTCTGCTCGTAATGAGTGTAAAAGGATCCTAAGTCTCGGACAGACAGTATGGCTTCCGCTTTGTCAGGTATGCTGCTGATTTGCTAACGACCGTGACCGAGTACATATACCAGGCCCTTGATAAGAATGGAGAAGCTCGAGCTGTTGCCCAGGGTTTCACCAAAGTATTTGATAGTTTCTGACCCCATAATGAAGGTACTCTTGCACGGGCACGCTTCCAGATCCTATCACACGAACGCGGGTGTCCCCCAGAGCTCCATCTTAAGTGCAACGCTCCTTCTGATCTTCATCAACGATCTCCCTAATGTGATCAAATCCCAAGTAAGCATTTACGCTGACGACACAACCATTTACTAACGCTTCAGTCAGAATTCTTCAAAGATGAATAAAGATAACCTCGCTGCTGTTCTTGAGAATGATCTCCAATCTGTGGTGAACTGGGGTAAGAAAGAGCGCGTAAACTTTAATGTTTCCAAAACGAGCCTGCTATCCGTGAACCACCATAGACAGTCCATCCTGCTCCCTTTTAACTTAGATCTATATAGTCTCAATGAAAGCAATACACAGCGCCTGCTTGGCCTCACTCTCTCAGCCGATATCAAGTGGAACGTTTACATTGAATCAATAGCTAAATCTAATGCTAGGAAGTTTGGGTCACTGAGTCTGACGAGGAAGTTTTTCTCGCCTGACTCCATCTTGCACATAAACAAATCAACCACCCGTCTATGCATTAAATACTGTTATCAAGTCTGGGCAAAAATATTTATATCGACAGACTTCAGAAAATTATCTGCATTGTAATCAATGCTGATCTGGCAGCTCGACTCCAGCCACTTTTTCAACGACGGGATGTGACTTCCATCTGTTTCTTTTGTAATATAACAATCTGGCCCCACCCGAGGAAGTGATGCAAGCGATGGTTTCCCGTCGGTGAAGGGGGCGGCGAAGCGACAAGACAGGTGTTTGTGAAATACATCCTGTCGAGGCCGGAGCGGATGTCATTTGACCTTATTTCCGACAGCGGCGGAAATGGCTACAGAGGCAAACAGATCAGGTGTCTCTGGGAATTACGTGGGCGTTGCGTGGGCGAGGCAAAACCGGAAGGAAAGTCCCGGTTCTAGAAGACTATATAAAGACCTCGACACACGGATTCGCTAGCAGAGAACGGCCAGTGGAAGCAGACAAACACCACGGCAAGACTACACTCCCGTCAACCCATTCTATGTGCCTCTCACCCTTCCGTTCTCTATTCCACACGGTTCGTCGTTTTTAATAAAAATATAACCTTATATTTTTATATATGCGTGTTTGTTGTTTTGTCGTCGTACGGCGATATATAACACTTTTACAAACATTTTCATGGGTTCTGCTCCGACAAGCTTAGACCCCGGAGCCACTCTACAAGAATTTAGTTAAAGAATCAAACTGGCAACAAGGTTCCATTTTTCCCATTCAAAACAACCTAATGAAGCTCTCACTTTTACTCCAAAGATTGTTTTCTCGTGCTTCCTGCCCGTAGAACTTCCTTCCATATACTTGCTTCCTTGATATCTACAATCTTCAAGAGTTTCTAGGCAACGTCGATCGCCATCTCTTATCCCCCTTGACTCCCATACTTCTCTTATCCTTTTCCCCCGGACCCCTGAATCTTGTTGTTCTCTATTTTCACTTTACTCTCACGCAACTCTCGTCACAACGGTATTCTCATCCTTCGTTTACCTATTCTCTGACACCCCTGTAACAGGTTCATAGTTGGTTCATCTTTCTGTTCGCTTTCCTCCTATGTAATCCTTCACTCTCCTTATATGTAACCCCCTGTGCACCAGTGGAAGTACTGCTCTGCTTGGGATGAGATGATTAAAAAAAGAGTACTGGATTTCTATGTGATGTCTTTTTTTTTTCAATAATGCTGTGAATGTTGGAAAATCTCCTCAGAAAAGAATGACAAAGCTGAAGAAAACTAAGTACGGTTCTACATAGGGATGCTGAGGATGCCATGGACAGAAAGAGTGAGCAACGATGAGGTTTCGGAGAGGATAGAATCGAAAACGAAACTGAAGAAAAAGCAGATGAAGTTCCTGGAACAAGTAATGAGGAAGGAGTTCTGGGAGAATCTGATACTCATAGGTCAGATAGAAGGTAAAAGAGATAGTGGAAAGCAACACTCAACATAATTGATGGTCTTGAGTAAGTGGTTTACAAAAGGGAATTTGTGTGGGGTAATATAAAAAAGTGTGCTAAGAGCCACATTGGATAGGCAGATGATGAAAGCCATGATAGCCTACGTCTCGAAGAGGCACGCACATAGAACAGAAAGAAATTAACTTGAAGTCATTGCGTTCTCAGTTATCATAGAAGAATTTCTAACCGATCATAATATGAATGCTTTCTTGGATACTGTCAACTTTCAGAGAAAGCCCTCTTGTTTAAGGTGAGAGGAAGCCCCTTCAACATAGCTATCATTGTAGTTTATACACCGACAACTCAAAGCACGGAGTACGAAATAGAATCATTTTATTCCATACTTGACATTGCCAAGGCTCAGTGCAAAATCCAAAAAATTAGGATCATAATGGGTGACTTGAATGCCAAGGTAGGTAAAGAGAGGGAAGGAAACACGACCGGTAACTTTGGACTAGGGGATCGCAACAAACGAGGAGAAAAATGGGTCCAACGGTGCACAGCAAATGACCAGGTAATTACTAACACCTTGTTTCAAGAACACCCACGACGTCTATGGACATGGCAATGACCAGGAGGCGACACGAAGAACCAAATGGACTACATAACAATAAACAAGATTTTCAGGAACGCAGTGGTTCAATGAAAACATATCCAGGTGCCGACTGCGGAAGTGACTATGTCCCAGTCATCTGCAAACTAAGGATAAAACTCCGGAGAATGAAGAAGCCCAGCATAGCACCAAGACAGAAACACAACACGCTGGTAAATGACGTCAACCTGCATAAACAATACACTAACAGCGTGAGAAAGAAATATGAAGAATAAATAGGAAAACGGCACTCAAAATGGGACTCACTAAAGGCAGCGATGGTGACATCAGACGCAGAAGAAAAAACGAGTGGATGACTGAAGAGATTCTTCACATGTTGAAAAGGAGACAAAAATGACGCCAAGACATGGCGCAGAGTACAAGAAACTACACAGGAAAATAAGAAACAAATGCAGACGAGGAATGGCTCAACAGCAAATGCACAGAAGTTGAGAAACTGAGCAGGACCAATTAAGCAGAGTTGCATAAAGTGATAAGAGAACTGACAGGACAAAACACCTGCTCCTCAACAGGATGCATAAAATCCAAGCATGGAACAATCATATTAGAGAAAGAGGAAATATTCCAGCGATAGGAAGAGTATATAAAGGATATTTTTTGCGACAGGAATTCGACATAGAAAACAATTACCGAAATAATAAACGAAATTTATAATAGCGGAATAATACCAGACGACCTATGCAAGTCAATATCTATAGCGCTGACGAAGAAGCCAGGAGCAAACGTGTGCGAACTAAACAGAACTATCAGCTTAATGAGTCATATTACAAAACTGATTGTCAGAATCCTGATGAATAGAGCAAGCAGCAGAATCAAACCAAACCACAGATAGGACAGGAACAGTGCGCGTTCGTCAAGGAGACTGGAACAATGAACGCCATATTTATGATTAGGATGCTCCCCGAAAGGGCAATACAAATGAAGAAGGACATATGTTTTATTGAAGAAGGACCTATGTTTTATTGATTATGCAAAGGTATTCGACAAAATACGACACAAATAATTGATGGAGATGCTCAGTAGCTTCGACATTTTTGGGAAAGACATTAGAGTAATCAAGAATCTCTACTGGCAGTAAACTGCCTGCATACGGACAGGTAACGATTTCAGCAGATTTTTCAACGTTAAAAAGAAGCGTAAAACAAGGATGTGTCTGCTCAATTTGTACAGCGTGAATATTTTGAGGGCCATAAATGCTACGCCAGGATTTGTTATTGGAGGCCACAACGAGAACAACATGAGGTATGAAGATGATACAGTGCTGATTGCAGACACGGAAAAAAACCTGCAAGACCTCCTAAAGAAGTTAGCGATGGAGAGTGACAAAAGATGACTACAAATAAACTTTAAGAAAATTGAATGCATGGTCATCAGCAAAGAGAGGCAAAATAGAAGTGGTGGATACCAGAATCAAGCAAGTACAAAGATTTAAATACCTAGGAAGTGGTGTAACAGGAGATGGAAAGTGCGACACAGAGATCCGAAGGTGAATTGGCATGGAAAAGTACTAAGACACATGAAAATTTCACTAGAAACAAAGAAAAGGTTGCTAGATTGCTATGTGATGTTATTTCTTCAATACGGCAGTGAATGCGGGACAATATCATCGAAAATGAAGAAAAAACTTCAAACAGCGGAAATGTGGTTCTACTGAAGGATGCCTCGGATATCGTAGACCGAGCATGCGTGCAACGACGAGGTGTTGGAAAGAATGTCAACGAAAAGAAAATTAATAGTGAGCATCAGGAAGAGACAACTGAAGTTTCTGGGACATGCAATGAGGAAGACCAGATAGAAATAAAAAGTGCCAGAGGAAGGCAGCGGATAATATATTTGCAGGGCCTGATCAGGTGGATGACGGAACGGGGTTTGCGAGGTGTAACAGGAGAAAACATACTAAGAGCCATCAGGGATAGGGAGACGTGGAGAAGCATGATCGCCTACGTTCTGAAGGGACAGGGCACATAGAAGAAGAAGAATATGAATACCGTTGTCTTTTGTATGTAATCATTTTGGTGACTGAGATATGCACAAGAAAATATATATGACTTAAATGGATGCTTTTTCCGCAAATAGACATTTTGACAACGTTAAAATCTATTTTAATGTAGATTTACTTGTTAGAAGGTGAAGCAGGTTTCTGAGGTTAAAATTTGTCAAGCATCGACAGTGTGAAAAAAATAAGAACTTTAATTTAATTTTTATTTTTTGGAAAACTTCTATTTTTCTATTTTAGCAACAGAAATGACAACACGCGGACGCAAACCGATATTTGTTTCAGATTTCCGATGAGATACATAGAAGTAGATGCAGTGAAAGTAGAATTTTGAAAAGAAAGGGAAAACTAAGATTTATTAATTCAATAACTTTACAGGATATGACAGACAGAAATGTAATATATTCATAAGATTAACCGAAAAATTGATTACTGTTCAAATGGAATCGTAATGGCTAGATAGAAAAGAATAGATAGAGAGTGAAAAAGATTCTTCTGCTACAAAAAGGTTTTTCTTAATATACTGAGTTTGATATCAGCCAATGCCATCACATATACGTACGAGCTTAGGGTATTTTTCTTTGTTAGTCACATCGGACGTATGGTACGCCATCTTTTAAGTTTTCGCAATTCTTTGTTTATAAATTATTTTTTTTTTGCTCTATTACATTTATCTGATGACCCAGCGAGGTGATATAGCACACGGTGTGGCACAACTGTAGATGAGTTCTTGTAGGATGTAGACATTGCTATATCTCAGCTGACTGACGAAGGTAAAATTTTAAGATTTATATATATATATATATATATATATATATATATATGTGTAGAAGATGATGGCAACGCGTGAAGACGGAGATGATAATCCAAAAGATTTTCTCTAATAATTGTAAATCATCAATTAGATAAAAATGGAGGGCTTAATGGATATAATCCTTAGTAAATATATTGAGAAAAACACAACAAATAATTAAACATTGTGTTTAATTATGTGTCTTCCTTTTAAGATATATATATATATACCGAGGGAATATAGAATGAAGAGAGAAAAAAAGAAATTTTTTTCCGTCCAAAACATGAATGTAAAACAGTGCTCGAAATATGATGTATAGAGCAGTGAATATATATTATAAATTATGTTTTAGAACATGTACATAATTTCTTCTATATATGTCCTCTTCTCTACAATCATATGGCTGTTTCAGTGTTTGGACTTCAAACACATTATCGGGAGAAGTAATGTTTTGGAATCATTCTCTGTTTATATTTGGTTCGTTGTTGTTGTGGGGGCTGGTTGGGGTTATTGGTAATTAAGAGAATGTATTTCTCGTTTTGGCCGTTATAGACTTTTGAAGAATCTGGTGCGTAAGTTTGAAATTGTTGATTAATTGTATTATCTGTTGGAATGTAAATTTTGTCGGTCGGTCGTGTATGTCTTTTGGTTAGAGTTTCTAAGAGGGCAGCGTGTTGAGTTGTCATTTTTATAGTTGGCTATCGTCTAATTGATTGATGTCTGCTGTTAGTGGACCTAATTCATGTATTCACTTTGGTCCTGTGTCTAGGTTTTCATTTGAGGTTTCTTAGATAGACTTGATAGGGGTGGGGTGTGTTTTCTTTCCAATTTTAATTTTTTCGGTATGGAATATTTTATTTTATAGGCTTTTGTTAATATATATATTTTTTAATATTTTATACTCAAGTTTGGAGTATTTTTCTATTTAGGCGAAGCCTGAGTTAAGGCTGGCATCGATGCATTCATCTCTGCCAGGAAATTTCAGCTTAAATCCCACTCGTCTCCCTGGTTCTCGTCCGCTTGCTCGCTTGCCCACCGGAATCATTTCTGTCGGCTTTATCGTAGCAACGTGTCGGACCAAAACAGGTGCCTTTTCGCCTCAGCTCCTAATAAGTGTAAAAAGTTACTTAACGAAGCTAAGATGCTGTTTGCTGCCAGGATGAAGCAGCGCATAGCATCCTCCAAGTTCGGTACCAAAGAATATTGGCGCCTCTACAAACGCGTGCTTAGCAAGAGTAATTCCTCAATTCCCCCACTAATAAACGAGTTCGAGGTCCTCACCTCCTCAGCGGACAAGGCTGAATGCTTGGCCCATAGATTCTCGACCAGTTCGACTCTGGATTCGTCTGGAATCCGTACACCCGATTTCCCATCTAGAACTGAGGCCCAATTGAATGACGTCCACATCACGCCCTCGCTGATTTCTAGCATAATCTCAAAATGGGACCCTCACAAAGCGAGTGGTGGGGATGGAATCCCAATCATAGTTTTGAAGAATTGTGCCCCTGAACTCTCCTCTATCCTTTCTAAGCTCTATAACCTCTGCTTATCTTCCTCCTGCTTTCCTGCCTGTTGGAAGTCTTCTTCTGTGGTTCCAATATTCAAGAACACTGGTGAACCATCAGACCCCGCAAGTTACCGCCACATCAGCCTTCTTCCGATCTTCGGCAAAGTGTTCGAAGCCATTATCAATGCCTAGGTCGTTCAGCATCTCACAGCTCACGGGCTCCTCTCGGACAAACAGTATGGCTTCCGCTTCAACAGGTCTACTGCTGATATGCTAACGACCATCACCGAGTATATATACCAGGCTCTCGACAAGAATGGTGAAGCCCGAATCGTCGCCTTGGATATCTCTAAAGCATTCGACAGAGTATGGCATGCCGGCCTGCTACGGAAACTGCGAAGCTATGGTATAACTGGACTTTTGTTGGACTTAATCCGGTCATTCCTCTCTGAAAAAAAAAAGATTAATTAGAAAAGAGTGAGGAGTACAAACTAGTTAGAAAGGAGCAATAGAAAGCTGAGAATACAGATGCGATGACAGATACATAGATGGAGAGAAAGGGAAGGATATACGGGGGTGGGGAGAAAGCTAGAGTCCAGTGGTTAATAGATGAGTATTGACATTGCATTTAAATTTCTGGAGGTTGTAGCCGTCAGGAAAGCAAGAATATGGGAGCGAGTTCCACAGGCGGGAAGTGCGAGAGAAGGTGCTGGAGTAGAATTGTCGTCTGCATTTGGCTAACCTGAGTGTGAATGGGTGGGATCCAGTTGCCAGTCTGGTTGCACGAGTAAACACCTGTTGAGGAGGCACCAGTGACTTACGTTCGTCCGAGCAGAAGCCATGAAAGTATTCATAGAACAGACAACGGGAGGCCAGATTTCGACGGCGGGGAAGTGGCTGCAGTCGAGCCGCCAGATCAGTACCTATCACATTACAGACTCTTCTTTGGAGCCTGTCAAGAACACTGAGAACGGTAGGGCCGCCTGACCATAAATGGCAGCAGTACTCCATGCACGGACGGATGGTTGACTTGTATATATCCAGGATGGATTCAGGCGGAAAAAACATCCTGGATCGACATAGTGACCCAACATTCTTAGCAGTAGATTTTGCTATGGATTAATATAGTGGTTCCATTTGACGTCTGAGGAGAGGGTAAGGCCGAGGAGGCGTAGTGTGTTGCTCTAAGGGAGACTCGCTTGGTCCATGCTTATGGGAGGCAGGAGAGTTTGCCTGTGATGGCTGACAGACAATAGCTTGGTCTTAGACGCATTGAAGTTGACAAGTCACTTCTTACCCCAATTCACCACAGAGTGTAGATCCCGTTCAAGGTCAGCAGCGAGATTATGTCTGTTCGCCACGACAGGTTTCTTACTGGTGCGGGAGTATATTGTAGTGTCATATGCGTAGATGCCTACTTGGGACTTGATCTCATCTGGGAGGTCGTTGATGAAAATAAGGAAGAGCGTCGGGCCCAGGATAGAGCCCTGTGGGACACCAGCATTCGTGCTGTAGGATGAAGAGGCACGCCCATTCAAAACGATCTTCATTTTGAGGTTATTTAAAAAAGATTGTATTAGGTCAAGCAGGCGACCGGTAATACCGTAACCCCGTAGCTTGCATAGGAGACCAGAGGGCCAAACCCTGTCGAAAGCCTTGGAGATGTCCAGAGCAACCGCGCGAGCCTCGTCAGACTCATCAAAGGCCTGTAGCATGTATTCCGTTACGGTTGTTAGCAGGTCGGCCGTGGACCTGGCAAAGTCGAAGCCATATTGCCTGTCAGAGAAGAGTTTGTGGACTGTGAGATGTTTAACTATTTCAGCATTGATTATAGCCTCGAATACTTTCCCGAATATCGGTAGAAGACTGATAGGGCGATAGTTGGATGGGTCCGATGGTTCACCACAATTCTTAAAAACAGGAACGACTGAAGAGAACTTCCAGCATGCAGGAAAACAGGAAGCAGAAAGGCAGTAGTTGAACAGTTTCGAGAGCACAGGGGAAAGTTCAGGAGCACAACTCTTAAGGACTATCACCGGGATTCCAACGTCTCCACTCCCCTTATGGTGGTCGAGTTTTGAAATTACTCGGGATACTACTTGTCGGGGTAATATATACGTCGTGCAGTTTGGCCTCAGTTCTAATAGGGAAGTCGGGTGGGTGTGCTCCGGACGAGTCAAATGTGGAGTTGGATGAGAATCTGCGGGCAAAGCACTCAGGAGGTATTGAGGATTTCCTATTGTTCACCACTCGTTTGCACATCCTCCAATAGTCCTTGGAGCCGAACTTGCGATCAGCTATGCGCTGTCGCATTCTCTCAGCAAACAACTGTTTGGCGTCATTTAGAGTTCTCTTGCACTCATTGCGAGCAGATGTGAACAGTCGCCTATTGTGATCAGATGACTGTCTCCGGAATAGATGGAAGTAATGGATCCTGTGGGCAATGGCGGCTGAGCAGGCCGGAGAGAATCACGGAGAGGAATGAGGTTTTAAGCAATACTTCCTGGTGGGTATGAAGGCATCAATGCCAGCTTTCACACATGACGAGACCTCAGAGGCACAGTCATCACCTGATAATGTCGAACACTTTTCCCCAAGGGATGTCACAGAAGAAATCGCGAAAGGCACCCCAGTCAGCTTTTTGGTAGAGGTAGGAGGTCCTATAGGTAGGGGGCTCCTGGCGGGAGTGAGAGTGGAAAGAAATACTGAGAGAGACAACAGCGTGGTCGGAGTGGCCGAGAGGGCAAACCTGCGAGACTGGACAGGCGTCAGGCGCAGAGGTGAAACATATATCTAGTAGTGAGGAATGACCCGAGGGAGTGCTTGGGAAGCGAGTGGGGAAGTCCACCACTTCCGTACGGGATTGGGAAATAGCGAAGTTCTTGGCGTGAATGTTCGCTGGATCAGTAACGGCATTTTCAAGCCACTCAGAGTGATGGGCATTGAAGTCTCCAAATACAAATATGTGGGCGAATGGGTGATAGGAAATAACCTTATCTATGTCGTCAGCATTGCTATCCTTAGGGAGCAGTCAGGAGAGGAGAGAGAACGGTAAAGAAAGAATTGTTAACTAACCGAACTGAGGAGAGACAGGCGGAGACATATGTATTGGTGGTCAGTAGATTCGAGTGAAGTCACCCTAGCTATGGGGAGGTGTTCGCTGACGTAGACACCCAGCCCATGCATGTGAACAGTGGAATCCTTCCTTAAGAGGGGAAGATAACCAGGGATGGAAAGGTCAGAGGAGGGAATAGCTAAAGTTGAGGTTAGTTTCGCAGAGCGCAAGGATGTCAGGGGACTTTTCATGCAGGAACGCTTCTACACTAGGAAAGTTAGTACGAATGCCCCGGATATTAGTGAAAGAAAGGTTAATGGGTTTAGGTGGTTTGAATTTAAAGGGTTTAGGGTCGTTTCTGATTTATTTCGTCATGTTATTTTTCTAGAAAGGGACCTAGGCTAGAGGATACAGGTGTTCATTATCCACGATCTGTGCTGGGAGGGAAACTGGCTAGGGCTGCAACAAGGTGTGACCTCAGGGTTACCCACCAAAAGCGCTTGCAGGGACACCTATCCATGCGCGACATCGCACTACATTGACCCCGATATTATACAACTGTTGATCAGAACAGCCACTCTTGAGTCAGGGCTCCTAATTACCAATCGGAAGCAGCACCCAGAAACTGCCCACCCGGTACCCTCACAGTGATGAGCCGTTGCCACCAACCGACCAGATCGCAGGAAAATCACGGAAGCACCAATACCAACGTCTGAGAGAAGAGAAAGCCGGAAACCACATCCTAAACCGGAAACAAGGGGCAAGCCTCTACTCCAGTTCAATAGACGTGGGAGGAGTATGGGCCGGGCGAAAGTGTGTTCTATCTACTCCTATTTAAAAAAAAAAAAAGAAAATTCCAAGGGTGAAGAATTAACTAAGTGAGAAAAAATACAGATTTAAGAAACAATTCACTCTTACCACGCAGATTCACACAGGAAATTTGAATTAAGAAAGTTCCACTATCTTCAACTCTTACTTTTCCCAAAAATTAAACTGCTTGGTAAATTTGAATTTGAAGAACAGACCATAGAGATTTCACAGGGGAGGAGTAACACGTGACCAGTGACTGACGATACCTTGGCCAGGATAGCTTCGCATAACAGAATATAAAAAATAAATAAATAAAAAGCCCAAAACGAGGAGGCTAGTTTTTTTTCCAAATGAATCATGAAAGCCGAAAAGTGAGAAAAAAATACAGATTTAAGAAACAATTCACTCTTACCACGCAGATTCACATAGGAAATTTGAATTAATAAAATTCCACTATCTTCAACTCTTGGTTTTCCCAAAACTTAAGATCGGGTTAAGCTGCTTGGTAAATTTGAATTTGAAGAGTAGACCATAGAGATTTCATAGGGAAGGAGTAACAAGTGACCAGTGACTGCCGATACCTTAACCAGGATAGCTTCGCATAACAGAATATATAAAATAAATAAATAAAAACCCCAAAACAGGGAGGCTAATACTTCAGAATAATTATATCATACACAAAAGTAAACTGTAAGCACACGTAAAATCTAACCCTAAAATCACACTAAAAAGTTCTGGAAATTTGTGTAGAGATTTTTTATTATTATAAAAGATAAAAAATGCTATAGAAAAAATCGATGTAATAAATACTTAAAGCAAGATCTAATGCCTGCAAAAATATCTAAATAAATAAAATAGATAAAAATTAAAAGAAATAAATAGGATTCCAAACGATAGTTTATAGAAAAAAGAATATAAAAAAAATTAAAAGAAAAAACCGACCCTCTAAACTTAAAATTAAGATTAAACATACATCTTTATATAAAAAAACTGATAAAACGCCAATTTGCATTTACTTCCTAAAAAATACAAATTTAGATTTCGTGAAATAACTTCGCCTAAATAAAAAATACTCCAAACTTGAGTATAAAATATTAAAAAATATATATTAAAAAAAAAACCTATAAAATAAAAAATTCCAAACCGAAAAATTCAAAATTGGAAAGAAAACACACCCCACACCTATCAAGTCGAAGAAACCCCAAAGTGAAAACCTAGACACAGGATCAAAGTGAATACATTAATTAGGTTCACTAACAGCAGACATCAATCAATTAGACGATAGCCAACCATAAAAATGAAAACTCAACACGCTGCCCTTTTAGAATATTTTAAATATATGTATATTTATATCTTTTATTTTAATGCTAAATTTATATTACTTTTTACAAAAAAGTTTAGGTTTGGTTAATTTTTAGCAGAGCACTTTCAATAAAGAATACATAAAATAATTCCGTTTCTATCTTACTAAACCACTCTAAATTAATTTCGTAAATTTTAATAATAATTAAAATTAAATCTAACTCGTAAATTGCAAATATCCTTTAGATTTTTAAGAAAATTATGTTCGGGAATGTGTGCATGTGTGTGTGTGTGTGTGTGTGTGTGTGTGTGTGTGTGTGTGTGTACTTGTAGCATTGGATTCTTTTGACATTTATCTTTGAAGTTAATATTTTTAATTTAAAATTTAAAATTTATAATTACCTTTGTATATCCATATTATTTCTTTAAAATTTGTCCCAGTTATTGTTTATTTAAACTAAATCTCTTTGGCAAATTTCAATAACTTCCCTGTGCCTTATTATAATTGTATATGTATATTTATATTTGTTTATTTTTAAAGTTAAATCAATAGTACATTTTACACAAAAAGATTAGTTTTGCTTAATTTTTAGTAGAGCACGTACAATGAAAATATATATATAATAAATCCGTTCTTTTCGTATTAAGCTGCCTAAAGATTACTTTCTTGATTTTTATAAAATATTTAAAATAAAAATTTAACTTGTGAATTGAGAATATTCTCTAGATTTTTAAGAAAATTATGTTCGGGAATGTGTGTGTGTGTGTGTGTGTGTGTGTGTGTGTGTGTGTGTGAGTGTGTAAAATAAAAACAAAATAATGAATCCAAAATTACAAATTAACACAGATAGATAGATAGATAGATAGATCTATCTATCTATCTATCTATCTATCTATCTATCTATCTATCTATCTATGTATTTAGCTAAATAAAGTACCCATTTTATAATGATCATGGAGCCAAATATCGGTCTTTACTGTTTTGTCATATGTCTGTTTATTCTCACATTGATATATATTTGAACAGAAGATCATGCAAGTTTTCTTGAGTGCGTGACAAAGCATTAAACTTTTCCATTGTGCTAATACGTTTTTGTCATGAAAACCTATTCTCTGTCATACAGACTGCTCGGCAACAAACTGAAAAAAAGGAACTATTGTCAGAAATAGGCGTCAAATAGAGGCGCGAATTCATTCAAGTATTTTACAAATTCAGCAAAATCACTATGTTGTCGACCTTACCGTTACAAGTGAGATTAGTGTTAACACAATTTGCATATATTCCACCATGTTTGAGGAAATCAATGAAATTTCTGCATTGAAAAATGTTAATCAATGAAACTTGTACATTGAAAATCTTAAAATAGAATGTAAATATGGCGATTAGATAAAAGATTAGATATTAGAAAATAAAGGAAAGCTCTTAATAGGAATTAAAATTACATGACAGCAGTTAGATTTAAGCCACAGTAGGATATTCAGAAAAACTGGTACCACTCTTCTCCTCAAAATATAAGCGATTGAGAAATTAACGAGAATCGAAGGAAAACACACTCTTCCCTACTTTTTTGTTCTTGTTTTTATTTTTTGTTTTTTATTTTATTTATTTATTGTTTTTTTTTCAAGGTCTAATGCAGAGCATGCATAATTACGGGATAGACTGGATGTTAAAGCTTTTTGTGGCAACCAATCTAAGAGAAGAAAACTCTGAATTTAAAACATGCTGAGTTATAGGTCATAACTCACTAGGCAAAGGCTCGAAGAACCTTTGCCTTGTCCTAACATTTCAACCAGAGAAGAGGGACGAGTTAACGTTAACATGCAAAAGTAACATACAACCCATTGCTCTATTCTGTCTAAAATGTCAACATAAAACATTTGTAAAATGACGGAAGTTAGTGAGCACAGCGTCGGAAAGAATGCTAAGTGAATAAAATTAAATGTATAATGTTATTTATAGTCATAAACTCTACTTTTACTTTTTAATCGTTTCACCAAAGCAAGACAAAAAGTGTTTACTTGGGTGGAAAGACAATATTAGTGAAGAGGGAATTCGGGAAGGCAAAAGTTGTCGATTGGTGTTTCATTCAAATTTTAGAAGATTGTAGGTGGCAGAGAAGCAAGAAACCCGGACGCAATTTCCCTGGCGTGGAGTTCGAGAAAAGAAACTGTTAGAATAGAATATACTGTTACATCTAACAAGTTCAATAGGAAATCGCTGAGGGCTAGGTGTCAAATTCTGACATTCGAGACACCAAGCAGGAAAGCTCATCAGAACAACTGCCATGAACATTTTTGGCAAAAGTATAGATAGAAGCCACCCCACGGCGCTAGGAAAGTGACTGAAGCCGAGCTGATAGGTCAGAATCGATTACCTTTCAGAAACATTTAAATTTTGTCAATAGTCTGGAGATGTATAGCAAGCAAACCAGACCATATATGGTAGGCATATCCCATGCCCGGATGAATGGTAGGTTTATAAATATGCAAGACTAGCAGTATAGCCCGGCGTTGCTCGGGTGTAATGAAAGCTTTAAAGCTAATCCATGGTCCTGGAGCTCAGACTCAGCTTAAAGAATATGTGTGTGAATTTGGTGAAAATCGGATAAAAATTGTGGATTTGTATAAAGTACATACAGACAAACAGACGCACGCACACAAACATCTTACCTTTTATATACATATATATTATCGATTTTCTGCACTACTGTGAGAACTGCAACCTTGAAACTTCTGAATATTGTTTCTTATGTGCTTTTCTATGAGTGTATCAAATTTGATTAAAATCGAACCACTCCTTCTATAACCCGATTTTTTCGATTATCAATTTTCGATATTTATCGGGGGTACCTCTACAAAATATCTAGCTAAGAACACTTGCAGACGCTTATAGTACAAGAATTTTTTCAAGAAAATCGGTTCAGCCGTTTCTGAGTCTATAGGTAACGGACACATACACACAGACACACACATACAGAAGTTCCATTTATAAATAAGTTTAGATAGATTCTGACAAAAGTGGGAAAAGTGAACCGAAGAAGGCAAAAAAATGCTTTTTTTAGATTTATATATTATATCTTTTTATTTTAGTCTGTTTTTTTTTCTTTCTTTCGTTCAAAGTTTTGATGATAAGCCTAACGTTCATTAGGTTTCTATTTCGTTATGGGACTTTTAGCCATTTTGGTGTTATTACCTTTTCAGCTTTTACAAATCAAGAAAAAATAAACAGAGATAAGATCCCATCTTTTGTTTACATAATATGAAAAAGAATTTCTAAATAAATACGAAAAAGCTGTAGAAATAACAATAACTAACTAGAATATGAACAGAGCAGGTCTTAAATGCGTCCAACTAAACAGAAATACGCGTACGAGTGATCTTTTTAACCGCCTAAGTTATCTAATTTGTGTATTCTAAGTGGATTCTAAAGGAATTCAGAAACCAACCAAATTTGACTACCTATAGAGGTAAGCCTATGAGCATAGGCAACGTTGAAAACTGTGTTAGCATATTCTGATTTAAAACAGAAATATTTATTAGACAGAATACATGATGACAGAGAAACATTAACTAAATGATCATAGAATGTTCAACAGTGTAGATGATGTATCAAAAATGCCCAGATCAAAGAGGTTCTAAAATTAAACAGTTAACTTTATGTATTCATAACTTTATGTATTCATAATTCGATAAAAGGTTGCACACAGAATATATCTGTTATGACAATAAAAAGAGTGCTGAACTGAGATGTATTGAGATGTCTGATCCCTTATACGACAGAGAATACTACACATTTCTACACAAGAGACATGAGATTCAAGCGACACAAATAACATGGTGATAATGAAGTTTTTAGATCATAAACCACAAATAATGTCTGGCTAACCACCTGAAGGTGAAAGCTGAACTATTTTGAGTGATAAAATGACAAAAAAAGGCTTGACACGTTTCAGCCAATGGAGAAATAAGGAACATGAAATAATAAACGAAACAAAAGATATATAATATCAAGTTGGATACCCTCACATTTTCCACTGACAGGAAGCGCAGCGACTATATTTTATTACTTGGGATTACTACTGCAAAAAGTTTATTTCCTGCCAGAAACTTTTCCTGATGAGAATGCATCACGTAAATGTATATATCTATAACTGAATACTGCTGTCATATCTGATCTGGTGCTACTACTGTACATCTCGGTATTGTTGAAAAAAAAAACAAAGAAAGGTCTGTAATGCAATCGATCCTGACAGACATCTCGACTTCAATCTCTTCCCCACAATATGACGTGCTTCGCTCTGTCTTTTCTACAAATATTTTCATGGCAACTGTTCTGATTAGCTTTTCCCGACTACTCCAATTTACTCGTGCTTACTATATTGGAAGGTATATACGGCCATTTTGCTGTTGAACTAGTTAGATAAAACCACCATTTCTACACTAACTTTCTTTCTCGAATTTCCAACCTCTGAAAATCATTTCCGATTTCTTTAATCCTTTATAATTACAATCTTCAAAATTTTAATTGCAACGTCAAACGTCATTTTGCTATTTTTTCAGTCCAGTTCCTTTCGGCACTTTCCACAAGCCGGCCTATTCTCAGTCTTTTCATTCTCTTTCACTTTTACTCCATGTAATCTGCTTCCTTTTTGTAGCATTATCGCCTTTCTTGGGATAAAATGATTTAAATAAGTGTTTCCATACAATCATTAGCTGAACAGGGTTTTTTACCCACGGTGGAAATGTTTAAAATATTTTCTTTATTAAGATATTTATGATCACTCAATTCAATCGTTAATGCTATTTCTAGTAATGAGACATTCTCAGAATGAAAATGCGTTAGATTAATTATTTTATTATTTCCTCATTTACATATGTTTACTATTTTTGTTGTTGCTTCTCTTGAACGAGATGTAGAGCTTATTATTTGATAAACCTCTGTGCGTGATTTTATATCTAGTTCATATGATTGCTTTCTTTAAGATTTAACAGTTCTATTCATTTCAAATGATATTTAAACAATAATCTAAACAAGTTGTACACAGAAAAAAGTTTAGATATTTCTGAATAAAGTGGACGAATGCATGATATTCATATGCGAGTCGAGATGGGATGAAGTTACATGAGGAGACGAGTTCATTTTCAGATCAATATTTTGGTTTTGTAGCAACTTATGTTATTGAGCGAAACTCGCCTTTTATAAAAAAAAATCCATTTTCTGCTCGACTTTCTTATCTCATTTTTTAGATTTAGTATAACTGATCAATAAACCGAGCTATTAGGTTGTTCGGAAAAAGTTTCCAATTATTGAATAAACCTTTTAATTTCCCTCTAATATATTATTTTAATAGCTTCTCTATACTTCTGAGATGAGGTAGTATTTACACTGTTTACATCGTTTGGATTATTTCTAGCACCTGAAGAAGGCCGGGTCGTACAACGACCGAAACGTCGTAATAATGGCAATAAAGATGAATAAATAAATAAATAAATAAATAGTTCGAACAATGTAAAGAGTGTAATATGACAGCTGCTCAAAATAATTTCAGCCATCACGTATCATACGTAATAGTCTCTTGGGTGATCATGTCGATTTATCACTGACAGAAGGTTTTCCAGAAGTAGGATATCATTAGTTTCTGCGATAAAATGGTTAGCAGCCAAGGCTATAGAATTGTGTCTCTCTTGCTATTCAACTCATATCTGGGAGGAGAATGGATATATTTATAGCTTTCTCAGGGGCATTGCGTGTAAGTAATGAACAAAGCCGAAATGCGGCACGGGGCCTTTTTTTTACTGTGGGGTATTTCGTGTTCATACGCTTGGGCAAAAATTCTCCGTAGACCCTTGTATATGCAAATTAGGGCTCTCCCGTCTATGCACTTAAGCACAGCTTCATCGGGGTTCCTGTCCCCTGAAGGTAGAGAGTCCCACAAGGATAGAGCTTTTATAAACGTGAATCTCTAAGTTTTCACTCCACGCCGATATCCATAAAAAATCCATCAAATATATTACATATTCCTAATGAATAAAATGTCCTTTTTATATGAATATCTTTTTGAATGTAACTTAAAACACAATAAAACGCTCATTGTGAACATAAAAAAAAGATACGATAAATTTTTATGATTTCAAGCTTAGTCATAATGCTTTTGAAACTGCTGCCGACATTGAATGATCTACTTGAGATTGAACTGTACAGCGCAGGCTTCTGAGCTTCCACATAGATGATACGAGTCTTAAAGGTCAGTGTTAGAGAACGTCCATCTACATTTGACAATTATCATCTGAAAAAATTAGTCAAATTAATGCCAGAGAAATGTCTCAGATAGAGGGTACCAGCATTTCAACAATAATGGAATCTCTAAAGAAGATTTCTTAAGATAAGAAACTTAATAAATACTTTCTAATCAACGAAATTCGAATGATGCATTTCTTGAACCAATAGAGGCTTGCGATCAGAAAATGATCCTTTATGACGACAGTTAATGTTCAGCTCAAAATCATTCGAGAAAAACAAGCGAGGAGGAGTCTATATCCTCTTCTATAACTATTGAAAGAATTTGAGATTGTTTTTGCTGAAGAATGGATAAGAATTGCTCTGGAAAGAATTCAAATCTCTCCCACGCAGAATTAAAGCAGTAATGCCTGCAAAAGGCAGTTCTACCGAATATTGAAATGTTTTTTTTTAATCATTTCACCCGAAGCAAGGCATTCCTCTGCCACTATAGCGCAGGGGGTTACATAGGGGAAGGTGGTGAAAGAGTGATAAGATATAGGAAATGTTTGAAGGAGGGTGATAGACGAGTAAGGAGGTACATAGGAAAAGTGTTTGAAAGAATGGGTGCGAGTCAGTGTGTTAGGAGGTGTCTTTTGACCATACATTTAAACTCCTGAAGATTGTAGTTTCGGAAAAGCAAGTATGGAAGGGAATTCCACAGGCAGGGAGTGCCAGAAAGTAGCTGTTGGAGTAGAAATTGCGGTTACATTTTATCGATTTCACTGTAAAAAAGATGGGACCTAGTTGCTAATCTAGTATCTCGTGCAAATTTCTACCTAGGGGGCACCAGTGATCTAAGTTCATCGGAGCAGAAGCCGTGATAGTATTTATAGAAGAGGCACAGGGAAGCCACGTCACGCCGGTGAGAGAGTGACTGCAGCCAGACAGCCAAGTCGGTAGCTTGAAATTTGAAGGTGTACCCATTATTTTGTTTACCCACCCTGTAATTACAAAAAAAGATAACACATAAATTAATTTCAAATAAAATTAAATACTAATTGGAAAATTTCTAAAAAAAAATATCAAAACAAAAGAAGACATTTCCAGAAAAACATTTTATTAATTTCGCTTATTACACGTTGAATTGTGTCATACAGCGCTTCTAATTGCTTCCCTGCCTTTTCACATAATCTGACTAATATTCATGAGCATTCCTAACTTAATAATTAGGATAAAAGTTTAACATTTTGGCTCTCATATAAATACTTGTTACAAAATAAAATCCTTACATTTGCCTTGATAAAGTCTAACAGAGAACGAAACGCGTCGGCTAAGATAAATTTTCTTTGTTTTATTCATATTGTCTTTTTACAGATATACTCTATCTGAAATATTTACACAAACACACACACAAACACACACATATATATAAGGAGAGAGGGAGAGAGAAATGAAATTATTTGATAATAATCTGTCAGATTTAATTACTCCAAATTTTATTTCAGTAGATACCCGTGTTTGAAATAGACGCTTCATTTCCTCATTTTATTCGAAACGGTATGTATTACGTCAATCAGCCAGCGCACTTGAGAAAACTTAATAACGAAAACGTCAAACGGCTTTTTGTTCTAAAATGGGAAGGAAGTTAATTGCCCTGTCAGGTAGCACATCTCTTTTAGGTTTTGTCGAGTTCGCAGGCCGATAGATGAAATAAAATAAGAACAGGGCGTCTATTTTAAACAAGAGTGTCCACTCAAATTAATGTTTGAAGAAATAAATACAAAGAAAAGAAACAGACAGAATTCGGGTAAAACATGAAAATAGTGAAAATCAGAAATAACCACGGCATTCCACGCATATATAGACGCGTAAACACACACATACACAAAGTTTAAGAGAAAAATCAGCTTTATGTCAATGAAGAATGCGTAAATTATGTTTTCATTTAATATAAAAATAACGAAGAGAAGAAAACTAGCCATCAATCAAAAGCTGAAATCTCTTGACGAGTGGATCGAACGATTACAAAAAGGTTCGTCTGGGAATCTCATCTCAGCCGGATGATGATGATGATGATGATGATCACCATCATCATGTTGGTTTGATAATGCTGTATAAGTTACTGCTACAGTTGCCACTAATACTTATTAATCCTGCCCATAATCATAAATTTTCCATTTCGGTGAGAAAGATTTGCCTCTGGACGTTGACAGCATCAGGAGATTTCAGCATGGCAAACATTTCAGCACGGAAGTGTTATATCCGGCTGCGTCTCTAATCATTTTTGGCTTCTTTCCCACATTCGAACCTCCTAATTATTCAGATTGTTTCACCACCAGCCAAAAGCAAAGTAAATCTCATGACCATCACCGCCATTACGCTAAGGCCAGAAGCCAATGATAAGTCCGCGTACGTCAACAGACTACGTCTTTTCCGCCACAGTACTCTAAGTGCTACGATTCTATCATATCAAATGCCCACGCGCCTGCTAGCCATCCTAACCTGTAACCCCGCTATTACGAACACGCATTCACACAAACCTTCAGAAACATATCTTTATAATAGAAATCCTAAATCCTATATTATGATCTGTGTATCGTGGTTATCTGCACTGCAAAATCTGCCAACTTTTGAAGATTTGTTTGTTTTACTGAATGAAGGAAAAATATCGTCTTTTTATTTAAAACTTTATTGAAGCTTTTCTATGACTTTATATTTGATACATTGTTTCAGAACACCAAATAAAAGAGTTTTGTTTTTTCAGATTCTAGCTAGAATGAAATACAAACTCAATTTAAGAACAATACGTTGTTATTTATCAAGTTCTCTTTCTAGTTAGAAGAAGAAATGAGCAGCATTTTGCATTTAGAATTATTTGAAAATCAAAGGAAATCATTGTGTAATTCATTCTCTTAAATTTACTTTTATTTCAGCACCGCGTAAAATCGGAAAATATTTTTTACTCTCAAACGAAGTACAAATATTTTTTTTAAAAAAAGGAAGAAAAGTCAATATTTTATTTTATTGCGTTCATTTTGCTGCCAAAAATTGAATACTCTTTTATTTTTAACAAAATGATTGTACATTTTACGTATATTATCAACAACTCTAATACTTTTCTCTCACTCACATACACACACATACACACATACACAAATTTGTGTATGTGTGTGTGTACAAAGTAAGGGCTGAAACCATTTACCATTATAAAATTTTGGAATCAATGTATATTAAGTCCTACCAACCATCCTTATGCAAGCAGAAAGTGTGTGTGTGTGTGCCTCTCTCTCTCTCTCTGTGTGTGTGTGTGTGTGTGTGTGTGTGTGTGTGTGTGTGTGTGTGTGTGTGTGTGTGTGTGTGTGTGTGCGCATATAACTTTGGTCTGGGGTTGCGTTATTTTAAGTTGCTATGCACATTTTATACACTCTGATTAGAGATTTCAGAAAACCTTGTACTTTAATCGTTGCTATCTTTCGGTATTAGTAATATACGCTAATATATTGTATTTGTTATCCTTCTTTTCTGTTATGTATTGCTCCATTCTTTGTCAAGGATTTGTTTTATGTCTGCTTCTATTGCGCTAATAAAATGTTATACTTCTGCAAACAAAACGTATAGCACTATATATATATATATATATATATATATATATGTGTGTGTGTGTGTGTGTGTGTGTGTATGTGTGTGTGTGTATATATATATATATGTATATATATATATATATATATATATATATATATATATATATGTATATGTGTATATATATATGTATATATATATATATATATATCAGGTCGGTGCCAAATTTTTTGACGATTTAAAATTTCATCTTGAAAATGAGAAACTGTGTGTTTTTCAAAATCTTATAATAACAATAACGACCTTTTCCCGTTATAACTTGATTCCATCATGTGAACGGGCTTATAAATGCCTCACTTGTAAAATTCTTTAGGTCTTGATGCGAAATATGAATCTAACTCCTGTCCAATCTCCTGTCGTGATGTTAACATAAGGCCATCTAAATGGTTATGTAATCCTCGAATCAAGTGATAATCCGAGGAAGCTAGGTCAGGGGAATATTAAGGATGGGGTAAGAATTTTGCACTTCTCATCATTTTGACAAGTCTACCCAAAAATTGTCTCTGTAGGTGTCGTGAAAGTCAAAGATTCGCAACAAGAAACACGTTGTCGCAGGTTCTCTGGAGACAATTTGTGCAGGAACCATTTTCCAAATACTGATATCTTCCCCATTCTTTTCATTTGGCGTAACGCAGTTGTATGGGATGCATTAAATTGGTGTGCATTTTCTATTAAGGTTACCGTAGGGCTTTGAGTAACAGCGGCATTCAGCACACTTGAATCAAGTTTTTTGGGCGACCACCTCTAGCCACCTCTTTCAATCTGAAATTTCCTTTCCGAAAACGGGAAAACCACCACCTAAAACTTCTTTTTTTCACTGCATCAATCCGATAACCATCCTGAATAAATCATGCTGGTGCATTTGCATTGGAACCTCTGTGAAAATCATAGAGTAAAGCACACACACACACATATATATATATATATATATATATATATATATGAACGAAATTACAAACATTATTTGTGCTTATTTTTAATAAAATTCGTTCGCGCACACTGACAAACATTCGTGCATTAAAATTGAAAATGGAAGAAATGCGCTGTAAATTTTACAGTGGATTTTATTATTCATTTCTCGATGTTCCTAATACTTTTAATCTACTTCCGAATTCATCTTCAAAGCTGTAAGATGTGGTAAGAAAAAATAACTGCAAAATTGTGTTGCTAAAAATTGTTGTAATTTTTTCTTTGCTTCGAATGTAACAGTTATGCATAGCGTTCATTAGAATGTAAAAATTAGCAACTATGAATTTTTTTATATTTTTTTAATATCATAGTCATGTACGTATTAAAGCATGAAAAATTGTACTTTTTATTAAAATTTAAAACATTACTACATTATACTCAGTTTTTTAATGAGTATGAATAGATTTTATTTAAAATAAACAAACATAATATTTGCAATTTTTTAAAAATCTGACATGACTAATAAACTATTTGCTGCTTAAAGAAACACATACACAGACACACACACCCACACAGACCCAGACACACACACACACACACACACACACACACACATATATATATATATATATATATATCACTATAACAAAGAAATGCTGATTTTCTTTATAACTTAACTCTGAAGAAGATCTTAGAAAAAATCAAAAGTACTTGGGTTAAAATAAATTATCCCACCTTCATTGACGGATTTCATCTCAAAATCAAGAAACTTATCAGAAAAACTTGTTTTGGTAACTTTATCTGACGAAGTCTGTTTAATCGAACTGTATAGTTTCAATTTGTGATTAAGATAAACAACACGAAGTTCATTTCTGTAATATTTTATTCAACCAATTTTGGCCTGATATGTCCGTATAACGAACTGAAAGTTTACTCACCGTTAGACAATGTTGCATCCTAACATTTTTTTGGACACTGGAATTCAAATTTATGAAAATAACGCGATAATTTCTTAGATATTATTATTATTATACTAGCAGTATAGCCCGGCTTTGCTTGGGTGTAATGAAAGCTTTAAACCTAATCCATGGTCCTGGAGCTCAGACTCTTTGGAGGTTGAAACGAAAGACTAAAAAGCAATAGTTGTTTCCAGTTAAAGCGAAACCTAGACTGAAAGAAAAATGAATGGATGTAAGTCAAATTATTATTTGCTGGTATCGATATCAAATAAGTTTTTTCGTCGTAAACTGAATTTTGAAGGCTAAATAAGTCATCTGAGTAAATGGTATCATGGCTGAGACTAAGAACTACAATTATACCTATTTAGAGCCAAATCCAAAGCAAAAACTAAAATAAATGGGATGAAAAAATACAGACATACAGACAGATAAACAGACACACACACAAATATCTTGCCTTTTATATATATATATATATATATATATATATATATATATATATATATATTATCGATTCTCTGCACTATTGTAAGAACTGCAACCGTGGAACATCTGAATATCGTTTCTTATGTCTTTGTCTATGAGTGTATCAAATTTTATTAAAATCGGACCACTCCTTCTATAACCCGATTTTTTCAGTTATCGATATTTATCGGGGGTACCTCGACACAAAACCTAGCTAAGAACACTTGCAGATGCTTATAGTACAACTGTGTAAATTTTCAAGAAAATCGGTTCAGCCGCTTCGACACACACACAGACAAAATTGCATTTATAAATAAGTTTAGATTTCAATTTCTGCTATAGTCATACTACCTACCTAGTCTGCGGGAAGTGTTCTGTTTTTATGGTACATTTCATGAATGTTTTCTACCCCCACCCGCCATCTACTATCTCTAGCGTTATTTCGACAAAAGTTTTAGTATGTATGATGTAATTTTCAAGACATTTTTTATACATGTTTTAAGCAGGGATTTTCAAGGATTATTTCAATGTATTGTTGTGTTCCTTTTTTAGCGTTCTATGCGCACCTACTGTGACTAGTTCTATTCATATTCTCAATTCATACATTGTTTTTTCTATTTCAGTTTTCAGGTAATTATACCTTTAATTTTTTTCAAATTCCTTTATTGCTATGTTTCGATCCACTGGACAAGCCAAATCAATTAGTCGGCAAGTTTTATTTTTGGATTTTCGACAAAAATGTCCAGCCTATTTCCTTCAAATTCCCTATCTCTGTAGACGATGTAATCCCACAGAATGGTGACTACTATTTCTCTGCAACCGGTGCTTGGTTTATATTCGTACCAGTGTTAGTTTACATATTTTCCAATTTATTTGCAGATTGTCCAGTGTAAATATTACCACATACTATCGTGACGATTTTTGTATTCATTTAGGGAAAGTACAGAGCATCCTAAAATTAAATGCTCTATGGTTTTTTGCTATTTGTCACAGAACCTGCATTTTGAATTCATATTATTGTGTATGCTATTTTCCTGATAGTTCCTAGTGAAAAGACTTTGTTGTTAAGCTGCAAGATAAAACCCTTAGTTTAAGCCTTTAAGTCAGATGCTTGTAACTATCGATGTGTATTAACTTTATTAACATTGGGTTTATTAACACGTTCGGAATTTATTGGCTATGCATAGTTTTGCCTGTCCAGTGTTGTTTCATCTGTTCAACAGCTTTATACCTGTCTTTCTTTCTCATATTTTGGCTGCAACAGTTGGTTTTGGTGTTCTGCTTTGAAATTCTACAGAATTTGATAAATGCAAACCTTGTTTTTATTTACTGCCTTCTTTTATTATTAAATAATTTTTCTTTGTGTTTTATGATGTTTGACAAATTATATTATCCAGTCCTTTATTGTTTCCATATATGCTAGCTTGCCGATACATGTGGTGTTGTATGACAATTTGCCGACTAATTGATTTGGCTCGTCCAGTGAATCGTAACATAGCAATGAAGGAATTTGAAAAAACATTCAAAGTATAATGACCTGAAAATTGAAATAGAAAAAACGTATGAATTGAGAACATGAATAGTACTAGTCACAGTAGGTGCGCGTGGAAAGATAATAGCTGAATAAAACCTCTTCCACCTTCTTTCCGGGGCGTGTATAGACGATCTACGTCGGTCTTTCGATTAGGCATTTTATGCTTTAAAATAAACTTTCTTGTCTTAAAATCTATTCGTTTGATGTCATTTAGAGTCCAGTCAAAGATTTCTTAACTATATTGTCTCATTCTTAATATTGTATTTTCTTTTAAATTTTCTGCCTTTTCTAGATTATGCATTTATCCTCTTGCTACTTCATAGGGATCTTTAATTAATTTTTCCATTTTTCTTTTCCAAAGTGGAACTTTTTCTTTGTGAGACTGCATTGATTTTTGTTTGTTTTTATGCTCAATTTTTTTAGTTGCTGCTATTTTTGATGCATATATTACTGCATGATAGAGTTTAATACTTTTTTTCTTTTTTTTAAATCATTTCACCCTGAGCAAGGCGGAAACGCCATTGATGTGCAGGGGATTACATAAATGTAAAAAGATTAATTAGAAAAGAGTGAGGAGTACAAACTAGTTAGCAAGGAACAACAGAAAGCTGAGAAAGCAGGTGCAATGACCGAAACATAGGTGGAGAGAAAGGGAAGGTTATACAGGGGAGGGAAGAGAGCTAGAGGCCAGTGGTTAGTAGATGAGTATTGACTTTGCATTTAAATTTCTGGAGGTTGTAGCCGTCAGGAAAGCAAGAATACGGGAGTGAGTTCCACAGGCGGGAAGTGCGAGAGAGAGAGAGAGTAGAATTGTCGTCTGCATTTGGCTAACCTGACTGTGAATGGGTGGGATCCAGTTGCCAGTCTGGTTGCACGAGTAAACACCTGTTAAGGAGGCACCAGTGACTTAAGTTCGTCCGAGCAGAAGCCATGAAAGTATTCATAGAACAGACAACGGGAGGCCAGATTTCGACGGCGGGGAAGTGGCTGCAGTCGAGCAGCCAGATCAGTACCTATCACATTACAGACTCTTCTTTGGAGCCTGTCAAGAACACTGAGGAGAACGGCAGGGCCACCTGACCATAAATGGCAGCAGTACTCCATGCACAGACGGATGGTTGCCTTGTATATATGCAGGATGGATTCAGGTGGAAAAAGCATCCTGGATCGACATAGTGACCCAATCTTCTTAGCAGTAGATTTTGCTATGGATTCAATATAGTGGTTCCATTTGAGGTCTGAGGACAGGGTAAGTCCGAGGAGGCGTAGTGTATTACTCTCAGGGAGAATCACTTGGTCCATGCTTATGGGAGGCAGAAGAGGTTGCATGTAATGGTTGACAGACAACAGCTTGTTCTTAGATGAATTGAAGTTGACAAGCCACTTCTTGCCCCAGTTCACCACAGAGTGTAGATCCCGCTCAAGGTCAGCAGCGAGATTATGTATGTCCGCCACGACAGGTTTCTTACTGGAGCGGGAGTATATTGTAGTGTCATCTGCGTAGATGCCTACTTGGGACTTGATCTCATCTGGGAGGTCGTTGATGAAAATAAGGAAGAGCGTCGGGCCCAGGACGTGCTGTAGAACGAAGAGGCACGCCCATTCAGAACGACCTTCATTTTGCGGTTATTTAAGAAAGATTGGATTAGGTCAAGCAGGCGACCGGTAATACCATAACCGCGTAGTTTGCATAGGGGGCCAGAGTGCCAAACCCTGTCGAAAGCCTTTGAGATATCAAGAGCAACCGCGCGAGCCTCGTCAGACTCATCAAGGGCCTGTAGCATGTACTCCGTTACGGTTGTTAGCAGGTCGGCCGTGGACCTGTCAAAGCGGAAACCATATTGCCTGTCGGAGAACAATTTGTGGGCGGTGAGATGATGAACTATTTCAGCATTGAATATAGCCTCGAATGCTTTCCCGAATATCGGTAAAAGACTGATAGGGCGATAGTTGGATGGGTCCGAGGGTTCACCACAATTCTTAAAGATAGGAACGACTGAAGAGAATTTCCAGCATGCAGGAAAGCAGGAAGCAGAAAGGCAATAGTTAAATAGTTTAGAGAGGACAGGGGAAAGTTCAGGAGCAAACCTCTTAAGGACTATCACCGGGTTTCCATCGTCTCCACACGCCTTATTGGGGTCGAGTTTTGAAATTATTCTGGATACTACTGTCGGGGTAATATATACGTCGTGCAGTTTGGCCTCAGTTCTAAATGTGTACTCCGGACGAGTTGAATGTGGAGTTAAATGAGAATCTGTGGGCAAAGCACTCAGCTTTGTCCGCAGATGACGCGAGAACCTCAAATCCATGGATTAAAGGAGGTATTGAGGAATTCCTATTGATCAGCACTCGTTTACAAATCTTCCAATAGTCCTTGGAGCCGAACTTGCGGTCAGCTATGTGCTGTCGCATTCTCTCAGCAAACAACTGTTTGGCGTCAATTAGGGTTCTCTTGCACTCATTGCGAGCAGAAGTGAACAGGCGCCTATTGTGATCAGTTGGCAATGGCGGCTGAGCAGGCCGGAGAGGACCACAGAGAGGGATGAGGTTTTAAGCAATACTTTCTGGTGGGTATGAAGGCATCAATGCCAGCTTTCACCCATGACGAGACCTCAGAGGCACAGTCATCAACTGATAGGTCAAACAATTTTCCCCAAGGGACGTCGCAGAGGAAATCGCGAAAGGCATCCCAGTCAGTTTTTTGGTAGAGGTAGGAGGTTCTATAAGTAGAGGGCTCCTGGGAGGAGTGAGATTGGAAAGAAATACTGTATGCATTATTCGTTGTAATTTTGAGAGTTGTTCCCGTTCCTCCATTTCATTATTTTGGGCCTGACTCATTATTTCTTTCATGGATTGTTGTATACTGTTCTTTTTCTGTAAAAAAATTCTGTTCAATGATTTTGAACTCGTCTTACTGCCGTCTTGTGATCGACTTAGATCACAACTTTTCGATACTTGTAAACTTTCAGCATTATCTTCACAGTTACTGTTGCGTATCTTGGTTTCTTCATTATGATCTTTTGTTTGTGTGAAGTTACTACTTTTTATTTACTATCCCGGGTTCCTTTCGTGTTCTTTCGATTCGTCTATTCCAGTTGCAATTGTTTTTATTTCTTTAATTTTAACCTCTGTCAATTTGTTCATGATTTAAACTTTTTACATTGGATACTTTTTCGTCAAGGTACTTTCTGTTTGTTTGTCCAACCATTTCTCTCCAAATGTCATCTGTTTAACGAGTGATGTTATTCTGATATTTGCACAACGCTTCATTGAATGCAGCCATAACGATCTGTACTCCTCACCAATAGGTTTTATGTTTCCTTTCTTTAAATCAATAGTTGAAGATTTTGCAGGGCTATCATTGGGATTATTTGGGGACCTGAAGATTCTTTCTTTGTGCGGAATTTTGTTCCTTTAAAGATTTTCCGACCTCAGACAAGCATCCTCCTGAGGGACGGCCTCCCTGTTTATCCACTGGAAGAGCCATACTGGACTTTTTCATATTATTCCTACGAGTGACGCACAGTTCAAAAAATCCATCCAAAGCTGCTCGGCACATTGTGTAACGGTCTTTTACAAACAGGGTTTCGAAGTTTGTAGAGGATCGTTCACGACCTAATTATTATTATTGGTATTATTTTCTTGTAGTAGTTGTTGCTGTACACATATTAAATATGTCATACTTAGTTTAAAATACAGCCTCCTGAAAAAAAATTGTATAATAGTTGAAAGTATTATTTTCCTTTTATATTTTTTTTTTACAATTCGCACTGAGTACCATATTTAGTATTATATATTGGTTTTTCGGAAAGTCCTGTCGGTTTTAGTCATTCATTTTCGAACACTTTACAACACGTCAAATTTATCAACAGATATAGTGTGCTTATATTACCGATGATAGCATACTTCAAACTATATCTTGTGAAAGAAAGTTTAAAATTAATTAATTCGTGTCAATTTTGCATCCCTATAAAAATGGGTGATTATAAAGTGCATTTTAGACATGTGGTGATTTTTTATTATCATAAAGGCAAAAACATTATGTGCTGCGTATGGTGAATAGGCTTTAGCAAAGGAAAATATACGGAAGTCTTTATCTGGTGTAGAGTTGGTGATTCTAGACTTATTGATGTAGAACGCTCAAGCAGACCTCCCATGGCAGATAATGACCAAACCAATTCATTGATTTAGAAAAACCTGCATTACACAATGCAGCAATTTCCACCTGAATCCATCCTGCATATATACAAGTCAACCATCCGTCCGTGCATGGAGTACTGCTGCCATTTATGGTCAGGTGCCCCTGCCGTTCTCCTCAGTGTTCTTGACAAGCTCCAAAGGAGAGTCTGTAATGTGATAGGTACTGATCTGGCGACTCGTCTGCAGCCACTTTCCCATCGTCGAAATGTGGCCTCCCTCTGTCTCTTCTATAAATACTTTCATGGCTTCTGCTCGGATGAGCTTAAGTCACTGATGCCTCCTCAACAGGTGTTTACCCGTTCAACCAGACTGGCAACTGGGTCCCACCCATTCACAGTCAGGTTAGCCAAACGCAGACGACAATTCTACTCCTGCAGCTTCCTCTCTCGCACTTCCCGCCTGTGGAACTCACTCCCCTATTCTTGCTTTCCTGACGGCTACGACCTCCAGAAATTTAAAAGCAAAGTTAATACTCACCTACTAACCACTGGCCTCTAGCTCTCTCCCCTCCCCTGTATAACCTTCCCTTTCTCTCCGCCCATGTATCTGTCATTGCACCTGCTTTCTCAGCTTTCTATTGTTCCTTTCTAAGTAGCTTGTACTCCTCACTCTTTTCTAATTAATCTTTTTACATTTATGTAACCCCCTGCACATCAGTGGCGTTTCTGCCTTGCTCGGGGTGAAATGATTAAAAAAAAAAAATAAGCAAAACATCTAAACTTATCAAATTCCACTATCCATGATTGGGTACTCAAATCACTACGATGCTTGGGTTCCACATGATATGAGATATGAATAAAAAACTCAATACAAATGCACCGTTATAGGCAAATTTTGACGGATGATGAGAAATAGACCTTTTACCGGAATGTTCCACGCAAAAGATCCTGAGATAAGCGATACGAACCAATAGTCACCTCAAAAGCATATATTCTTCCTAAGAATGTCATGTTGTGCATCTGGTGGGATTGAAAATGAATCCTGTACTGTGAGCTTCTACCAAGTAATCTTTCAATTGATTCTGAAAAGTACTGTCCGCAACTGGACGGATTAAAGTCAGCAATTCAAGAAAAGCGGCCAGAACAGGAAAGGTGCTATTTCCCATCAGGATAATGGCAGACTCTACATGTTTTGATGACCCGACAAAAATTGTTGCATTTTGGTTTGAATGGGTTACTCTACACGCCATATTCACCAGATATCGCTTCTTCGGATTTTCATTTATTCATTTTCTGCGCAAAATAACCCCACTGATAAGAGATTTAATATTTGGATGACAAAAACACATTAATGCGTCCTTTGCCGATAAACCTTCAAAATTCTGGGAAGAGGCAAACTTAAAGTTGAGGGGAAAATAGAGAAAGGTTGAAAAACTTATTGTTATAAATCTATTTTGTATTTTAATTTCTCCTTAAAATCAGCATGAACTTTCCACACAACCCAATACTAATCTTTATATTTTCTGACATTTGTATTTTGGTTGTTTGGGATCTGAAAATGGTATATGTACACGAATTTTACAAACTGCCGGGGCGTGATAAATTAATCTACGAGGAAAAGTAGTTTATTCGTGGCCAATAAAGGAATGTAATATGATTATTATTATTGTTTCATTCCAAGTATATGTGCTTGGTGATCAGCGTAAAATAAAAATAATAGAAAATAATAAGAGAAAATCAAATTCTTCCTAACCTGTGTAAGAAATAACTTCCGTTTGTGTTTATTAATTTTCTTCTTTCAAAAAATCAATTGAAATTATAATTCATTCAATTATATATTCAGTTTTATTTGCAACAACTTGTTGACTTGTATCAGGCAGCTCTTCCGTCCCCCTATATATATATATATATATATATATATATATATATGAGATTAAGTAATTTTTGTATTGAAAATTAATTTTATTTACATTGCAACAACGAAATTTCTGTTTCGAGAATTACCTCGTCATCAGGCAATGTTGATTTATTGCTATGCCTTTTACCTATATATATATATATATATATATATATATATATATATATATATATATATGTTGTTGAACTCGTAGGTTTATTTACCTTTTTGTTCATGCATTTACTTTTATAAAGAGTGCTCGATACAAATGTAGAGCGTTATACTGTAATGGTTGTTACAATGTTTTTAAATTCATAGCATCACTACACAAAAAATTTCTCATGTTTCGAAGCCAGCCCATTTATGTTTTGTGTAGTGATACTATGATTTTAAAAACATTGTAACAGCCATTACAGTATATATATATATATATATATATATATATATATATATAAACATATAAACAGGTCGATAGACAACTGGATATTGAGAACACCAAAATCAACTATACATAATATCAGTTTCACGTTTCGATGTGATCTTCCCATAAAGAAGACATTTATGGATGAAAGTAATCACCATTCAGTTTTGTCTTATTTGTCTACACTGTCTATATAACTGAAGACACATACTCAATCACATAGAAAAATCTATCCTTATAAATATTGAAAAACTTTTAACAGTCTAACTATATAAAAGGCAAGGCAAAATGTTTGTGCGTGTGTGTCTGTATGTCTGTCTGTATGTCCTTTATACAAATTCAAACTTTTTATCTGATTCTCACCAAATGTCAAACAAATATACTTTCGGCTTACGGTTAAGTTATGGGGTACATGTTTTTCCGATTGCTCCCCCCACTATCTATGTATATGAAAGGTAAAATATTTATGAGTTTGTCTGTATATCCTTTATAAAAGTCCACAATTTTTATCTGATTCCTACCAAAAGTCACAGAAATATTCTTTAGCCTTTTGGTCAGGACATGGCTACATATATTTTCCAATTTCCCTCTGATATCGGAAATCGATACTCTGATATGCGATCAGGTCTGATGAAGATCGGGATTTCAGCGATTTTATCGTTGTTCTTTCTGCAGAATTTGCTCTAAGTTGTTAAAATTACAGTTTTTATTCTCAAACATTAGATCTTCTCAGACGACTTATTGTCCTCGATATCGGTAATCGATACCTCCGATATTCTATTGAATCTGATCAAAAACCGATATTCAGCCATCAATATGGCCCATTTATGGCAATCTTCCTCCCGATAGTTACGATAAGTTTTCATAGAATTACTTAGGTTAGTTTATCTTTGGATGACTTATTTGACTCCGATATTGGAAATCGACACCCCGATATCTTATCGGGTCTAATGAAAATCAGGTTTTCAGCCCTTTTATTTTGTTTTTTGCTTCAGGGTTTGCTCTAAGTAGGTACAATTGTAGTTCTTAGTCTCACTCATGATACCATTTACTCAGCGGACTTATTTTGCCTTCAAAATTCAGTTTGCGATGGAAAACTTATTTGACATCGAAAACGGAAATCAAAATTTGACTTACATCCAATTATTTTTCTTTTAATGCATGGTTTCGCTTTGACTGGAAACAACGATTGTTTTTTTTAAAAATTCCATCATAACTTTTAAGGGTTTTGATGTCAAGTTTTGTCACGCATTCATTTTACAGTTCATAATTCGCTCATACGGTACTGCGCAAAACTTTGTTAACGAATTAATTGGTTCACGAGTTCTAATCGAATGCCTGATTGGCTATGTAAGTTGAATTATGCTTGACTAAACTGATTTATTCAAATTACAGCCGTCTACCTGGCGTTAATATTCACTTTTAACATTTTGTGGAACCCTATTCCTGCACTTTTGCGATTGTTATCTCACTGTACGTGTCTCAAACTTCGGTCTACAACTTGTAAGGTTGCTTATAAGCACATTTTGCTCTTCTGATTTAACTCCTTCTAAACGTCCGTAATTCCTTCTTAACGTCCGTAGTTGGTCACGTAATTACACAAACATTTTTATGTTTTCTTTCTTTTTTAAATCCATGCCTCCCCAAGAAGATGTTTTATTAGGCGCCGAAGCGCTGCGGCATCGACAAAGAGGGCCACTTTGGCCAACAAAATCCCCTTTGGTAGTGCTGTGCGATTGTTCCAAAACGCACTGCGTTCAGCAGAACGTACGGCAACTGAAACGTATGATAAGCGTTCCATTAGGTTATCCAGTGATTGCTTCCATAAATAAATTAAGCGCTCAAGGTTGGATGACTTCATATGGGCTTAGCTTAACGCTCAAGCTACTGCTTAAAGGCTTCTGAAAGTACAGAGCAGCGACGGTCTTGCCGCTTAACGGACGCCACTGATAAGGTGCGTTCACGGGCTGTCGAAAGTACAGAGCACCGACGGTCACGCAATGTAAGCAAACATGCCTCTACTTCAGCTTCGCGGGCTGCCCAAAGTACAGAACAGCAGTTCACTAGGCTTGCGAGGGTCACATCCTACGTTGCATCTGACAGAGCATTACATACTCCACAGCAACGGAATGCTATGCTTAAAAACAATAACCGATATCGGGAAGCTAACCGAGGGATAACCAGTCTCAATAAACCATTTTGGTTACGACGGGCTTTCCACTATGTGCCTTCCATAAACTACGCTTCACGTGCTGACATGCAAATTGGCAGTTTGAGCAAAGCTTGGGAACGTTGTCAGATTTGGGATTGCACATTACAGAACTATGCTTCTTGCACGGTCAACTTTACGTTGGCTGTTCGCGTGTGGGGAGTAAGAGTGATGTTTTCGCCCTAGCATCGCAAAGTAAAGCGAAAAATGTAGATTACACTGAAGTTCTGTAGGGTTGCGAACCATTGGAGTGTCTGTTCGGTAACCGGCGGGTCCCGGTTCCCCGTAGCCTCTGCATCTGTGAGCATCTCACGACAAGCCTAGGGACCCGCATTAGGAAAAACCACTATAAGGGCGCAAAGCTTCTACCCACAGACCACAAAGGCAATGGTTTGGGACAGTGCCCTCTAAATAGTAGTTTCCACTGATTAATGTGACCTAGGTAACCAGGGTGGCCTAAATTAAACCGGTATAGCAAAAAGTGATAAGGAGGTTTTTTCGAGTAACCCCTACTGCCAGCTGCAGCCTGCCACAGTGTAACTAATCCATAAGTGCACTTCCTCTCACTTACCTGTTTCTGACTGATTGTGGTAGCGGCAGCGCTGTCTTTTGGGCAAAAGACGCGTCCTTTTTGCACTGCATGCTGGTTGTGTTGTTGGAAAATTTCTACGGCTTTACGATCAACCTTTCAGCAACCTACGTTTTTCTTGCTAACGTCCATAGAGTCTGAGATTCAAGACCATGGATTAGTTTTAAAGCTTTCATTACACCCGAGCAACGACAGCTATACTGCTAGTACATATATAAATGTAGTATTTTAAAAATCTATTAATTTTTTATAAAATATTTTGTTTATATTTTGGAAACGAAACGTTTGAGAGAAACAATCTGAAAGACGAGTTGTTTCTACTCTGTAGCCATACAATCTAAGACATTTTGGCTAAAAAGATGGTATCTCCTAATAAGTCGGACACAGGTTCGCACCAATACCAGAGATCACATTTGTTATATTAAGATTCCTCGTGGGTAGATGCCGATATATGTCCTGTCCATTGTTTAAAATAAAAATCGGGCATCTATTTCAAATATCCGATAAACATAATGTTTAGAACCAATACTATGCGTTTTTAAATAAAAATATCTTGAAGTGTGTCATAACATAACTGGAAAATGAGATTTGATCGTATCTTTCATTTTATAGTATATTAAATAGAAAAATATTGAAGCATAAAAATTTTTTTCTTACAGAAAAGTATTAAAAAATATCAAATACCAAAAACATTACTATAGATAAAATGTTTACCAAATACAGTATTTATTTTCAGTCATTGGAATGCCAGTAACAGTTCCGCTATGAAGTAGTTAGCTTGAGGCTGTAGATTTTTAGATATTGTCTTTGTGCCTTGCTGATAGTCATGACGAAGGTGCGTTTCATTGAGAAGGGGATGATTCATTTCTAAGGTAGATCAATTAGGAATGTCCTAGTAATTAACGTATGTCCTTTTTCACTAACCTCGGAAAAGGTGTTTCAATGGTATGTCAGATGCGGATCTCAATGCTAAATTTCAAAATGTACAGATCTATAAGAATCTTCGTGTCACAACTATTAGATTATTTCTCCTGTTTATTCAGAACTACGGCAATCATTGTTTTCCACAGTTTTTTGTCATTTGTAGCTTATAGTAAATGTTGATCTTTAGCTGTCTTTCTGAAATTAAATTACTGTAGTAGTAGTAGTCATCTTCTTCTTCTTCTTCTTCTTCTTCTTCTTCTTCTTCTCCCTCTTCTCCTTCTTCTTCTTCTTCTTCTCCTTCTTCTTCTTCTTCTCCTTTTTCTTCTTCTTGTCCTTCTTCTTCTTCTTCTTCTTCTTCTTCTTCTTCAAACACCGCAGTCGACACCGAAATGAACAACATGAGTGAGTTTACAAAACCTGGAACTCGTATTTGTTTTTGTAAAATTAAAAAAAAGTGGCACAAGGCCGAAATTGGGGATGGGGAAGGCTGGTCTTCATCTGTCCTAATTTAACTTAGCTATTCACTTTCGTCGACCCTGACACACTTATAATAAACCTTACACCATAATACCACATTTTTACTTACCATTCTTACCACGTTCACCATAATACCTCAGCTGCTCTATGTTGTCCTACTTAACTCCCATATTTATAATGTTCAGTGGAGGGCATGGGCAGAAAATAACAACATAAACTAAATAAAATCGGATTAGTAATAAAACAAAACCTGGAACTAACTTTACCCTTGCAAACTCTCAGCTTTTATGCCGGCAAGGCATACGCTTATGCAAATGAATACGTGCCTCGCTCTCAGTCTGGCAAGCACGCGCACTGTTTCGTGTGTGTGTGTGTGTGTGTGTGTGTGTGTGTGTGTGTCAGTCAGCCGCATGATACTTTCCTCGTCAAACGTTCAATTATACATTTGCTACTCTTTCCTAATCCTTGTTTTATCAACCATTTTTCAAAGCTAATTAGGTAGGTTGTGGTGCAGTGGATATCGGCACAGAACGAGAAATCGATGAACCGAGTTCGAATTCCAGTTGAATTCATTGCATTCACTTACGCGCAAATACCCTTGGGAAAGGTATTAATCCGTCTCTTCCCTCCAATTATGGGTTAAATAATAGGAGAGATTGGGTTCTATAGCCTTGGTCGGCAACCAGCCTTCCGCAGAAAGCAAAGGCAACCTACTGCGGGATAATCTTCTGCCCAGTCAGTCATGTTTCTTTCGAGACATGATCGCCCAAGCGTGTATCGCGCATGGTACTTAACTGACTGACTGTGCTCCGCTAATTATGTCCATAAAAATGTCATCTTTGTTTATGATATTAAGTGTTCTTTTTGTTTCCATTTTTTCTAAAATTTTATCTGTGTTCTTTTGTACAGTCCATGGTATTATCAGCAGCCTTATGTAGAACCAAATTTGTGTTGTCTAAGTATCGTCTTAATCTGTGAGAGATTTCCAACATTTACTGCCGTATAGTAATACTGATATAAAAAAATAAGTTGAGTACTCTTTTCTTTGTCTCTAACGATATTTTTCTGATACTTATTAATTTGTTTAGCTTTTGATATGTACGTATATATTGCTGTCCCAATGAGCCTTTTTCTTAGATTTCAGTGTCTTATATCCTGTCCTCTCTTAAAACATTTCCTAGGCATTGAAATTATTTCCTTGGTTGATTTTGTCATCTACAATTTATGAAGTTAAATCCGTTCTGTACAAACGTGAACAAAATGCTTGGACAATGTCAGTTTACTTATAAAGGTAAATTTTCTATAAATATGTTGCAAAGGCTTTTTTACTTCGAAGGCATCATCATATAGATGATCAATTGGCTCGATCTGAGAATCAATTTTACTTTCTGCAATTGTGGGCCATTATTTTACAGATAAAAAGGTGAATAAGAAAGTATTAGCTTTACAATTTTAGAAAATGTTTCAATAATAATGCATTGTTACGAAGAAACTAAGTTTATACCTATTTCGTTTGGTAGTAGGTTTTTTATCCTAAATTAAATTCTTGTAATGTGTTGTGAGTTTAAAGCTCGGTATAACATGTCCTATCATCTTTTTTCTATTAATTTATCTCCAACATAAAATATTACCCAAACAATGCAATTGTTTCTGGCAATACAGACAAAAGATAAATTTATCAAATTAATTCTACTAAAAAAATGTTCCGCTATCACCAGAGTTACCATTCGTTGGTAGATTCTGTCATTATTATCAATACATTGAACTTGGAAGAAAAAATCAAAAACACTGTTTTCAATTAGTATATTCATTTAGTATATGGTATAAAATACATAAAGGATCTGTGCGCATCCCTTCTAATCTGGGCTTCTTAATTCGCAGACGATAATTTAGGAAATTAGTAACTATATTAGAACTCTCATTTCCCCTGAAAAGGTTCGAAATATTTCGGGTCCTAACCTGATATTATTGTTAACCAAAATTTCAAATGAATTATAATAAGAAGTCTCTATTGACTTGATCGTAATGATGCTGTGTGGTTAGCATATCAGGTATAAAATTTCTGTTCGAGAAGTATAACATTTCTTGGAGTTGTATGCCATTACTAAATCTGTAACCGAACAAAATTCAAATAGGTGCATGCGTTGACTTTCATAGAAGGTTGAGAATAGTTAACACAAGTTAGATTAGTAGTTTTAACGTATTGGATCGAATAGTGATACCATATTACGTTTAAGAGTCTTGAAGATTAAAGTTTTGTTTCCATAATGTATTACTTCTCATTTGAGATTTTCTTCATGAAATCTTTAAACTTGTTTTCACATTCGCTGGAATGTTATCCTCATTTTAAAAGTTCATATTCAATGAAAAGTCAGTTAAGTGCCATACATGATACACTCTTTGTGCGATCATGTATCGAAAGAGCCATGAGTGACTAGGCAGAAAATTACCCCGCAGTAGGTTGCTATTGTTTTCTGCAGTAGATTGGTTGCCAACCAAGGCTATAGAACCCAATCACTTTTATTATTTAACCCATAACAGGAGGGAAGAGACGTATTAATACTTTTCCCAAGCGTATAGAACTCACTCTGTCCTATTATTTAACCTATAACTGGAGGGAAGATACTGATTAATACATTTCCCAAGCGTATAGAACCCAATCTGTCCTATTATATAACCCATAACTGGAGGGAAGAGACGGATTAATACCTTTCCCACGGGTATTTGTGCGTAAGTAAATGCAAGGAATTCAACTGGAATTCGAACTCAGCTCCTCGATTTGTCGTTCCGAGTCGATATCCAGTGCACCACAATGCACATCCCCAATGAAAAGTATAACGTTATCATTCTTTAGCATATTTATATATTTCTTAACTTCCTCATCACTAGGTTCATTAGTGCTTATACTTGGAATGCTCGGATACATACTGGTGTGGGTTTTATTTCCAAAGGTGTTATTCAGCCTAGTCTTCTCAAGCTTCAAATGTGACGCAAATGTTTTCGAGATTAGAATAGGTTTTTTTTTCTGTTTTCCTCTCGATAATATGATGTTATCTTGATCTTTAGCTTTTCTTATCATTTCTAAACAGTGTCTGTCTTGTTTGGTTTTGTTTATTTGGTTTCAGTTTTTTTTTCTGAAAATATTGGTTTTTTCACAACGAGTTTTTGTTTTGTTTATTTAATGTTTTCCGTTCTATGATTATCTTCTGTTTGTTTCATTCTTCTATCAGTCTTTTCGAATAAAGATTATCGTCCAACGGAAGTATCTATTTTGATCTCGTTATTCTTGAAATTGTCTCACGTGAATCGTTTGAAGAAGATTTGATTCCTGTTTGGGATCTAGGGACATCAATTTGAATTCTAGTTTATCAAAGAATTCTACTTTTACGTTCACATTTCTTAGAGCTTGCGTCATATACTTAATTGTCTGTTGTGGTTTATATGAGAAGTGAGCTATTTTATTGGATGCTTTTGTCATCTTTTGATCAGTTTTAAAATCAGTTATATAATCTAATACCTCTATACATTGCATAAGAATCTGATATACTGCAGTTCAGAATCATTTTCGTTACTTTATCTGGGCTTTGTATAGAGATCCGATGTTCTGTGAGATTCCCGAAATATATGCTCAATACTGAATGTAATTTTGAATTGCAAAATTTAAAAAAAAAACTTTTCATTTCTAGTGTGCTTTCTGCTGCAAACCGTGACGTATTATTTCCATCAATTTTTTCTCAGTTATCCCTCTATAGACTGTTTAACAAACACCGATTAACAAACAGATGATTAAATAAAGCTTTAATATTAAATTGGTGTCCCTTGAAGCATTGTTGTTATACTTTTATTATATTTTTTACGACTCTGCTTTGGATTGGTTTACCATTTCGGTTTGCTTTATTCTGTTATTGTATTTATTTTTATTTAGGCAGGTTAACGTTTTTTGCTTTATGCCATCCTACATTTTACGTTGCTTTTTTTATCGATTTGATAAGAGTAAGTTCTAAGCGCATATTAGTTTAAAAATTGGTTTGATAAGGGTAAGTTCTTAGTGTATATTGGTTCGAACATTGGTTAGATAAGGGTAGGTTCTTAGTGCATATTGGTTCGAAAATGTGTTTGATAAGGGTAGGTTCTTAGTGCATATTGGTTCGAAAATGTGTTTGATAAGGGTAGGTTCTTAGTGCATATTTGTTCGAAAATGTGTTTGATAAGGGTAGGTTCTTAGTGCATATTGGTTCGAAAATGTGTTTGATAAGGGTAGGTTCTTAGTGCATATTGGTTCGAAAATTGGTTTGATAAGGGTACGCTCTTAGCACATATTGGTTCGAAAATTGGTTTGATACGGGTACGCTCTTAGCGCATATTGGTTCAAAAATTGGTTTGATAAGGGTACGCTCTTAGCGCATATTGGTTCAAAAATTGGTTTGATAAGGGTACGCTCTTAGCACATATTGGTTCGAAGATTGGTTTGATAATGGTAGGTTCTTAACACATACTGGTTCGAAATGTGAAATCAAGAAACGGAGTTTGATTTCATATTTTGTTTGTTACAGTGATTTATGCGTCATTGCGTAAGGTATTAATGAATCATATCTCTCCGCAACTAGGATTGAAACAGCAGGGCAGACTAGTCTTTGTAACCACACTCGACTGCCTGTCTAAGATGAGGGCAAAACTGAATCCTCAACAGTAAATAGTTCTGATACGCTATAATAGAGAAACATTAAAAGAACCCTCTTCGGTTTCGACAAATATTTTCTTTAAAATGCAAGTCATTGAACAAGATTTGTTCAAAGTTCCTTGTAATGGATTTTACAAGTATTATATTAGTACTTTTCTTTCACCTGTTATTTATTTCTTACTTATATATATATGTATATATATTTTCCATTTGCAAACGAGTTATTATTATTAAAAATAGTAAATATTATTATTAATATAAGTGTTATTATTTATTATTATTAGAAATGGAAAATATACAAAAGCTCTACAATATAATTGTATTGAACACTTTTTAATACAAATGGGCACTGGTCTAATTTTATTATGACCACAAATAAGTAATTAAGCAATCAATGTGTGTGTTTGTGTGTGTGTGCTTGCTAAATGAAGGAATTTAACAGGAACATTTTATAAATCTAAAATATTTCGCTTTTATTAAATGTCTAAATGTTATATATATCCTAACATATATCCTATATATATATATATCCTAACATTCTGACGGATAGCAATCCATATTAGACCTATATTTGATCCCAGTTTCCACAGACTGATACACACAAGCGGCAACAATGAGTTATTTCATACCAAATCTAAATATTTAGATAATGTTAGTTTTATTTTATCTTAACCCATACCTGAGAGAAATTGGTGGATTGATATTTTTTTTTAATCATTTCACCCCGAGCAAGGCGGAAACGCCACTGATGTGCAGGGGGCTACATAAATGTAAAAAGATTAATTAGAAAAGAGTGAGGAGTACAAACTAGTTAGGAAGGAACAACAGAAAGCTGAGAGAGCATGTGCAATGACAGATACATAGGTGGAGAGAAAGGGAAGGTTATACAGGGGAGGGGAGAGAGCTATAGTCCAGTGGTTAGTAGATGAGTATTGACTTTGCATTTAAATTTCTGGAGGCTGTAGCCGTCAGGAAAGCAAGAATACGGGAGCGAGTTACTAACAAGCTAAATAATTATTGTGGTAGGGAAATTGTGTATGCTTAAACCAAATGCTTTACAATATTAAACTTTCTTAGTTCTTTATTTTTTTGTACTTTTTTTTTTAATCATTTCACCTCGAGCAAGGCGGAAACGCCACTGATGTGCAGGGGGCTACATAAATGTAAAAAGATTAATTAGAAAAGAGTGAGGAGTACAAACTAGTTAGGAAGGAACAACAGAAAGCTGAGAAAGCAGGTGCGATGACAGATACATAGGTGGAGAGAAAGGGAAGGTTATACAGGGGAGGGGAGAGAGCTAGAGTCCAGTGGTTAGTAGATGAGTATTGACTTTGAATTTAAATTTCTGGAGGTTGTAGCCGTCAGGAAAGCAAGAATACGGGATCCACAAGGGTATGTAACAGAGTCACGTGGAATTGGAATTCGAATCTATGATTAACAATTCTGAGGTATTATTTTATTAGATCACCTGTACATCCATGTTTACATCACATGGAATTCCCAAGCACTCACACCTCAAGATAATGAACACGCTCGACGTTGCTTAGCTTTGATGATCGTACACGAACTGATGTTTCAACAGGATCTATCTGTAAGCGGATTGTAGGACATTGAATTTAAATTTGCACATATTAAAATGATCTTTATCCAATTTTAATATAAAATATATTACTTTCAATCAAAATTATTTATCAGAAATAAGTGGCTTTCAGTTCTTATAATAAACAATAATTTTCTCTTGTTTTCAAACCGAATAACAAGCAAGATTCCTCAAGCAAATTCATAGATAATAATGAACTATGAAGAATTTTTCTATTGATCTGAGTTCGTTCGTCAAAGTTGTTTGCCAGTCTGTTCAATTGATTAATAATCAGTTCTTATAATTCGCTTTAATTGGTAATTAACGGAAGGAATGTTAGGAAATTTTGACTTGTGCAGTATACAAAGTTAAAGCTTGTTTGTTTGTTTCTCAATTGTGCCCATATCTCACGGCAAATGCATACTATCTTTTATCAATCAACAAATCTTGTAGATCAGTTAATTCTTCTAAGTAGAATAATCAAAGATATGAAAGATGAACATGCTCGTGTGTAGAATGTTCATCTACCCCAAATCAATTATTTAATTAATGATTGAAGCAGTAATATGTTTATTAAAGCGTCAGAAAATCATGTTCGAACCTAAATAGTATCCCGAATTTATGTGGTCTTTTTCAACAATCATTCTACACGTTTCGGTAGAATAGGTTCAGGGTTCATTCAAAATAGAGGTAATTTTTTATATTCACTACAATCAATATTCACTAAAAATCTCTTTATAACGCGTTTTCGGAAAGAGTTTGATTTTAATGTTCAATTTGGTGAAATTGTTATCCTCTAAATTGCAGATATCAAAATAAAATTTGACTGTAGACACTATATTATAACATCCCTTACAGAATTCTGTGAGTTTAATCCTAAAAAATAATGCTCAAACCTGACAAATCAATACTGATTATGCTTCTGTAATTAATACAAGGGAAAATCTTATTCACTAAGATGGCGGAATTTTTCTCAATATAAAATTAATTGATAGAACATACTACAGTTCAGAAAAATCACTGATATGGTTGAAAAGTGAGAATTTAATAAACTAGTTAGTATTTAAAGTTTGAGAGTGTCAGAAAATGTCAGCAAATTTTTGATCCCTGCTTCGATTAGGAATCTCAGATAAGATTTCTATGAACTTTAAGTGTCTGTCATGTCTGCTCTTATTTTTCACTGTATCAACTAAAAACGTTTTAGCTTATTCCAAAACTACATAACTTTCTTAAGATCTTTATCCTCACTGCAGAAATATCTGGTGACTACTGCCGGCTCCCAAGTGTCAATAAGTATCTTCTATATTATTGGATACTTTTCATCAATATTCTGACCAATGTTATCAATGCTAACGCTGGTTAATTATTTTATATATATATATATATATATATATATATATATATATATATATATATATATATATATATTACAGTTCCCCTTTTTTATTTCGCAAAGAATTTAAATACTCTATAAAATTTCAGTCCGAACATTTACGCTCATAGATTCTTTGCTCTCGTGCAATGTTTTGATATTCTGCTTAAGGTATCTGTTTATATTCTATCATCTATAATGGTCTTTTAGTGGGTTATCGAACTTTCAACGTGTCATTTTTAAATCACGAAGTTCGCTTTTGCTTTGAAACAGCAGCTTAAAACTTTCCTCACACGCTTTCATTTTACAGATTTTTTCATAGTAATCATCCCACTGTGTCTGTATCATATGTACACCTTGAAACTAGTTTTCGAACTTCCTTAAATCCATGACCTAATCCTAAAAGACTGTTAACATTTTACATTGATTTAATTATTTTTAAAGTAGTAAATAGTAGTATATGACTTTTAGCGGAACTGTCACTCTCCTCTGTTACATTTTCTTTCTGCCTTTTATTAACGATCGGCACATGAATATTCACAGATCAGTAATTAAGATCTATGCAAATGATAACAGAGTTTATGGAAGCACCTTAAAAAAATCACAATATTCTAAGCCTCTCCTCTAATGTATGTCTGACAGTTCAATGGAAAAAAAACTGATTAAATAACTCAAAACCTAATCTATTATCTTTTACATTCTCGTTTATATCCTGAACGAGGCTCTATCATTTGAACGTCATTTCGAACTAAAGTTCACTCTTTACATCAAGTGCTTCAGGTCATAACATGTCGGAATTCAGGTTCCCATAAAATCACTGAAGTTAAGCAACGTTAAGTCTGGTTATTACTCTGAGTGGGGACCGCTTGGGAATGTTATTTGCTGTATTTTTGGATGTGTGGATGGTGAAATCTGAATGCCAATCCAATTAGGTTCGGCATATTCTCTGGAGCCAATATACTCTTCGTAAAAATAAAACTCCACCTCTTCTGACCCAGCTAAGCGTTAAATAATACTTTTCAATATTCCGACCGATATTCTCAATGCTAACGCTCATTAGTTATCCGATATATATATATATATATATATATATATATATATATATATAGTCATCCGCTGACAGATTTGTTTCGCTGTATCACATCTCATCAGTATGGTTAGACTACGGTTGCTTTTTAACCTAGGATTGAATCCCGACCGAATTGGCGTCAGTTGGTGATTCTACCTAGGCTTTCCTCCCAAAAAGTAAAACACTACGCATCCTTGGTCTCACACTTTCAGCGGAACTCAAGTGGAATGACTATATCGAATCCATTGCTAAATACGCTGCTATGAAAATCGTTTCTCTGTGAAGGACCAGGAGGTTTTTTCTGTCTGAATCTATCCTGCACATTTATAAATCTACCATCTGCCCGTGCATTGAATACTGTTGCCATATCTAGTCGGGTTCCCCTGCTATTCTCCTTGGGCTTCTCGACAAGGTACAGCGGAGCCTCTGTAATGTGAGCGATACTGACTTGGCAGACCGCCTGCAGTCTCTCCCTCACCTGCGTGACGTGGCTTCCCTGTGTCTCTTCTATAAATACTTTCATGGCTTCTGCTCCGATGAACTTAGATCAGTGGTTCACCCTAGGTTCGAATTTGCACGGGATACTAGATTAGCAACTAGATCCCACCCTTTTACAGTAAAACCGATAAAATGCACCGCAACTTCTCCAACAGTTTCATTTCTCGTACTTCCCGACTGTGGAATTCCCTTCCACATGACTGCTTCCCCGACGGCTACAATCTCCAGGAGTTTAAATGTAAGGTCAATAGACACCTCCTAACACACTAACTCGCTTCCATTCTTTCAAAAATTCTTCCCATCCTCCAAACTATCTATCGCCCCGCTTCTGACATTTCCTATATCTAACCACTCTTTCTATTTACCTTCCCCTATGTAGCCCCAACCGCAATAGTGGCAGTGGAATGCCTTGCTTGGGGTGAAACGATTAATATATATATATATATATATATATATATATATATATATATATTACAATTTCCCTTTTGTATTTCGCAAAGAATTTAAATACTCTAGAGAAATTCAGTGCGAACTTTTACGCTTATAGATTCTGTGCTCTCGTGCATATGTTCCAAAAATGGTCTACATATTCCAGTAAGTACCTGACAGCTCTGTTAAGTTTATTCTTTACAAAATCCTAATAAAAAGTAAAAAAAGTTGGATCAGTGTTAGGACAGTAATTCCTCTGTTCTAATTTTTCATCCTTGTTCAAAAATTTCAAAATCGTTTACAGGGTTTTGTGGAAGCTTACGTATTTTTCACTTTGTAGCCTCTTCCGAGAGACGCAACGTTGCAAGCTCATCTATGCTCTATCGCAAATCTCACAGCAATATTTCAGATAAGCTCTATTCTGTAGCTCTGCCAGTCCCAACCCTTACAGCTAAGACTCGTCATGCTATCATGGCATCTGCAAATCACCAGAATTCCCTGCGTCTTCTGCTTGAAACAAACTTTCAATCATGCAGCGTTTCCCAGTAATTGCTACTTTCGGAACCAGAATCCAGCATGGATGATTCATTACAATCATAACATCTTAAGGTCAAGGATCCACCGTTATCAATCAGGCTTATCCTCATAATCTTCGCTTCTTACTATCTCTTATTACGTTCATATCATACATCTTATTCAGTTAGCCTTTGGTTAGTTCACAAGCTTTGTAGTAAGTGAAAAGACAAATGTTTCCTCTCTTCTGATTATTACAACGTTCTATTTCGTAGCTTACAGTTTTTAGCAATGTTGTCGTTTGGTTGGATACAATTCTTACTCGCATTTCTTATTCAATGTAAAATCGGATATGTCGGCAAGACATTTCAAATTATAAGTTAATGTATCTAGGAACATTTACGTTTGATCAGTCTTACTCGATTGTACCACAGAGAAACAAAACTGGTCATAACATTGATTTTAGAAATGCCACACTAATTAAAAAAGACCGTAATTTTTTCATGCCACAAATACTTCGATGAATTAATATTAAATGCATCACTATCTATAAACACATATCAAAAACATTATATTACATCAGCTACCTTTATTGAATACATTCTTAAATAATCTATCGTATGTTTATCTAAGACAAATGGTTTTTATATATAAACATACCAACATCAACATGCGAAAAAACAAAACGACATTATGTTTACTTGATATACAAATATACAAGCACATTTATGAAGAGGCATTATCATCTGAATCCCGCATAAACAAACAAAAATTATTATACACTTGCATGAATAAATCAATATTTACAGTTTTTCAGTTGGGCTTGGAATCCGTTTATTTATGGAGCTTTGAAAAGATGCGTCGTCTCTTCTTGAATTCTGAACGCCATAAATTATGCTAACAATCAAATGCACTTGAAACCGGATTAACCAATAAAAATCAAAAACAACAATAAAATAAAAGCCATAAGGTCGTTTTAATTTTTCTCTATAAATTATTTTCTGATAAGACCTTAAGAAAAATGAAACTTGTTTGATTGATAAACATGTACTTTTATTCTTGATTCTATCATTTCTTGTTCTCCAAAGTTTTCACTCTTTTCTGGACTCTTTTAAGAGAGCTGATAATAGGAGCAATAAATGTTCCGCTTATATATCCCATTTCTCATTTGGTTTTCTTGCAAGTGATATCTGTCGGACGGTTCGACATTTTTAGTTAAGGGTGAATTTATCGGGATTCACGCACTAAAATATGTGAATCGTTTTAATTTTAAAGTTGCTTAAGATTATATTTAATCTATTCACACTCCAATGCAAAGCGAGGAATAAATAACCAAGTAATGCTAAATAAGAGCAAAATGAAATATCCCTAGGCATGAACAGCTAGATGGAAGCACATCCAAAAATTAAATAAAAGTTTCAGTTCGAAATAACCTGAAATTTATTGGGATCAATAGACACATGGAAAACTTTAAAGGTTAAAAAGGCTGAAACAACGAAGACTTTATTGCAAATGTAAATACTGTAACTAATGATAACATTCTATAAGTTCAGATAGAAATGACATTTTGAAGGATTTGCTTTTGTATTTAGGGATTTCTTTGCGGTAACATTATAATATTTCGACTAAAATTGTGCTTATATATATTTATATTAATAGATGAAAATCAAAATAATAAATATAAACAGAGCGAACAAATATGGAAAAGCTGTTCTGCTGCTCTAACGAAAACAGAAAACTCCCAAGGAAAGGCACAAAAATTAGATGAAAACAATAGAAATATTCAGTAAAAAAGTAATTGCAAGTTATTCACGGGCATATTTTCTTAGATATTTATACACATATATTTTACCATATGAAATAGCATCGACACAGATTTTTGATTCAGAGAAAAAAACATCTTAAGTTTATTTTTGTATTTTTATCTATGCAGATACGAAAGTATTTACTCCGTCTATAACGTCAATATGATAAGCCAGTCTAGAATTAGAGTTTGAAAACAATTTGCCCAGAACTTTCTTTTTTTTATAACCTCATCTTCAGTTCCTCACGTTTTTCTTTCGCTTTTTATTATTGCTTATTATTGCTTATTATTATTATTATTATTATTATTATTATTATTATTATTATTATTCTGTAGTTAAACCGGCGGCATCTACATCCATACAATGACACGATTTCAACCGCTCGACGGTGAATATTTATACAGATGTCAAAAGGAAACGAAACAGACACTTTGAACTTGTGCAGCTAACGAGCTGAAAGTGATTCTTTACGCCATGAATAATGGACCTGATACTTCGTATACACAGACTATTTGTGCAATCAATTTCCTAAAACAAACACGCTCTGGACACTGTGACATTGCTTTACAGGCGTTCATAAAAGCTAGTCCATTTAAAGAGAGGTAAAGACACATACGCAAAAAGAATAATAATAATAAATATATGTAATAAATATACTGTTTCTGTTACGGCTATATGCCGAAATTATTGCTTCTAAGCTTTCTATTTAGCGTTGTGAAAATGACAAAGAACATTTGTTGAAGGGCAATCAAAATCTTGACCTAATATAAATGGCTCTCACAACTAGACGAGTAAGACATTAGGGTAAGTGGATTTTTCACTTTTTGTATTAAATCAACAGTTTACAAAGTGTGAAAGCTGGGGTTTAAATGATAATTAATGGCACCAATAATTGATTCATGGCTTTTACCATTTTTTTTTTTTTAGCATTTATTAAACATTATCGTATAAAATGCAAAGAAACAATTAATGTTTACAGATTTTTGCTTGGAAAATATAATTACAATTCTACCTTTGAAAGTATGCATTCAAATAAAGTTGATATCTTTTGTATTATATACATTGCAAGGAAAATATTATATTGGTCATGCCAATTCGTCTTCGGATCTCTGTGACGCACTTTCCGTCTTCTGTTAGGACACTTTCAAGGTATTTAAATTTCTGTACCTGCTTGATTTTAGTATCCACAGCATGGGCTCCTATTTTTTACTGATGATCATGTATTCAGTTTTTCGTAGTTTATTTGAAGTCCTTTATTTCCGCTTTCTTCAGCTATATTTTGTAAGACGTTTCGTAGGTTTTTTCGTGTCTCCGTCGAGTACTATATCATCTGCGCATCTTATAGTGTTCAGATAGTGTTTCCTTTCTCTGATTTCATGCGATTATGGCTTAGGAGGTAGCGACTACGACTGACACCAAATTAGTCGAGTTTCAATCTCGACCAGAAGCAAGTGAATGTGTCTAGCCACACTGATGAGCTGTGATGCAGCGAAACAGGCTGGTATGTGGATGCCTGATATATATATATATATATATATATATATATATATATATTAATCATATCACCCCAAGCAAGGCGAACGCCACTGATGCGCAGGGGGCTACGTAAGAGAAAAAGATTGGAAAAGAGAAAGCCGGAAACCACATCCTAACCAGGAAACAAGGGATGAGCCTCTTCACCTATTCAATAGACGTGGGTGGAGTGTGAACCGGGCGATAGTTAAGTCTATCTACTCCACAAAAATATATATATTATAAATTATGTTTTAGAACATGTACATAACTTCTTCTATATATGTCCTCTACAATTATGTGGCTGTTTCGACGTTGCGCACCCAATTTCTCATCAGGAGAAATGGGCAAGACCTGAAATCATCCGCTGCATTTATTTGGTTCACTGTTGTTGTAGGGCTGGTTGTGCTTATTGATAATGAAGGGAATATGTCTTTCATGTTGACTGTTAGACTTTTGAAGAACTTGGTGTGTAAATGCTAAAATGGTTGATTAATGGATTAATGGCATTATCTTTTAGAATGTACGTTTTTATTGGTCGGGTATATCTTTTGGTTAGAATTTCGAAGAACCTGGTGTGTGAAGATTGATTACTTGGTCAGTTTTGCGTGTGTGTGGGGGGGTTGTGATTAGGGAACTCATCTTGTTTATTGACCTTAAGAATTTTTAAGACAGTGGCGTGGTTAGCTAGTGCTTGACAGATTTCTCTTTTATCTAGTGGCCAGGCTGTCTTCCTTGGTGTTCCTTAGATGGGCGTGATAGGGGCGGGGTGTTTTTCCTTTTTATTTTTGATTTTTCCAGTACGGAATATTTTTGTATTTAAGTAAGGTTTTATGGGTAGGTTTCTAATCAAATTCGGAATGTTAAACTTTGCTTTAGAATTTAGTAGTCTGATCTCTTTTATAGAATTGTTTATTTTTATTTTTATTTTTATTTGGCGGGATAGGAGTGTTCATTCAAGTGTGGAGTATTATTGTATTTACACGAAGTTATTTATAAAAAATCTAAACTTGTATTTTTTAGAAGGTAAACGCAAATTTGTATTTTATCAGTTTTTCATAATTTATCTAAATTTGTATATTTAATCTGAATTTTGAATTTAGAAAATCGATTTTTTCTTTAATTTTTAATTTTTCAAATATTATAGTTTGGGAGCCCGTTTAATTTCATTTAATTTTACATTTTATTTATTTAGATATTTTTGTGGGGATTACACCTTACTTTAAGGGTTTATTAGATCGCTTTTTTCTATAGCATTTTTAATCTTTTATAATAAAAATATCTAATCAAATTTCTAGTATTTCCTAGCATGATTGTAGGGTTAGATCCCTAATGTGCTTACAGTTTACTGTGGCTTCGTGCCTCGGGTTTAAAGCTTGTTACTATTTATATATATAAGGATCTCTATTTTTTCTTGAAGACAAAGAAAACATGGTTCCTTTATAGATTTTGCTGTTCTTGCTTGTTTGAGGATTTTTCATTTAACCTTAGGCGTTTTATTTTCGTCTTTTAATTTCCAAAAGTTTTTGGAGAGAGACGTCATGTTTTGTTTTTCTTTGTTATCGAAGGATTAGAGGTGATAGTAAAATCGCGTTTTAAATATGTTCATGGTATTCCCAATATATATTTTTTCATCTTTAGGATTTTCTATGGATGAAATCGAACACATATATATCAGAGATTTCGTCAGACATTTATTGGTCATGGGGCATTGGTTGGGGTTTCTACAGTTACAGAGGTTGCTATCACGGGACGGACTTGTATTAGTGTTGGAGTTATTTTTGCTGTGTAGATTTAATATTTTGGTGTTTTGCATTTTGATTATTTTTCTAGATTATTGGAACATAACTTAATGTTATGGAATTTTAATTGAAGATTTTGCTCAGAGGGTTATTTTTGGGGAAGTGGTTCTCTATTAGTTTAAGAAATTTATGCCTGAAGTTAACTGATTGATTGAAGGGAGGGTTATACCATATTATTTTTCTGCTTCTATTTTTGCTTTTTTAACTTTTGAATTTTTCCGCAAAGCTGATCTTGATGATTTATACCCGCTTTCATTAAGGATTCTATTATATATTACCTTGTGCTTATCAAATATCTCTTTACTGGATGAGTGTGTGTTAATGCGACGTTCTACAGATGATGGGATGTGCTTAATAATGGATGGTGGGTGATTAAAGTTGGGGTTTATATATATTGGGTTAGCGTTGTTTACCATGTAAGGTTAGAAAGTGTTCGATACTAAGTCTAATGTTATGTCTAGGAATTCTACTTGTTTGATATTGTTGTTAATCACTACGTTAAGGCGAAAGGATTTAAAGACTCTATGGATTAATTTTCTAGTTTTATCAACTTTACCTCCAGTAGATTTATCAATTATCATTAGTCCGTCGTCCCTATATAGTCCTATATTGTACGGTTTCGATTTCCGAAATATATATATATATATATATATATATATAACATGACTAAAAGATTTCCATAACAGTTCAACGGGTTCTTCTTCTTCATGACGTAGGGGATCATGGCTTTTTACGTCTTCTATCTCTAATAGTTCTATGCACGCTTTATCCTGTTACCTCACCCGAACCCCGCTCTGCCATCTACCTGCTCAGGCTCTATAAATATGTTATCAGCTGCTTTCCACTGTGTCTCTTTCCCTATCTGACATATCAGAATCAGATTCTCCAAGACTTACTTCCTCATCACATTTCTGAAAAACTTCATCTGTCTCTTTCTAATGCTTTGATCATTACGAAAAAAAAATTCAAACTAACACCAACAGAAATAAAAAATGAAATTAAACAAGTTTATGTTATTACAGCTGCACGAATCTGTGTGACGCCTTATGCCCGAGGCTGGCCGTCGTCAAGCAAGATCCTGGTCGAGACGGCACCAAATGTGACGCCTTAGACCAGGGCTGGCCGTCCAATGTGACGCTCGTCCCCGCCGACGGTCGTGACGATCGAACTTTTGAAATTGCCACCCGGCTGGCCGGTTAGATGTCGCCACAAAAGCTGGTTTACAAGACGTCTTTTGCAACAATGCGCCACTATCCTACGTTGTGATTTGATCCCAGAGGTCGCGTCGTGCAATTTTAGTAGTCGCCTTTATGAGCCAGTACGGACACTGGTGTACACTTGTGGTTTGAGAAAAAATAAATATGGCACAAAAAAAAATAATAAATAAATGAACTAAGTCGAACACGCCTGGAGAGCTACGAAGAATGTCTTTATATATAAAAAAAACAAACATAAAATGTTTCTCTTTCTCCTCAGGAGCAGTAAATACAGTTGTCGAAAATGATAATAGAGTTGTCGAAAATGCCGGTTACGACGGAGAGAGAAAGTTTGTTAAAAACATCAGAGCTTCAAATCCTTAAATAAATATGTCTTGTTATGTGTCGTTAAAGTAAACAGAGCTCTTCAAATTTTCACTAAAGTCTTTTCACATATTCATTAAAGTATTTTCCTATATTCTCTATAATCAGGGCTGTCAATTTTCTATGTAGTCTCTAAAATAACAAAGTCCTTTCGGGTCCTTATCAGAGTTTAACGGAGGCTACCGAAGTAGAGCGAACGAAGAATCAGAATTTTCGATTTTCCCGTGATTAAAATAAACAACGTTCTTTCGGGATTCATATCGAAGGTGCATTATTCCAAATTAACTCCTTAAGTTAATTTGCGGCAGGCTTCATTCGAAATTAACTCTTTGACCATAAGTTCTATGGTGGGCGACCAGCCGTGGGTCATGGCTCCCCGGTTGGGAACTATTTTCTACAGTCGTTACATTTCGACTGGTAGCTACCCAGCTAATCTAAAGGCAATTGAAAAACTGAGAAAAACTGATTTTTCTCTCCGAGTCCGGACTTTTATAACCATTTTCAATCCTATCTGGGGATTCATCCGGCTCAAAGCCTTCGGCCAATGAAATTGCTTTCCGCCCACTCGATTTGCGGAAGGGGTTTACCTCGACGAATGAGATCCCGCCAGCTTACATTGTATTTCGATTTTTCCAATTTCCTACAGATTTGTTTCCCAGAAAAAATCTGTCGAGGGACTTTAACCCCGCGTGACCCTATCAAATAATTTTGACACCTGTTTTGGCTGAAAAATTTTAGCTTATTGAAAAATATCCGCTTCAAACACGAAAGAAGAAAAATTATATATTTCTTTCTTTTCCTTCACAGAAATAGTTAGATTTTATATTCCCCGGTTTTTGGAAGTACCTGATAGTGTACATAGTTGATTTTTTTATTCCCCATATTTTACAAGTATTTGATAGCATTAAAATTATTTTTCTGCCTAATCTCACATCGCATATTACAATAAAGCATAACTAATAATATTACTAATATTAATTTCTCTCTCTGTTGTATTAAACCACACAGGGGAAAGTTTCCCGCGGGAGCAGGGAAAGTATCCCCGCAGGAGATAGTGTCACATCTGAAGACTCTTTGTAAATTACAACAAAGATATTTCTATATCTATAATTCTACTTATTAGAAAACCAAGTTTTATTTATTATATAAATAAAATTAAAACACCTAATATCAGTTATTATTTATTTTAAACTACTTTAAAACTGTTATAATTACGCTAATCAATTAAATTTCTAGTCATGTTATATATATATATATTAAACATCCACATACAAGCCTGTTTAGCTGCATCACAGCTCATCAGTGGGGAGCTAGAACCCATCAAAAAGTGTTTGAATTTAATTATTTTATGGTGAATTTTTCTCGATATGAACATTTCTCGCGGTGAACTTTCCTCGCGAGGAAGATTTCTCATGGTGAAATTGAAGGCGGTGAACTTTCCTGTGGTGAACTTCCCCGCGGTTAATCGGTGGCTGTGAACTTAATAATACGGTTTATATTGATCTTTTAAGTTCGGAATCTGGTTAAAACGAAATTAGTAACAATTAAATTGGAACTGAGGTTTTACAATGTTTTACACCTTATTGAAACTTTGTGTTTAGTCTTGCCTCTCTTGTATATTTTTTCTGATTGTGTACGTAATACTGGTTTAAAATATAGGACTTCATCAAAAACTTGAGAAAATATTCTGTTTCAGACAATTTGAAAATAATGATCTTATTTCAGTCTTGACAAATATAGCAGTATTCTTAAAGAGGCAAATAAACTTAAACATTATTTGTATTGAACAACATATTTAATAGGCTTAGTTAAGAGAAGACATGAGTGACAGGCTTCACCGGACCATCATCCAGTGCCTGTTTGCATCAAACAAAAATGGTTCTTGGAACATGGAATTTCAGAAAACTAATTCCTTGCATTCACTTACGCACAAATACCCTTGGAAATTATTAATCCATCTCTTCCCTCCAGTTATGGATTAAATAACAGGACAGATTGGGTTCTATAGCCTTGGCTGGCAACTAGTTTACCATAGAAAGTAATGGTAACCTACTGCGGGATAATCTTTTGTCCAGTTAATCAAGTTTTGAAAGAGACATGATCGCCTAAGCGTGTATTACTTACGGCAAATAAATGTTGACTGAAATCAATGTGGCCATTGAAAGAGAATATAAAACAAAAGAGTGATTGGTTAAATATTAATATTGTTTATGAGAAACGTGTTAGAAAAGCAATGGACATTTTTATCAGTAACAAATATCTTCACATATGTAGGCGTAGAAAAATAAAAAAGGAGTAGAACTGATCTTAGACCAAGACATGAATAACATGAATAAATGTTTTCTTAGACATGATCATCAATCTGTAAGAATTAATATAAAGAAAGTGAAGACGAAGATTTTCTATATATTCGCCATAGTTGTATACGCACAGAAATTTGCAGACGCCTGAATGACGCGTATGTTAAGGAAAAATATATGGACAGTATTTAAGGTAGATGAAATGTTTGCAAGAGTCAGATTATATCAGAAATGGAATGTTACTGTCATATATGGGTGGGAGCGACCCAATCTTTATATTCTGCCTCAAAAACAGACAAAAGCTTTCACACCTCCTGTTATCGATTGATTACTTTCTGCTCCACAATCCCCTCCCCACAGATAAAATATCGCAAGCCTCTTGCTAGTCTATCTCTATTTCCATAACAAATCTGCAAGCGAGATAGAGGAAAAGAGAGACGGGGGAAAGCAAAATATAACATGCTTGATTGGATTGAGTAAATAGATGGCAGAACGGGGTTTGGGTTGTGGAGCAGGAAAAAAGCGTGTTAAGAGTTACTTGGGATAGGAAGATGTGGAAGGCCATGGTTACCTGCGTACTGCAAGGGCACAACACATTGAGAAAGAAGAAGATGAAGAAGAAAAATAATGAACCGTAGTAAATCCGTGTTTTAGAATAGGTATTATTTTTCCAGTTCTAACGCTTCTCTCTTATGAGCAGCTTTGATTCTTTTCATATATTTAGATAAGTGTTCTGATTGAGTTGACATTTTGGAAGTATTTTTATTTGAATCCTTATTTTTAATGAGTTCCATCATAGCTGAAGTTGGTTTTATATACGTTGCTTTACCAAATACTAGTCTTAAGAACTACTCAACCTCGAGGTTTGTGGTGTAATTATATCAGAACAAAAAGAAAGGAATTATGCGAATAATTGTATGAGGATATGCAGGATAACTAACAGTTAATACAATACTTGAAGAAGTCATGAACGTAGTGATAGGAAAGCATTACTTCTAGAATCTACACAATAAACATTACAGAGAATAAGATTACTCCTTACTAATGGCATAAGAAAGCAATAAGTATGAGCGTCCCGTGTACATGGCATGCAGTGTTAAAGTTCTAAATGTTTAGATTGGTAGAACTGGCGGAGTTTTACTGTCATATATGTTTTAAAAAAAATAAAGGAGAGTATCTAAGGTAAATGAAATGGAGAAAATGAGAACGGAAAACCAAATGGGGTGCATTAAGAGAAGCTTTCGTAACATGAGAAATCAAGATCCTCTCAAAGAAAACTAAACAAATAAAAAAAGTAATAGATAACGGATGAAATTCTCGACAACATGAAAAGCCAACAATAATAATGACAAAGTACAGTACATAATATATAAGATTTCACAAAGAAATTAACAAAGAGAGAATGATTCTTACAGATGAAACTGTATAAACAATAAACAATAAGAGAACAAAAGTATTCTTAGGAACACGACGATTAAAATCTAAGAATGGGCCACTGGTATTAGCAAAAGAAACACTCTTTAGATCATCATCTCACCCTTTATACACCCAATTTTGCATAAGGCAGTACCTTTTTTGTTACTGCTAGTTAACAAACTGTTTTTTCTTGTTTTTATTATGAAGCAATGTTGTTAGCCTTGCGCTCAATCCCAAAACCTGGAGGACAGGTGGAACGTTCTTTGTCCTTAGTTTTACAGCATCTGGTATTCCCAAACTGTCAACCAGGTAAGTATTGACCACACTCGATATTTCTTAACCTCGGTGATTGAACAAGAACCGGTGTATTCAAAACGATATAGCCGTAAACCACACTTTCAATAGAACGAATAAATTGGAAAATTCTTCCACAACGAAAGACGGAAATCAGCATTAAACAGAAATATTAAACGAACAGAAATATCCAAATCTGAAGTGAAATAATAATTTCACCAAATTAAACCATAACAAAGCAGCAGTATCAGACGGAATTGTAAAAGTGACGCTGAGAGCTTCAGATGATCTTGACTTTGAAACGCACAGATATAATAAATGAAATTTAAAACAGTGGTTGCGTATCCGAAGACGTAAGTAAGTTCCATACTTCGAGCGCTGCATAAGAAGTCATGTGCAAACTAACGTAGATTCAGCCTAATTAAATATATAACAAACCTTATCCAAAATTCTTCTCATTAATAAATTGTGTAGCAGAATTAAACTGGAAATAAAAGAAAAGAAAATAGCAGTGCAGGTTCGTTAAATCCACCTAAACAAAAAATAACATGTTATCAGAATCCTATAGGAAATAGTAATAAAGTGCAAACGGATGCAAAGCACTGTTTTATACATATATATATATATATATATACAAAGACATTTGAAAAAATACATCACAATGAATTGTTTGAACTCCAAGGTAACCTTGACATATTTGAGAATTATATTAGAACTGGCAGTATAGCCCGGCGTGGCTCCGGTGTAATGAAAGATTTAAAACTAATCCATGGTCCTGAAGCTCAGAGTCTTTGGACGTTGGCACGAAAGACTAAAATGCAATAGTTGTTTCCAGTTAAAGCGGAACCGTAGACTGATAGAAAAATGAATGGATGTAAGTCAAATTTTGATTTCCTGGTATCGATATCAAAATAGTTTTTTCGTCGTAAACTGAATTTTGAAGCCTAAATAAGTCCTCTGAGTAAATGGTATCATGGCTGAGACTAAGAACTACAATTATACCTACTTAGAGCCAAACCCGAAGCAAAAAGTAAATAAAAGGGCTGAAAAGAATGCAAACATACAGGCAGATAAACAGACACATACACAAGCATCTCGCTTTATATATATATATATATATATAAATTATCGATTTTCTGCACTATTGTAAGAACTGCAACCTTGAAACTTCTGAATATCGTTTCTTATGTCTTTGTCTATGAGTGTATTAAATTTGATTAAAATCGGACCACTCCTTTTATAACCCGATTTTTTCGATTATCGATTTTCGTTATTTATCTGGGGTACCTCGACACAAAATTTAGCTAAAAACACTGGCAGACCCTTATAGTACAACTGTGTAAATTTTCAAGAAAATCAGTTCAGCCGCTTTGGAGTCTATAGGTAACGGACAGAGACACACGCAGACACACACACAGACAAAGTTCCATTTATAAATAAGCTTAGATAATCCAGAACTTATACTGCCTGCATACGGGAAAAATTAATTCTGTAAATATACAAAAGCCAGAAGAACGGCAAGAACATAATGCATGGTTGTCAACAACAACAAGAACCCAACATAAAAATTACAAATGGAGGATACGAAAATCAAGTAAGTACTACAATGTGAATATCTGGGAAGTATTTTACGAAAGGAGAAAACAAAATCAGAAGGCGAATTGGTATAACAAAAGATATCCTTCCAAAGAATAAGCGAACTACTGAAATAAAAACAGGCGAATTAAAAAAAGGGAGAGTATTGAACTGTTGTGCATCAGCAGTTATCCTATATGGTTATAAATAAGGGAGCAATACACTGCGCTACCTTGGTCTCACTCTTAGCCTACCTTAAGTGGAATAATTACTTTGCATTACTCAATAAATCTACTGGTAAGAAGGTAGGGGCCTGATTTCGGGCTAAGGTGTTCTTTTCTCAATCTATCATGCACATTTACAAATCTACCATCCGCCCATGCATTGAATACTGCTGCCAAATTTGTCCGGGCGCCCATGATGTTCATCTTGGGGTTTTTAACAAGATTTAAAAGAAAATCTGCAATGTGGTCAATCTTGACCTGTCGGCGCGGCTGCAAACCTTCTCTTACCAACAGTTTGTGGCTTCCCACTGTCTCTTTAACAAATACTTTTACGGATTCTGTTCTGAAGAGCTAAGCTCCTTGTTGCCTTGCTACACGAGCTTCTAGACTGGCAACAATGTTACACCATTTTACAATAAAAACAATCAAGTGTAACCACAACTTCTACTCTACAGCTTCTTTTCTTGCACTTCCCGCTTGTGGAACTCCCTTCCGTATTCTTGATTCCCTGATAGCTACAATCCCAAGAATTTAAATGCAACGTCAACTGTCATCTCTTATATCCATGATTCCCATCCTCATTCTCAATTTACTCTTTGCTCTCAGGCGGTTCTCTTCATACCAATATACCCGTCCTTTTCCTACCCCTTCTCCGGCATGTACTGTGACCTGTTCTTATCTCTCGTCACTCTCCTATTATGTAATCCACTGCGCACCAGTGGTAGTTCTTCCTTGCTTTGGTTCAGACGATTATAAAAAAAAAGAGTTTATCGCAAAATGTATAGAACAACTAGATAGTCACCTATAATTCCAGTCCACATATTAATCCTAAACTGATGCTATTGTCAAGCCTGTATTGTGTCGTTCAAATTCCGAAATATCCACAAATTTTATTAGTATAGATTTGTAAAGTCCAGTATTTATCTAGAAAACAACTATAAATTCCGTCTTTTCCAAATGTTGCTTCATCTGTAAACAAGACTAAAGAAACAACATATGGTCGGTCCTATTTAGCTTATTTTGTTGGGGTGAGCATAGTAAGTGGACTCATGCCTTTTTTTAAGAATATTTGTGCTTATGATAACGCAAAAGAAAATTGCTAATTTGAACACGGCTCGACAATTCCACTTTCGAAGCAGATATCTGTTACACTATCTACACACCATTCTGATATTGAAAAAGTAAATTTTAAAGACACAATATAATATTTTAATTCGCCAGTATCTATCTATCTATCTATCTGCAATTAACAGATATTTTAATCCGAAATTAATTGTAATTCTTTATACGTTTTATTCTAGTGAATGCAAGTGTTTGAGTAGATATCTTTAAAATAGGTTCGTATCACTAGAATATTTAGTTTATAGTTTGTTCATACTAAATCAATGCTTATAAAATGTGGGATACGTAAATCATAAAAAACCGAATGCATAAATCGGTAAAACATATGGTTTAACAATAGTTAAAACCTTATTTCTAAAAACAATACAGTCCTCTTTCAAAATTTATATGGGCCATGTAAATAACGTTATTTTTTCTCGTTAATGTAGAGGCGGTGTGTACAAAATAAAAATAATTTTGTTTCTTTCACTGTTTGCAAATTCGTGAACTAGTCTGAAAATTTTAATTACCCAGTGAAAACGGTTTGCAGAAAACAACAAATTCAACTTTCAATGACCAGTATTATGTTTCTTCCCGCTCATAGATGACTTTGCGACCAGACCACGTGATTCAAGTCGCCATTCTTATTAACATGCCCAGTCGGGCAGGGACAGTTGGAGTATGAGAAAAACAGGAGAGTGAGAAAAGTAGAGACCACGCATCTGGAAATTGCCGGTGGCAATTTACACGCTTGTCCATTGTCACCCTCTAATGACTACTAGAACATTCAAGGACTCTATTCACCGGTTAAAGCTTAAGTACCTAAATATATATCTTTCATTTTGTATTCAACCATATAATTTTATGTGAAACCAACTATGTCAGTTTTGCTTTACGCTTTTGGAATACAACTTTGTGTCCGACCATTTAATATGCAAATATTCTGTTCCTGACTATTTCATCAAATCTCAGAGTCCAATGCGTTTGAATTACTCCGATGTCAAATTACATGCTGATACATCCTCAGCCTCTAATGAGAACAGCGGATTTTAAAGGACTCTATTTAGTTTCAATGTTTGATTAGTTTTCCTGAAACAAGCTTCTGCGAACTTCAAATGTTTAAAATTTGTAAAAAACATTATTTTGTTGCGTTCTGAAAAACACGTGTGTTACCTCCTTATTGTTCGTACGCTATCACACTGGTCACCTACGACGTACGAAGAAACTAAATATGCATCTATTTTTGTGGCTTTCATAAAGTTAAGATGTTTGACGACGAAATGGACATGGATAAAGCATCCAGAGGCTAACGAATCGATACAAACAGTATCCATCAAAACGCCTATATTCATGCAATCGCATGTGCCTGTTTGGTTTACAATTGGGAAAACACGTTTCAATTTATGATGTCACCACAGCAAAACAAAAACTACTATTTGGGAAAACAACAACATATAAAACTACCAATGAATTATCAACTTATTCATGTACTAAAGCAGACTCTGTCAAATAGGAATCGAAGTGATACGGTAGTACAAAATAAAATAACTTTTGTTTCTTCACTATTTGAAATTTAACAAGCCAGTGTGTAAATATTAGTTAACCAATTAAAAGAGACCGATTCGCAGAAAGCATCAAATTCAAATTTCAATGATCCGTATCGTGTTACTTCCAGCCCAGAAATGAGTTTGCGTTGAAAGCTGACCTTCTGATCCAAGTGGGCGAAATATTTTACGTTTTTTTTCTCGGTCAGTCAGAGAGGCAAGGGAACTGAAAAGAGAGAGGATACAATATAGCAAAAAAAAAAATCAGACCATCCTCATCGACCCACATTCACACGCTCTCACTTTTTTCTCGTGCTGTTTTCTTTATCTCTCCTTCTTAATCCTCACCTAAACGCCGTCAACCCAAAAGAAAGAGATGAACAAGACATTACTACTACTTTGTTGATACATCACATCACATCAAAAACATCCTTTTTGTACAAATCACATTTCGCTAAACAAATGAATTCTTAATTCCTTAAACTTACTGCATTTTCTTTCAAAACATCTTTACAGTCAATAATTGTAATATAGCAATCTGGCCCCACCCGAGGAAGGTTGATGCAATCGATGGTGTTTCCCGTCGGTGAAGGGGTCGGCGAACGACAAGACAGGTGTTTGAGAAATACATCCTGTCGGGGCCTGGAGCGGATGTCGCAGGGTTATGAGTCGGGCTCATTTGACCTTATTTCCGACAGCGGCGGAAATGACTACGGAGGCAAACAGAACAGGTGTCTCTTGGAATTACGTGGGCGTTGCGTGGGCGAGGCAAAACCGGAAGGAAAAGTCCCGGTTCTAGAAGACTATAAAAAGACCTCGACACACGGATTCGCCAGCAGAGAACGGCCAGTGGAAGCAGAGAGACACCACAGGCAAGACTACACTCCCGTCGACCCATTCTATGTGCGCTCTCACTCTTCCATTCTCTGTTCCACACGGGTTCGTCGTCAGGAATAAAAATATAACCTTATATTTTTATATATGCGTGTTCTCGTTGTTTGTCGTCGTACGGCGATATATAACATAATTTCACTTCCTACAATTTGATGTTATTCTGTTCTATAAATACATTTACATTTATTTATACCTGTGAAACAGTTTTATATTCTTTCAACCTTCTGATCTGCATTTAACTGTGGGAAGTTTGGTTATGTTTGACATAAGGCCAAATTAGTAAACATTGCCTCGGTTCCCTACTTCATAGATTTTGATATTTTTTCTGATGAGACTCATCACTTAAAAATAGCCATTTTTTTGTTTGTATTATATCCTACAATATAGCAAGTATAATTATAAGATTAAGAAGCGGTCTCATCTTAAAGCATATCAGATAGAAAAATTTACCCTTTTTAATGTTTCTAGATAAACTATTTTTTATTGGTTCTTCTGATCAAAGAAATGAAGTAAACCATCTAGGCTAATAGATTTCAATATGCTTAGAGTGTAGTATTTATTCTCTCAGATGTGATTGTTCGTGGTAGAAATTTTCAGTTGAAGAGCGCTGTGATCTTGGTCTAGTAGCTTTAAATTCCGGTGACAAATTTACAGAAATCTTTCGTAAATAGTTTCCCTGTATATCTTGATGTACTGGAAGTATAGTAGCGCTGAATTAACTTGCAGTGACTAGCGAAGAACGAAGGAAGAAAATCAAATCAGTCCGCAGTTATAATGATTAAAGAAACGATTGGCAGACTAATTTTTACCGAAAGAAAAATTATGTTTTACACGAATCTAATAAGTCTTTTGTGAAAGTAATGAATAATAAATGAAGAAATGTACAACAAACCAGACAAAGAAGTCAAAGAATAGACGTAAGGCGGTGTTTCGATCGACATCCCACAAGATGAATAATGAGAAAGAAAAACGCTGAGCTGGAGCGACGGACGGAGAAGGAGGACGTAAGGCAATAAAATGATAAAAATATCTTGAAAAAGAAAGCGATAAAAAAGAAAGCAAAGATGATATGTGAATGTTAACTAGAAGTGAACACCAAGAAAAGTTTGAGAAATTGAATCATTTTTCAGTTGGCTTGTTTCTTATAAACGAAGTAAACAACTCTCCGACAAACAATATTCTAATTGATATGAGGAAAATATTCGATAGCTACGTTACAGCGTTCTGCTTATAGGAATGGAGTATTGGCATTATCTGCGTTGGAAAAGCAGAAATCGTATAAAACCTGAAGTTCACATCAGAAATGGCAAGGCTACCAGAAAAAAATATACAGGTCCAGAGACCGACAAATAATAACAAACGTATAACCCGATAAATAGATATTTTTTAAACCTCAATAAAAACAAAATAATGAATCCAAAATGACAAATTAACACAGACAGACAGATAGATAGATAGATAGATAGATAGATAGATAGATAGATAGATAGATAGATAAGAAGAAAGAATTGAATTATAGGTTAGTAAAATAGAGCCTGAAAGAGATAGATAGATAGATAGATAGATAGATAGATAGATAGATAGATAAGAAGAAAGGAATTGATACGGTTAGTAAAATAGAGCCTGAAAGATAGATAGATAGATAGATAGATAGATAGATAGATAGATAGATAGATAGATAGATAAGAAGAAAGGAATTGATACGGTTAGTAAAATAGAGCCTGAAATAGATAGATAGATAGATAGATAGATAGATAGATAGATAGATAGATAGATATCTCTTAATAGCCAAGTTAGTTTTAAGAATTAGCTTTCGTTAATCTGATGTGTTCTGGGTTAGGTGTCACATTTTCTATCGGCGCAAATATGGAAATAACACTGGCACCTCATTATAACAAACATAATTACACAAAAATATCTTGAAATATAAAAGATTAAATTTATACAATAAAATCGAAATTAGCTTCAACCATGGCCTCGAAAGAATTCGTAATCTGTACCTCTTTAGGCGGTCTTTTTGTTTAAATTGGTCAATGCTGCCATAATTTTTACCGTCAGTTCATCTTTGGGGTTAAAAAGATATTTGTTGGTCCCTCACCTAAATGCGCCGCGCATTTAATAATCAAGGATGTTGCGGTCTGGAGAGTTAAATGACCAGATGTAAGGTGGTGGGGGTATGTAAAGTGGGGGTATCTGAAGAGAATTGTAGGGCAGCCATGATTGGTTCCTTCTGTTTAACATGGTACAGAATCCTGTTACTAGACGAGGAGGCTTCCAGCAGCCATGTTCCTGGCTCCGGATTGGAATACCTCTACACAGTACTTTGTGTAGTCTTCAGTCTTGAATCTGAGGCTTTGTTAGAAGATGAATGGAGCTATAACGTCCCCATCGCTAATCATCATACCAAACACCTTTGTACTCACCATTAAATTCATCCAACTTTTTCCGAATCCTCTAAATGGTACTCAGATTGACACCAAAACTTCTTATATGTTCGTATTGGAGATTCTGGCGCGAATGCCAAAGATTACAGAGTACCGTTTCCAAATTCCTGTGGCATTGAATTGTGTCACGGTCCTCTTTTTCTCACAGACGGTGCTGATTGGTCAGATACTACTATACTGCACAGTCAACAGCATCAAAAACAACGCACATGCCCCCAAATTAAAGATATAAAATAGCCACAATTTACCCATCGCATCCTGGGGCTCCTGGGCATGAATAAGAATGAAAAATACTTTAGAAAACCGGAAACCGAATTCTAAACAGGAAACAAGGGAAAAACTGCTACTTTTTTTTCAAATGTTCGAAAGACCGGGTGTTAGGCAAAGCTATCAACGCCTATAAATAAAAAACAAATAGTAAATACATTTAAAAGGTTATGTTGAGATGTTAGAAATATGGTGTTGAAGTAGACATTAGAATGAACAAGAAACCTCATCCTAAGCAGGAAACAAGGGTTAAATGGTTACACTACTAAATTTCACTTATAAAGTAATGTAATTCTCTCTTATGGAGATAACACTAATCTGTCCGTTTTAGTCGTTACGTGAGCGGTAGTATCGACAGCAGTCTAACAACCTGACAGAATTTTTCATAACTATCTCTGATAAAAATATTCATATTTTATTTCTATTAACCAGCTAAGATGGATCGTTCTTGCAACTTTATAAAGATTTAAACACTTTAAAATCAGATGTTATTTCTGAACCCAAACAGACCACTCATCGTTAACTTTGTCACGTTATGATAAAGTTGCGAAGTTTTGTAGATAAAATATTCCTCACTGGTCATTTATAACATCAGATTGATTTATTGATTGGTTGGTTTTTTTTTGTTTTTTTTTTTGTTTTTTTTTTTGTTTTTTTACAGCTTGTCAACCTTTTACAGGTTAGTAAAAGTCAGAAAATATTTTTAGATACTAAGAATTTTAGGTAGATTATAATGATTTGTTGATAAAAGTTTTACTCATTAACCTAGAGGTAGGGTGAGTACAGGTGTGATTTATCCCCTTCCAAAGGTAATTAACGTGTACAATATATCGATAGTGACTGGAATTAGAACATAGTCCGATTTCTGGCCGTTATCCATCGCACCAACCGCAGATTTACGCTTTAGCTTCTTCTATGTGCCTTCCACTTTTCCCTATCACTGGTGGCTCTGAGCACGCTTTCTCCTGTTACACCATGCAATCCTCGTTCCGTCATCCACCTGATGAGGTCCTTCAAATATGTTATCCGTTGATTTCCCTGTCTCTTTTTTCCTTCTATCTGGCCTGTTAGTATCAGATTCTCCAAGCCCTCCTTCCTCATTGCGTGTCCCAGGAACTTCAGCTGTCTCTTCCCGATGCTCAATATTAATTACCTTTTTGTTTCAATCATTTCCAAGACCTCAGCATTGCTCACATGCTCGATCCATGATATTCGCACCATCCTTCTGTAGAACGACATTTCAGTTGCTTCAAGTTTTTCCTTCATCTTTGATGGTATTGTCCAGCATTCACTGCTATATTGAAGGACGGACAGCACGTAGCAATCAAGTGCTCTCTACTTTGTTTCTAGCGAAATTGTCCTGTTTCTTAATATCTCACTCAACTTCTGGAATGCTTCCTTCGCCATGCCAATTCGCCTTTCGGATCTCTGTGTCGCACTTTCCGTCACCTGTTATAACGCTTCCCAGGTATTTAAATTTTTGTACCTGCTTGATTCTGGTATCCCCGACCAGTATTTGCCATTTTAGGCTGCCCTTTTCACTGATGACCATGCATTCGGTTTTCGTGCAGTTTATTTCTAGTCCTTTCTTGTTACTTTCTTCTGCTACCTTATGTAGAAGGTCTTGTAGCTTCCTATATACTTAAACGGTCACACTTCTATGTACTTTTTCTGTGATTGATTTCAGAAAAAAAATTTTCATTTAACAGGATGTATAGAAGATATAAAACTCATTTACTTTATTTTTTATGATAATCACTAATTTAGATGATGAATGCACATTTTAAACATTAAGTCAGTTAAGTGTCATACGTGGTACACGCTTCGGGCGATCATGTCTCGAAAGTGACATGACTGACTGGGCAGAAGAATATTCTGCAGTATTGCAGAATACTGCAGAATCATTGCTTTCTGTGGTAGACTGGATGACTACCAAGGCTATAGAACCCAATCTGTCTTATTACTTAACCCATAACTGGAGGGAAGAGACGGATTAATACCTTTCCCAAGAGTATTTGTGCGTAAGTGAATGCGAGAAATTCAAATGGAATTCGAACTCGGCTCCCCGAGTTGTCGTTTTGTGTCGATATCCACCCGCACCAAATGGCACATCCTAAAGATTTAAAACATTGCTGTTCCATTAAGCAATCAACGTACGCAAGACTTTAAAAATGTGATTTCGCATCTTGTGTGTGATGTTGGGAAGCTTTGTAGGAATGTTAATTTGTTAACAAAGATACTTATTTGATATTGAAAGAAATACCAACAAACTCATATGTTGAAATTGCCTCATGTATGAATAATATAGCAAATAAAATTATTAATTTAGGATTAACCTTTTAAACTAGGCAGTGTAAAAGTAATATATTCGGAATAGAAAACTTGTGGTTATCAGTTCAGTTTAATTCTTATACCCATCAAAAAGGTGGATTCAAAAACTAAAAGATTTCTAAAATGCAAGATTTTACAAAATAAAAAAGTAAAGAAAACGTAACGCCAATACATTGTAAGATTTATTTTTTTTAATATCAACAAAATATATTTGTTAACATTTTTATTTCTCTATGTCTGTGCCACAAATCTCAATATAAAATCTAACTTCACCATTCCCATGAATGGATGTCACGTTGTGCGTCGTACGACCAGATATCACTGCTGACAACTCTAGGTATTAATCATTTGACAGCGACAACGGGTCCTAATTGACAATTAGGCGTATTGCCATTGGGTTAGTCGCTTTATGGACTATAATAAAACATTACTAATGAACCTGATTATCTTCGACAAAAGGAAAAAGAAAAATCAGTTTGGAAAACATTTTTAAAAAGTGAATGAAATAAGTAATTCTGTAATGAATGAACGATAGATAGAGAATGTATATCTCAATCAAAATACTTAAATATATACAGGTTCACGAGAAAAAAAGTTTTAAAGAAGAGATAAGTGAATTAAAAGACAATATATATATATATATATATGCACATATATATATGATTGTCTTTATGTGTGTGTGTGTGTATGCATATTATTATGTTTCCCACTAAGTATGTTACATTTTAACTGATATATATATATATATATATATATATATATATATATATATACATATATATATATATATATATATATTGTGGAGTAGTTGATATCGACTCCGAGGGCCAAATTCGAATTTCACTTGAATTCGTTACATACACTGACACGTACGTGTCTGTAACTTGGGAAAGTATTAATCAATTTTTTCTCTACTCCATGCAGCTATGAATTGAATTGTATAGCATTGGTTGGTAACCACCGCAGAAAGAAATGGCAAGCAACGTAGGGAAAATCTTCTGTGCCTTGTCGATCAAGGATTGGAAATAACATGATAGCTAAAGCGTTTATCAAGTATGACACTTAACTGACTGATATATGCGTTGTATATTGTATAGACTATCAGTATTTAGAAACACATAGAACAAATTCGAACTATATATATATATATATATATATATGTGTGTGTGTGTGTGTGTGTGTGTGTGTGTGTGTGTATGTGTGCGTGTGTGTGAATAAATAAATATAAATATGGACATATGGGAATATACTCATGTATAATCTATATAATATGCATATGATGATTGCGTAATGCATGAAACTCAAAGTCGTGCAATCGACGTTGGATTATATATATATATATATATATATATATATATCAACCTGGAAATCAGTTGGCACAATTCCTGTGCAGCTCGGGAATTTAGTAGCAAAATTTGAGTGCCTATCGAATTTTGAATATAACTCCATAATAAACCTTATTTTTTTCAAATCCATGTTTTGTAAAAATTAGAGTTAATAAATAAATTTTAAGTATTTTAAAGTGGGGTGTAATATTTAAATCTGGTAAACAGACTGAAAAGCACAAAAATTTTATTCAACGCTTTCGTTTTTATATATCCACCTGCTACAAATAGACAATTCCATCACCCGTTTTTTTAAAACTTCCCTGCCATCTTCAATGTCCAATGTTTAGAATGTAACGCAAATCACCACCTTCTACGTATCCTGTTGTTTAATGCAGTTTCTTTTCATTAAGAGGATGTGCGTTGTGGTACAGTGGATATCGACTCGGAACGTGAAACCAGGGAGCCGAGTTCGAATTCCTGTTGAATCCATTATAGTCACTAACCCTTAGGAAAGGTATTAATCCATATCTTCCTTCCAGTTATGGTTTAAATAGCAGGACAGATTGGGTTTTATAGCCTTGGTCGGCAACCAGTCTACTGCAGAAAGCAATGGCAACCTACTGTGAGATAATGTTCTGCCCAGTCAGTCATGTCTCTTTAGAGAAATGACTGCCCATGCGTGTATCACGTATGGCACTTAACTGACTGACTGATTCTCATTCTCTTTCACTGTTGAACCCTTGTGTCTTAGCTGGATTATTATTGCTTGGGCTGAGATGATTAAAACAATACGTTAGTTTATTCCGATCAAGTCCTTTTCTTAGAAATGTGTTATATATAATTTTTTCACACTTAAGAACTCCCTTCTTTCTATGTAACACGTGACGTAGCGGTCTTGTGTTTCATCTCTTCGTTTAAATAACACACTTTTAATTTGATATGTAAATTTTTTATCTCTCGTTTCAAATTTTTAAAAAAGCAAAAACCGTATAAATTCAGAAAGACCGTGTATATGACGTCATATTGAGTGTTGTGACATTGGTTACATCAAACGGGAGAACGTAATTATTTAAATTATATACGGAGTCATATACACAGAACGTTAAAACCGTTTTGTCTCCCAGAAAACGCACGCCTGCGTACACACATCCAGCACACAACACAAGCATAAGCACCTACAAAAAGAAATTTTACCTCTGAAAACATTTTTTCAGAGAAAATTCTAAATATCAATGAATACACTTTTCAGAGAATCTTTTTATAATAATATATCGACGTAAAACAAGAGAAAGTATTCATCTAAACTTATTTCATAAATGGAACTTTGTCTGTGTGTGTATGTGTGTGTGTGTGTGTCTGTGTCTGTCTGTCTGTGTTTCCGTTACCTATAGACTCCGAAACCGCTGAACCGATTTTCTTGAAGATTTACACAGTTGTTCTCTAAACGTCTGCTAGTGTTCTTAGCTCGGTTTTGTGTCGCGATACCCCCCGATAAATATCGAAAATCGATAATCGAAAAAATCGGGTTATAGTAGGAGTTGTCTGATTTTAATCAAATTTGATACATTCATAGACAAAGACATAAACGATATTCAGAAGTTTCAAGATTTCAGTTCATACAATAGTGCAGAAAATCGATAATATATATATATATATATATATATATATATATATATATATATATATATATAAAAGGCAAGATGTTTGTGTGTGAGTCTGTTTATCTGTCTGTATGTCATTTATACAAATTTACACTTTTTATCCGATTTTCACCAAAGTTAAAAATTTGACTTACATCTATTCAATTTTCTTTCAGTCTACGGTTTCGCTTTAACTGGAAACAACTATTGCTTTTTAGTCTTTCGTGCCAACGTCCAATGAGTCTGAGCTCCGGGACCATTGATTAGTTTTAAAGCCTTCATTACACCCGAACAACGCCGGGCTATACTGCTAGTGCCACATAAATACATAGCGCTGTACTGACAGATAAAAGAATGAGTCTCAATAGCATCTCGGTAAGTTTAGGTGTAAGACGATTGTCATACTACTCTCTGTTAGCCTGATAGGAAAGATCTCCAAGAGCCCGGAAAAACGTTAGAGAATTTTCAATTCAGAAGAAGAGTCGCTGACCATTTATCTGAAAATTCAATAAGTGAAGTCAAATGGAAATAAACGCAGATAAAACAACATGAGGCTAGTTGAGTGAGAGACATCTAGAATTCGAAACCGAATCATTATTAATAGCTACCTGGAAGAAGGCACTCAGAACTAATTATATCAAAGCCACTGGAAAATATCAAATGCAAAATTTATTGCGATAGACTCGCGGCAATCAGTTACGAAATAACAGAATACACAAAAGAAGCTTAATAACAATAGAAAAGCATAATTATTGGGGAGGCACTTTTCATCCAGTGACGAGAAATTGATTCTGAAGCTTCAGGCATAATCTGCCTCAGAAAGAAAATCTTAAAATTCTCTGCAACTTCGAGAGTAAAATAGATCAGCCACTCCCAATCATAAGATCTGCTTGAATTATCATAAACGAGGAAAAGATAGCAAATCGCAATTTTCGCTCTAACAGAAAACCAAAAATAAATTTGAAAAAAATCCTCTCAAAAGAACAGAAATAGTTGCGAAAATATTAAGTTTCAGCAGTGCCACTTGGAAAGTTTTAAATGATCCCAAGAAACTAAGCCGGTTATAAAAATCAGAGAAATATCGAAATAGAATATTAATAGGTGTGTTGGAGATTAGGAAAAATTAATATCATTTGATCTCCTGTGAAAATCACTGGTTTCTACTGAAGCAAAGACTTATTCAATAATAATAAAAAAAATGATAATAATACATAGAGCAATCAAATCTAATCGCCCAGACATCAAGATCAAAGACCACAAAAACAGAACTTGCTTTCTTATTTACATAGCAGTGCCTGCAGATTGCAATGTATCTTTGAAAATGTCTCAAAAATTATCAAAATACAATGATCTTGAAATGGAAAACCACAGATGTGAAACAGGAAGTCATCAATAATTCCACTTGTTTGGATCCCTACTTTTAATTGGAAAAACTTCTGACGCATGTTAAAGTCTTTCTTGGGTCAATGTCTTAATGACATAGCATAATGTCCTTGCATGTACAACTCACACATTATGAAAGGCTTTATCGATTCAATATGTGTTAGATCTTGTGTGTGTTATGCAAAAATGATTTTCTGACCTTGTGTCTCTTGCTGGAACCCGGAAAGAAAGTGTATACAATATAAATCAAAAGAAATAATAATAATAATAATAATAATAAAAAATCGCCACGATAGAGTTGGGCAATATTTACATTGGGCAATGTGCAAACATTATGAAAAAGCTGTAAACAAACACTGGTATGAACATCACCCAGCACCGGTTACAGAAATAGAAGATGTAACCATTCTATGGGATTACACCATCTACACAGACAGAAAAATTGAAGCAAACAGGCCAGACATTATTGTTAAAAACCAGAAGGAGAAAACTTGTCTATTAATTGATATGGCTTGTCCAGCGGATTGTAACATAGCAATCAAGGAATTTGAAAAACTGTCAAAATATAAAGGCCTGGAAATTGAAATAGAAAAAATATGGAAATTGAAAACAAGAGTTGTGCCAGTGAGAGTAGGTGCACTTGGAATGATAAAAAATGGAACAAAACAACACATTGAAAGAATCCCTGGAAACCCCAGCTTAAGAGATATACAAAAAATTGTCTTATTAAGTACAGCCCACACACTAAGGAGAACTTTATCTATGTAATGCTAGGGATGATAGGGAAGATAGAAAAACATGAAATGGAGACATAACAACACGCCACGACCTGCCATAGGTCTCCCCACAGACTTGGTTGGTAGTGAGACAAAAGCAGAAATCGAAATATGATGAAAAATGACATAATAATAATAATGATTACTGCGTTTCAAACAACCCCGAGAGTCTTGAAAAAATATCATTTGAATTAAAGATTAGAGAAAAATAATTAAGGCAGTTCTGATTACCATATTAACTCTAAGCTTAATGCTGCATCATTTTAGGGAACTTGTCGCTTAATCTCCAGTGAATGCATCTGGAAATTGTCATTGTAAAAACTAACAGATGAGAATTGATAATATTAAATGAGCAGTGAAAACGGTCTATAAAATATTTGTAAAGACATTCGAACAATGAAAGGCTTGAAGCATTTTTTTTTAACGCAAAGCGCGAATAAGTATTTTAACTATGCCACGCCGCCAAAGACAACTTTGGCAGCTTTATGTCGCAATCAATTTTCATTTCTACACTGTCTATATAAAAATATTTTCTTGCTTTAAATATCCTGCAAATTGCAGATAAACCGTAGGAAATTAATCAATCATAGTCTTTTATTTTTCGATTTTCTTAACCAAGATTTCATAGACCGTTCTCACTGCTGATTTAATATCATTTTCTCGGAATTTTTTTTGAAATTTGATTGCGAAATGAAACTGCGAAATGAAACTGCGAAAATCATCGTCGGCTTGGCATAGTTAAATCCTTATAAGGGCCCTGCCTAAAAAGACCGGTAAACAGGGATAAGTTAAATTATGATCATCCACTGATCATCTTCTGTTCTATTGATTCCGTTTGCAGCAATGGGAACGAAGCTAGGGAAGATGGGATGCTGGTTCAACGAAGAAATAACGTGTGATATTTCTTGTGAATAAATCAAGAGGTCTGGTAGTACTGATATGGTTCTATATTCATGATTCAGTAATGCTGACACTGTTGTAGGATAGGCAAAAAATATTAATATATTTTATCTGCTACTTCTTACTTGTCTGAAGAAGGACTTAAGTATCATATCTTCCTTTTGGTCAGTTTCCATTTGACCATATGCAGGTCTAGCCGTGATACTGAGTCTAGTTTGATTCTTTTTAGTCTAAAAAGAAAATACAAGGAAATGCATTATTACACTTAAAGAAATTGTTGAATGATCGTTTTAAAAGTGATTTTATGTGCCCGAATGTGTTACATATTAATTGTGTCTGTCGTGTCAGTAATTATACAGTCTTTAAAATTTGCTCTGGAAAAACTTATTTCCCGCAAAGATGAAATATCACCTTATATTTCTGATCTCAAAAAATATTCATCGTTCAGTTACTACCAAATCATACCCACGTAATGGCTAACACATCTACACAATCATTTTACCTATTGCATCATACAATCTTTAAGAGGCTGCAAGTGCAAAAAACATTCAATGTACTGCTTACTTTTAAATTGTTAATCATGTTTAGATATATTATTGATTATTCCTACATCAATTAACAATAAATAAACGGAAAGTATAAAAGATTCAGTTCATGAAAATAGGCCGTAAAAACCGTTATTAATTATAAAAAATTGAAATAAGCTCTTGTATTAATTGTTTTTATGAAAATCTGTACTTGTATATAAGCCAGATTCAACCACCTATTGTCTGCATATAGTGCAGCTTGTCACCAAAAATGTATTATTTTTAACCACTCCATAATATGTACCCCTGCATTCCTATGTTTTGCATCAAAAATCGATCATAAAAACTCGCACTGCACTGGAGTGTATATGTTTCTAGAATAACCTGGTATTAATTAGAGGTCTATAAAACTTCTTAATGAATAAGAGGTTTATATCAAAAGGTGGTTAGTTACTACCATCCGAATTACCTGAACTTACACAAAATTAAATAAAATTCCCCAATATATATATATATATATATATATATATATATATATATATTGTACTCTCATTACGATTGAGCTCTCTGGAGAAGAAAATTTTAAAAATAATTTCCACTTCAGCTATATGAGGGACTCTTCAGAAGTGAATTGAGTTCTTTCGGTGACTGGCGTGTGTATACACTGCTTCCATACAACACGTTAAAATTTCCTTTCTCTGATTCCATGCGCCTATGGCTTAGGGAGTAGCGACTCCGACTGACACCAAATTGGGTGAGTTGTGATCCCGGCCAGAAGCAAGTGGATGTGTCTAGCCACACTGATGAGCTGTGATACAGCGAAACAGGCTTGTATGTGGATGACTAATAATAACAATAATAATAATAATAATATTTATATATATATATATATATATTGTGGAATTTTATTTGTGGTACAGGAGTTATTTAGTAGTTTTATTTAAGCGCTTTTATTAACTTATAACTACTGATTATATTTTCGTACCAGTGACAAGATGTACTGAATAACCAATTTCATATGGGATGCACAGGACATGTGGATAGTTTACATAAAATTGCCATAAACAGGCAAAGGGTTAAAGATTATGATTCATTGGTTTTTGTCTTGTTGAGCTAAAACAAATTTAGCTCAACAAGACAAAACGTAAGTGAATCATAATCTTTAAACTGCTACGATTTCTTGTTGAGTTAAAAATTGTTTAAAACACGGTAGAATGATCAGCAACGAAAGACAAATGACCTTTGACCGTCTTGCCTATTGTCCTACTTTCAACAGTCACAATTCTCAGATTTAAAATGCTACTGACTCAAAGACGGCAAGTGCTTTTGTATTTTTCAGATTAAATTTCAAACAGGTGGCATATTTTATTTCCTGTTATTTTTCTTTTAATCTTAATAATACGGTGAAGAAAAAATATTTTCTTGTTAGTATTTTGTGTATAGTTTGATAATACTTCATATCTAAAACGAACGTCATTTCTTATACAGTTTGTTTAATCGACCACAATTACTCAAATATAGTATTGCTTTTCTCTTCTCTGTATCTGTCTCTGCGTAGGTGTGTTTATCTTAGTGTATATTGCTTTCTTTTATCTCCTCTCTCAATTCTAACATCTTATTCACTTGTGTTCTGTCATTTAATTGACGTATTCATTTTTTTCGCTTCGCCCTGAACGTAGGTAGCCACACATTTTCATCTATCATGTCAATATGATAGCCTATCTCTGATGGAAAATACAAAATTACAATAATAATCTATAAACTACCTTTTATAATACACATTACTTTAAAAACAACCACATGCACATAAATTTAATTAAAATTTACATGCAAACTATATAAGCTACCTTATTACTCTTTCTATATATGTTGAAATCTGATGATAGTCAGAGCAGCTTATTATTCCAGTAACTGACTAACATAGACAAACTATATTTCTCTTGAATTTATTATTCACACTCCCAAACTCTACACAAGATGAATTAGCGATTACGTGAACAAGTGTTCGCAAACCGAGGTACGCGTAACCATGTGTGTACTTGTGTCAAGTAATAGCTTGGTCGACGTGGAATTTTGTCAAGAAGTGTATTTTGCATTAGGCAACGCATGGTGATGTCGCTGGGTACAAAAAACAGGCGCTGGCTGAATTTTGTTTTGAGAAGCGGGGATCAGAATACTTCAGCATCCGAGGTGTGACAGAGTACGGAATTAATACGTAACGGGTGAGACAATTACTTAAGTGTTGACAGCTTTCACAGAGTCAGTTAAGAGTTGAGATTAGAAAGTTGACTTTAGCAGTTGCTGACAGAGTTGGAGAGAGCCGAATCAGCCAGTCTTGATGGCTGGCTGAGTGGTTCGATATGTGTGTGCTCCGACTCGACCAAACCTCACATTCCACGGCCTAGTCACCGAAGAAGTGATTCAAGATTTGAATATTTTTACTTTTAATACGAAATGTTGATGTCTATCGATTTTTTCAGTTATGAAAAAGCAAGTAATTTTGATTCACTTTGAGACTAGCTTATGGTCCATATGGCAAGAGCGAAAAACATATTCATTTTCTATGCAGCAGTATCGTCGTCGTCATATTAGTATACAACCCGTGAGAGAATTTCTGTGTGTAAAGAATCAGATCTCTCGCCCACTTGACCTTTCACTCTTCTATACAGAATGAAAGAATGACATTGTTATAAGAATAGATATCATTGAAGACAGTAATATACAAGCAATGTATTTCGTTTCACAACGTCATCATTTTTGTTTCTTATTTTTGTGATATAAAGAAAGTCCGTACTGTTACTTTCATCTTTGTTGTCATTTGCATGACGTTTCGGCCGTTGTACGCTACGGACTTCTTCAGGTGCTTGGAATTTCGAACCGAACCCTTTATAAAGATCACTGAGGTATAACATTCTAATTCTTTGTGCATAGCCTCTTTTAGTAGTCATGAGCTATGTACCTTCAGCCTGACTCTTTAAGTAACTTCTTCACTACTGCTGTAGGCTGGTATTGACTTCACAAATCTTTGGGTCAAAACACTGGCACTAACTAACACCTATATTCACTGGGCCATGTGTTCTTAAGGATATAGGCGTTGGTTAGTTTTTCCAGCAGCCCAGAGCAGCACCACCTCCCTAGAGCACATGATGTAAACCTCTGTTTTGAATCTGATTTCCTATCGAATGATTAATGGTAGCATAACGTAGCTATCATTAGTGACCTCTCCAACCATCTTTGTAATCTCAGTTAGACTCATACAACTCTTTTCTGAATCAATGTTTTCAGATTGTCTCCTAAACACTCTGAAATTTACGTATTGGAGAATATATATATATACACACTCCTGATCAAAAATTTAAGACCACTTAAAAATTTTTAAAAAGAATTTTTTTTTACAGATAGATTTTAAACTCCTACCACTTAAGGTTACCGATACTACAATCTAAAAAGTTATGGAAACAAAAAGCTATATTCCAAACATTTTATTTAGAAATTTACATTTTTAGAAAATGACTAATCTATCACCCTATTCACACTCCACCCACGTCTATTGAACAGATGAAGAGGCTCATCCCTTGTTCCCTGTTTAGGATGTGGTTTCCGGCTTTCTCTTTTCCAATCTTTTCACTCTTACGTAGCCCCCTGTGCATCGGTGTCGTTACCGCCTTGCTCGGGGTGATAAGATTAAAAAAAGAGATGAATTAAAACGCTTAAGTGAATGCAACGAATTCAACAGGAATTCCAACTTGGCTCTCTGATTTCTCGTTCTGAACAGATATCCACTGAACCACGACTCACATACTCTGCGTAGCGAAGCATCTTACACTGATGAAAAAATACTTCTTGTGCGACTTACCCTGTGTTTAACTTCCTTATTTTTTTAATTTTTTTTTATTTTTATATATTTTTTAATCATATCACCACGAGCAAGGCGGTAACCCCACTGATGTGAAGGGGGCTACATAAGGGTAAAAGCACAAGATAGATAAGAGTGAAGAGAAGGACAAACCATTTAGAAAGGAGCAAGAGAAGGGAGGGAACACAGGTGTGATGACAGTTGCAGAGGTGGAAAGAAAGGAAAGCAAAATATTGTTCTAAATGAACTATACACCGTGGTAAATAAAAAGGGATTCAAAATGAGTATTTCTTCCTTTATCATTTCTCTATATTTATGAGATGATGTAATATTTACACTATTTGCAATATTCGGACTATTGTCCTCATCTTTGTTGGCAACAGATTTCTTCACCATGCCACATAAACCTACAGAAAGTCAGACAATTTCAGTGGCTACATAACTCTTCACATCTGACTACATATTTCCCCAGACTACAATGCTGCGAGAGATCAACAAAACTATACATTAAGGGAATTCAATAATTTTTACAGCATTCATCAAGTTATAAAAGGAGGCCGTCCAAAAGAAATGCAGGCGATTCCTTGACTAAAGCCAGTATCGATTTTGTTAAATAAATATATTCTTTAGCATTTCAAGATAGTTTTGTGCAATTTGGGTAAATATATCTGTTAAAATGAGATGCCCGTGTTATTTTCATTTTTGCTTAATTTAGACGATAATTTATCAATTGCACTCTGTAATTCTTTAGGTCTATCCATTAGTTTAATTTTATTCCATACAAAAAGCGTTAGCAAAATAAAATAAAAAGTCATTGCTTGGATACTTCTAACAGAAAAAACTTTAACAACAACTGGTAGGCCATGTAACTGAAAGGGAAAATAAAGATATAATCAAGAGATTGACTTCCCACTCAATCTAATTTCTTGTAAAATCTCTGTTTACGGAAAGGATTTTATAAATTACAACCAACTTTAATGCTGAAGTTTGTCAATGAATATCGAATGATTCACTTAGGGAAACGTTTTATTTTACAATAACTAATTTGTAATAAAACATGATCCCTTCTGGGTAATTTGAAAACTAATTTTGTAGAATCTTTTAGTGATTCAATAGCCCAAGTAAGTTATGTTCATTTATTCATTTTTTATGGCTTATCAACCGTTTGAAGTTTATTTAAAGCCTGATTTAACTGTAGCTGTTACCACTCATTCAAGTATTGATTGTCTGTTTTCTTTGCTAAATATTTATTTCAAGTAGTGTGGAACGTCAAAATCATAATTGTGTCATTATTTTTTCGGCTTAAGTCATTTTATATGCTGTTTCTCTTTAGGCCACAGCAGGTCATTTCAACGAAATAGCTCAAAGCAATATTTATCCCCTTAATATATATCAGAGGCCATGTTATGCCTTCCATTAACACAAGCTCCTTGCTCGAAAGGTCACTTCAACAAAATAGCTCGAAGCAATATTTGCCCTCTTAATATATATCAAAGGCCTTGTTATGCCTTCCATTAACACAAGCTTGTTGCTCAATGCTTTCCTCTGTTCCACTTGCTTTCATTATGTCTTATGGGGTTTAGTTTTGCCAAGTAATCTTCCCTTATTAAGTGTCCAAAATTTATTTCTCTCTTTTTCACTCGTTGCTTATCTATTCCATGTATGGTATTTTCACAATTATTTTTATATCTCTGTTGCTGCAAGTCTTCTCTTTGTCTTTCCCTGCCATCGAGTAGGGCTAATAATACATAGTATTTCAGCATTCTTTTCTTTTCCCATCCACGCAACCCTCATCCTCGGTATCCTTACCCGTCTATCACCCTACTTCTGACATTTCCTATCACTTTCCCCTATGTAACCCACTAACCACTCTTTCTCATCACTTCCCCCTATATAAACCCCTGCGCAACGGTGGCAGTGAAATGCCTTGCTTGGGGTGAAATGATTAAAAAAAACATTTTGTTTCTATCAATTGTTTTCTGTTTCTTATTTATTCGTTTAGACTTTCGTTAGATTTTGCTATTCCGATACGCCTACCGATTTCTATGACATTTTCCTGGATGGAAAAATAAATACAACTTGTTTGTTATATAACCTATATTTTTTAGGCTAAAATCTTCGCAAGTGTCACACCAATACAGATCAGACTGAAATGAAGAAACAAGTCTATGACCCTCTACTTTAGAAGAATATATCACTGTTCATATCCAGGACATCAGTGTAAATTCGGAACACGCAGTCATAAACAGTAATTCATAGAGATGAGAGAGATAGAATCTTATTAGGATAAGCCTCTCATGCCAAATTGATTCCAGACATCAGTAGCTAAATTTTTGTTACTCATAGAATAGCTACCTCTGACGTTTATCTAAGTACAAGGTCGAAAGTATATAAATCAAACTTACTCTTCAGTCGTACATTTTCTAGCAGAAAGCTTGGTAACCATTATAGCACTGCAAAGTATCATAATGCTTTTCCAAGTGTAACTTAGATATAGCATAATCTCGAAAGTTTGGCTTCATTCAGTGAGGATTTTATTCCTTTTGGTTCTTATCTTTTCTGTTTAATTTTTGTTCCTGTTTTGTTACTAACCTAAGTTCTCTACTTGTCGCTCTTGTAATGCACTGCGACTATGTTTGTGTAAATTGTTTTTAATTATCAAATTTAGGTTTGCTATATTAGGGTTTTGGTTATATGTAGGAATTCTAAGACCGGCCATGTTTGTTTTTTTATTTTATTGTTCTCTTCCTCCCTTGCTAACTGGACACATGGCTTTGAGGTGCTCCCCCCCCCCATCCCACTCCAATGTATTCTGCCCTGACACTACTGTCTGTTACTGCTTGCTTAAACTTTCCAGAACTGAATAGAGGAAACAAAATGAAGATAATTTTTGAAATTTTCTTAACTTTTTTCTGTCAGTCAGCCTGCAACTGGTAAGTTCTAGCCAGTGTGATCTTATTTTTTGAATTTTTAATTTTTTAAAATTTTTTATTCCTTTTGGTTCTTATCTTTTCTGTCTAATTTTTGTTCCTGTTTTGTTACTAACCTAAGTTCTCTACTTGTCGCTCTTGTAATGCACTGCGACTATGTTTGTGTAAATTGTTTTTAATTATCAAATTTAGGTTTGACTTATAAAGTTGAAACTTAGTTAACTTCAGTCACACATTTTTTTTTAATTGGAGTAGATAGTACCTTCTATCGCCCGGTCTCACACTCCACCTCCTTCTTTTGGACAGGAGTAGAGGGGATCGCCTTGTTTCTTGTTTAGGAAGGGGTTCCCGGTTGATCTCTCTCTTTTCTGGTCTTTGTGTCGGTTCAGCTGGAGGATTTTTGCAGTTGGTGAGTATGGTGGCAATGTCTCTTCATTCTGAGGGTACCGGGTTGGCAGTTTCCTGGTTGCTGCTTCCGATTGGTAGTTAGGAACCCGAACTCTTGCGTAGCGTCTTGAGAGGCTGCTCTGATCAACAGTTGAATAATATCGGAGTTCCTGTAGTGCCATTTCGCGCATGGACGGGCGTCCCTGCTTGAATTTCCGATGTGCAACCCCGAGGCCACATTATGCTGCAGGCGGCGCCATTCACCATCCTTCACCTGCTGCAATTAACAACCATCTGACCCTACTCTAGACCTCTCTCTATCCACAACTACAACCAGCATGAAATTAAACAAACAAAATAGCAAGCCTAAACCAGCTAGTCATAAATCGCCCAAACCTCTCTGCGTTACCTACACAAATATACGAGGTATTCGCAGTAACTTTAATATTGTAGAATCATTCCTTCTAACTAACTCACCCGATATCTTAGCTATATGTGAGACTAACCTTGACCCTTCTATCCCCTCTTCAGTGCTGTTTGTTCCTGGTTACCTTCCTCTCTTCAGGAAGGACTCCAATGTCCATATGCATGGGCTTGGTGTATATGTCAGTGAACAACTCCCCCTAGCCAGGGTCACATCTCTTGAATCCCTTGATCATTCCTTCATGTGCTTTCGCCTCTCACTTCTAAGCTCGGTTAGCTATCTCTTCTTCCTCTACCGCTCCCCCTCCTCCTCTGACTGTACGATACTTGATTGCATCTCTACTAATATCGACAGGGCCATTTCTTCTCACCCATCTGCCCATATATTTGTGTTTGGCGATTTTAAAGCCCACCACACCAAGTGGCTTGAAAACTCAGCCACCGACCTTGCTGGGATCCGCACCATGTATTTTTCAATAACCCAAGCTCTAACACAAGTGGTGGACCTCCCCACGCGTTTCTCTAAAAACCCTAACGGAAGGGACTCTTTACTCGACCTCTGCTTTACCTCCATCCCAGACTCCTGCACTACCAGGCAACTCTGCCCCCTCGGAAACTCTGACCACGCCGTAGTCTCCGTAAACATATCAATCCGCACTAACTCAACTCAAGAAAACCAGACCAGCAGAATATCATACTGCTACCAAAGAGCCAACTGGGACTCGTTCAATGACTTCCTCTGCGACGTCCCCTGGAATAACGTCTTCGATCTTCCTGTAGAAGATTATGCCTCCGAAGTCTCCTCTTGGGTTAAGGCTGGCATCGATGCTTTTATCCCGGCCAGGAAATTCCAACTAAAACCAAATTCGTCCCCCTGGTTCTCACCCGCTTGCTCGGCCGCCATTGCCCACCGGAACCATTTCTTCCGGTTCTATCGAAGCTGCTCGTCGAACCAAAACAGGCGCCTTTTCACCTCAGCACGGAACAAGTGTAAAAAAGTGCTGAACGAAGCCAAGAGGGCGTTTGCTACCAGAATTAGGCAACGTATAGCATCCTCTAAGTTTGGTTCCAAAGATTACTGACGTCTCTGCAAAAGCGTGCTCAGCAGGAACAAGACTTCAATACCCCCACTAATCAATGAGTTTGAAGTTCTCACCTACCCAGCCGACAAGGCTGAATGCTTTGCCCGTAGATTTTCAACCAATTCGACACTGGACTCGTTAGGAATACCTACACCAGACTTCCCACCCAGAACTAAGGCTCAACTAAATAACGCCCACATTACACCCTCGCTAGTCGCCAAGATAATTGCACAACTTGACCCACACAAAGCGAGCGGCGGTGACGGAATCCCAGTCATAGTACTGAAGAAATGTGCCCCAGAACTCTCCTCTGTCCTCTCTAAGCTCTATAACCTCTGCCTATCTGCTTCCTGCTTTCTTGCCTGTTGGAAGTCCTCCTGCGTAGTCCCTATATTCAAGAATTCTGGCGTCTTATTAGTCTCCTTCCAATCTTTGGCAAAGTTTTCGAAGCCATTATCAACGCTGAGGTGACTCAGCATCTCATGGCCAACGGGCTTCTCTCTGACAAACAGTACGGGTTTCGCTTCACCAGGTCTACTGCTGATATGCTAACGACCATTACCGAGTACATATACCGGGCACTCGACAAGAATGGTGAAGCCCGAACCGTTGCCTTGGATATCTCCAAAGCATTCGACAGGGTCTGGCATGCTGGCCTCTTGTGCAAACTGCGGAGCTATGGGATAACTGGACATCTGTTTGATCTCATCCAGTCCTTCCTCTCTAACCGCACTTTGAAGGTGGTATTAAACGGGCATGCCTCCCAAAACTACCACACGAACACGGGCGTCCCTCAAGGTTCTATCCTAGGCCCGACACTCTTTCTGATCTACATTAATGATCTCCCCGACACCATTAAATCCCAAGTTGGCATGTATGCCGACGACACAACAATCTACTCTCGCATCGATCAGAAACCAGGTGTGGACGACAAAGTGAACCTCGCTGCCGTACTTGAAAGGGACCTCCAATCCGTAGTGGCCTGGGGTAGGAAATGGCAGGTAAATTTCAATGCCTCTAAAACGAAGCTGTTATCAACTAACCACCATAGACAATCGCATCAATCTCCCATTAGCATGGGACAGTCTAGCCTCCCAGAGAGTAAAATACTACGCCTCCTTGGCCTTACACTTTCGGCGGACCTCAAATGGAATGACTATATCGAATCCATTGCCAAATCTGCTGCTATGAAAGTCGGCTCCCTGTGCAGGGCCCAGAAGTTTTTCCCACCTGAATCTATTCTGCACATATACAAATCGACCATCCGCCCGTGTATTGAATATTGCTGCCATAGCTGGTCGGGTGCCCTTGCTGCTCTCCTTGGGCTTCTTGACAAAATACAAATGAGGATCTGTAACGTGGTTGATACTGACTTGGCAGACCGGCTGCAGCCGCTCTCTCACCGGCGTGATGTGGCTTCCCTGTGCCTCTTCTACAAGTACTTTCATGGCTACTGCTCCGATGAGCTTAGATCACTGGTGCCGCCTAAGCACGAATTAGATTAGCAACTAGGTCCCACCCTTTTACAGTTAAACAAATAAGATGTAACCGTAAATTCTACTCCAACAGCTTCTTTTCTCGCGCTTCCCGCCTGTGGAACTCCTTTCCACAACTCTGCTTTCCCGACAGTTACAATCCCCAGGTGTTTAAATGTAGGGTCAATAGACACCTCCTATCACACTAACTCCCAAATATTCTCAGAACTCATCTACCCAACCATCATTCTCGGTATCCTTACCCGCCTATCACCCACCCTCTGACATTTCCTATATTTAACCATCCTTTCTCCACTCTACGTAGCCCCCTGCGCAGTAGTGGCAGTGACATGCCTTGCTCGGGGTGAAACGCTTATGAAAAAAAAAAAGCAAGACGAGCTTGCTAATCAGTACACCGAGTCGAAGTGCCAAAGCATTTCTAAACATTTTACAGGGTCCAGTTCTGTTTCTAAAAGCAAAAATAGACATGTGCGTAGCTACCTCCAACTGTTATGCTTAGTCAAAATATATATACACCTTTGTGTTTGAATCTAAACATTAAAATAATCAGTTCTTTATATACATGTGTGCATGAAAGATATTTGGCAAATAAATAAAGATTAAGACTTTAATATATAAGAGTCTTTTTTGTTTGACTTATTTTCTTTTCTCCAAGTTACATTTTCTTTTATAATTTCTCCTATTATTTTGGAGAGCTTTATTCCTTCCTTTGCTTGTGCTTCCTGCATATTTGACCCCTGATACAAATTATTCAGCACAGCCGAGCATCTATTTCGCTAGGGAACATATATTTCTGGAAAGAGTTTTGGCATTCAGCCATTATTAATATTCTTCAGAGACTTTTCCGAGAGAATTTCGGACTTTGGCTTGCTTCCCACGTACGGCCAATAAGTCAAGATCTTCGCCAAAATCATGCATACTCTTAATCGCACGTATTTCTTACCAAGCATCCACGTTTTTCTTCTCAAGTAAATAGTTTTGTCAGCGTGTAGAAGAAAGAACATGTATCTCTACGGTCTAGATTTTAAAATTTAGAATGTTTCTGTTTATTTGTTGTCTATTTGAGGATGGCTTGACTTTAGGAAACTTTTGCGGAATATTTCTAACCATGTACCTTTGTGGTAAGCAAAAAGGTACTGAAGCAGTAATGACCCCGCTTTCTCAGACAATCTTCAGACTACATATATACCAAAAACATAAACATTGACCATGAAAAATGTCTTGATCTGTTGATTTTCTAAGCGTAGCACAGATGCTTTACGAAACCAAAAGTATTGAAAATCCAGTCGTATTCTAACGTAATTGATCCATCGGGTCAAACTTGCTTATCATTACATCACTTCAAAATGTATAACATGTGTTTTTAGGTGTGGAGAAGTCAGTGACTATGCAAATCACTTCTACTATGTGCCCTGTCATTTCAAAACGTAGAAGATCATGTTCCTTCTCAATTTCCTGTTCTTTGTAGCTCTTGACGCTTTGCATGTATGTCCAGGGTATTTTCGTGTGTACTAAGCGACCATGCTTGTGTAAAGATTTATAACTATTTGAAAACAACTCAGTTTATTAGACAAATAGAATATGCTGATATATAGTGTTTTGTATGCTAAAATATGCGCATCATATGTGAGGTACAGAACCTAAAAATCAGAATATATTTATACTACGCTCTTTGCTTCTTTTTTCGTCTTTTTTAGAATGTATGTTTCAGTGTTAATTTTTTCATGTTGTTAAATGAAAATTAAGTTCTATTATTTGTTTTATTATTAATACTTCTTTTTCAAAAACAAAAGCTTATAATAATTTCAGTACAATGGAAAAATAGATGTCTTTCATTTGATTATGTACATTATCAGTGAAGCTACTTGTGGTCATATATGATGCGCAAATATTAAATTAGGCCTTTCTTCAAACGATCTGCTTAAAAACGGACCCTTCTTTTAGGCGACTTTAGTTACCACTCTTAAAATCATGACTCCTTTGCAGCACATATGAAACACAATCGTGTAAATCACAGATCTTGTGCATGAGATCCGATGCGCAGAAGAGGCAGAGTTAATAAATTTTGTTGTTTCATCAAAAACTTATTCTGCTCTCCATTTCTTCAACCTCACTAAGAAAGATATGCTTTGTATTTCTCTGTCTATCTTGCCTTCTAACACTTATGAATATCAGATTTTACAAACTTTTTTATTATTATGAGATCTATAATTTTCAATTGTCTCTTCCTAATCTGTATAAGTTTTCTTTTTTCTTCCATATAGTAGGATTGATATAACAGTTCAGCATTCTTTTCTTCGTATCGAACTCACTACACATTCGTAATTGATTATGAAACAAAAACGTTTAATACTTAAATTTTTTGTGGTGCAGTGGATATCGGCTCGGAACGAGAAATAGGGAAGCCGAGTTCGAATTCCAGTTGAATTCATTGCATTCACTTACTCACAAATACCCTTGGGAAAGGTATTAATCCGCCTATTCCTTCCAGTTATGGGTTAAATAACAGGACAGATTGGGTTCTATAGCCTTGGTCGGCAACCAGTCTACCGCAGAAAGCAATGGCAACCTACTGCGGGATAATCTTCAGCCCAGTCAGTCATGTCTCTTTCGAGACATGATCGCCCAAGCGTGTTTCACGTATGGCACTTAACTGACTGATACTTTATACTGTTTATAATTTTAATCTGTAAATATGTAAATAAATATATATATATAAATTAGTTCACATAAAATTCTGGATTGTTATTTGAATTCACATGTAGCTTCATTCGCTAAAGTAAATTAGATATTTTTGAACATGTCGTATTCTTCTGTTTTACTTCAATTTATTCAATTTATGAACACAGACATTTTATAGATATGCACGTCTGTACACATTATTTGTTTATTAATTTATTATTAATTGCTAAGGTGTTTGCATCGAGGCAAAGTTTTTGCTTGGTAAGCTGGAGAAAAATGGGAAAACTGTTGTGACGAATATAAAATAATTTTCTACTCCTTTTTTTCTTCTTCAGAAAATGACGTATTGCGACTTAAGATAACCTTAAAAATAAGAATAAATAAATGAAACATTATGCATGCATAGAGATGCCTTTCACCTATTAACACCACTAAGAGACAAAATGTGTTATCAGTAGAAAAAGAAAATTCAAATTTCTGACTAACACCTAGAAAACTTTGGGTTACAATCAATTATTAAAGAATCATTAGCTGTTAACTCGAAAGTAAAGGAAAGATTTTTTATAGACACCCCCCCACATATATATATATATATATATATGTGTGTGTGTGTGTGTGTGTGTGTGTGTGTGTATAAATATGTATGTATGCATATATAAATGAAAAATCTTTCAGGAATCTAAGAGCCTATATCAAGAAATACTCGAACAAGCAAGAAAATGGACTAAAGTAGAGAACAACAGTAAAACAGTAATAAAAGAATACAAACAAAAATAATATGGTTTAATACAACATAGTAAATCACAAAAGAAAAATACAGGAGGAATATTTGTAAGAATAATCAAAACTGACTTTCCTATTTCTTTAAAAAATATGTGAAGAATCTATTTTAAATAACATTAAAGTAAGTAACAGTTGTGATATCAATATCAGTAAAATAACTGAAAATCCTAAGAAAATGTTTCCCAATAATGGTGATGTCAAACAAATCATAGATACTAATAGTGCTTCCCCATGGAAGGTAATTGTATAATAGAAATTATTGTTTAATTGGCTAAGTAAAAAGGTCGAAAAAATAATCAGCAAAGGATGATAAATATACATAGGAGCTGCTAAAAGTCAGTGGAAAAAGGTCTAATAATCATAAACTGAATTTAAAACACAGTAAATAAGAAAACGCTACAACACTTTCAGAGTTTTAATGAATTTAAATAGAAGTAGATTAGCTTTCTAAAATCTAAACTTATTTATAAATGGAACTTTGTCTGTATCTGTGTGTGTGTTGGGGGGGGGGTCCGTTACCTATACATTTAGAAACGGCTGAACCGATTTTCCTGAAAATTTACATAGTTGTCTGTGAGTGTTCTTAGCTAGGTTTTGTGTTTTGGTACCCCCGATAATTATCGGAAATCGATAATCGAAAAAATCTGGTTATAAAAGAAGTAGTCCAATTTTAATCAAATTTGATACACTCATAGACAAAGACATAAGAAACGATATTCAGAAGTTTCAAGGTTGCATTTCTTACAATAGTGCAGAAATTGATAATATATATATATATAAAAGGCATGATGTTTATGTGTGTGTCTGTTTATCTGCCTGTTTGTCTCTATTTTTTCCAGCCCTTTTATTTTAGTTTTTGCTTCAGGTTTGGCTTTAAGTAGGTATAATTGTAGTTCTTAGTCTCAGCCATGATACCATTTACTCAGAGGACTTATTTAGCCCTGAAAATTCAGTTTACGATGAAAAAAACTTATTTGATATCGATACCTGGAAATCAAAATTTGACTTACGTCCATTTATTTTTCTTTCAGTCTACGGTTTCGCCTTAACTGAAATAACTATTGCATTTTAGTCTTTTGTGTCAACATCCAACGGCCGGGCTATACTGCTAGTATAGTATATATATAAAAAGTTGTATATATGAAAACTTTTGTGATAGATGTAACATTTGCTTGGAAAAATTGTGTTATAATGTTTGAGCAATGATAAAATAAGGTCTAACAAAAAATAAGAGCTGATTTGCAGATGTAAAAATAAAAAGAAATATCTATTATGTCACTTAACTTGAGACTAGAATATTGGTTTATTAGTGAATTTTTTCTATTAAACCCAACCCTGTGTACAATAGATAATAGTTTTGCCCACCGAGCACTTGTGTTCTTTTTTCATTGTCTATTTCCTTTATCGTCTGTTGATGTGGTTATCCACAGGTATATTTGATGAGATTATTTTCAATGAAATTATATTTTATTCCGTATTGTTTAAAGCATGCACGAGTTATATAAAACCCACCCTTTCCTTCTTTTTCTGCTGTTTAAGCCGGTTTTGTTTTTATTAATTGACGAGTGCTTGGCCATAGATAATGACTTTTGTTTGGACTATTTCTGATAAGTTTTGTTTCAGTAATCAGTTTAATTCCATACATGTCACATGCTTGGGCGATTATGTCTCGAAAGAGACAAGACTGACTGGACAGAAGATTTTCCCGCAGTAGTTTGCAATTACGTTCTGCGCTAGAAAGGTTGTAAAATCAAGGAAATAGAACTCAATATATGTTGCTATTTAACCCATGGCTAGAAGTAGAAGTGACACATTAATATCTTTGACAGGGTATTCGTGCTTAAATAAAGAATTTAACTAGAATTTGAACTCGGTTCTCTGATTTCTTGTATCCACTGCACTACAACGCATACTTTTCATCTTCAGCCATATTTTTTTAAATTTTTGTTTATTATCTCATCAGTTCGTTTTTAACATTCGTAGTTTTTTTTTGTTGATTGTATAGGATTTCTTCAGATGATGTACTTTTTTGTGACTTTGTAGTTTATTTAAATTTTTGTATTTCGTTTTTATTGTGTATGTAATTTTCTTTTTAATCATTTTAGCTAAAACACACAGCTAGTGTTAATATAAAAAATACAAGATGGCCAACCGAAATCCACCCATCAAAAAACAATTATTTTCATCAGCAACTAAAACAGAATCGCCCACGCCGATGAGAAGGACAATGTTACCATCTTCAGAAAAGAAAAATCTTTCAAACGTGAACCCTGTAAGGGGAAAGTAACTTTTTCACCCAGGTTGTAAAGGAAATAAAGAAAATAATGACCCAGAATCAAGTATGGCGGGGAAAGAATTTAACGGTGTGCGGCTGGGGAATCATCTTCTATTTGGAGTAAAAATGTACGTTCATCCGGTTATTGATGGCGAGCTTATTGTAGACTTGAATGCACAAGGGCGCATTGCAAAAAAACAGTGTCAGTTTTCGTGCTACCGCCAAAAATTTGCCACTGTACTAAAGACACAATGATGAAATTCCTTGGGGATTAAACCTCAAGAGATTATAAAACGCTCAGGTTATTTCATGTTGGACATACTGTTGCTCATGTCAACAAAACTATGGAGATACAACATCCCGTGAATTGATCACAAAAAATCATCACACTATTCCTGAGTACACTTTGGGGCAAATTTTATCTCAAAGAACACTTATTTTATGCAGTATGGTTAGGTAGTGAGTGTTACTCTAGCATATGAGTAGAGTGAATCGGGGTTCGAACTGATGATAAATCGCAAAGCATTCACCGCTATTCTCAACATAGGCAGCAAGAAAAACTCCGTCGTTTTGACGGGGGAGAAAACCAACTTGAAGCTTGAAGTGCAGCGTGATTGGTCATCTTGGTTGTGTCACTTCCAGATCTCACATTGCCTTTGCTAAAGACAAACGATGCAGAGGAATGGTAAGTTGTGAGTAGAGTGAGAGGAATGCACTAAGCCGCGGAATCTCAGTCTCTTGAGGCCACAAAAGGCAAAGATACTAACAATCCCAAGGGTCGAAAAATTCGACAAAATGTGCAAAAATATGATCTGGGCTACGAAAAGTTCAAAAAAATGAAAGAGCTTCAAAGGCAGCTAAAAGCCAAAAATGTTGGGTCAGCTGGGTCGGTGGGTATACCCCGTGTTTCAGCCTCTGTTCCACTATCCCGATCCCGTAAGAAAATGAATTGTAATAACTTCCAAAATCCCCGTTTTAAAAATGCAAACGCTTTACTCACAATCCAGTCGATGTTCTATCTCCCTCAGTTCCTGTTCCTTCCCCACCTTCACAAAAACAGATCTCTAACAATCTTATGGTGACTAGATCACTGACTACATCTCCTTTAAATATGTCTTCATTTAAAAACTACCCATTCCCTCTCCATCAGTCTACTGTTCTTGCCAAATACAAAAAAGCCAAAAGAGATATAAAAGCCCAACTGTTGAAGGTACAAAAGCAAAAAGAATCCAAGTATTCCTATAACTCCGGCGAGGTTTTCTGCCGCATGACTTCGGTTGAAACAATATAGAAATCCTATTCAGGCTCTAAAATACCTTTTATAATGAAATCTGACGATAATAACGTTTAAGACCCAATACCCTTTCCCAATGCAATATGGGTGCTTACGGAGATTAAGATTAGCTCGAGATCCTGACAGACTATGAGGTTCAGTGAACCACGCCCTGACTGGCAATAAGGTTTAAAGAAAACACAAAGAAACGTAAGCTATTCTACTTAAGAGGGGTGCCAATTTTTGTTCACTCTACCTATATAGGGATGTGCGTTGTGGTACAGTGGATATCGACTCGAAACGAGAAATCGGGGAGCCGAGTTCGAATTCCAGTTGAATTCATTGCATTTACTTATGCGCAAATATCCTTGGGAAAGGTATTAATCCATCTCTTCCTTCCAGTTATGGGTAAATTACAGGACGGATTGGGTTCTATAGCCTTAGCTGGCAACCAGTCTACCGCAGAAAGCAATGGCAACCTACTGCGGGATAATCTTCTGCCCAGTCAGCCATGCCACTTTGGAGACATGATCGCCCAAGCGTGTATTACGTATGGCACTTAACTGACTGACCCTATATAGAGCACAAGTTAACTTTTCCGTGGGATATCGATTTATGGCCACATTAATAATGAAACGAACCACGGACCAATGAGCGAGGCGGTCGGTATACTCTCTCCAACATTTTTAAGGCAGTCGCTCAACCCTAAACGATCGGACAATGGCTCTGTTTTAGCTAGTTTTAATGTTCTAAGTCTGAGGTTGGAGTCTCGATCGCGAGCTTCATCGCTTAGACCAAATATATGCGCGCTACGAGAGACTCGTTTTCATTCTGGCAATCATAATGTCATTCTCTCGATGAGGTTTGACCTATTCCCAATTTACTATGATAGCCAATTATTAGCTGATAAACCGTTCGTTGAACGCTATGTGCAAGCTTGCTATTGAAGATCCAGCGGGCAGCTTTACCGTCTTATACGCTATTATAAAAGCTCGGATGTTTCTTTTAATCGCGGTTTAAGCACTCAAATACAACAGGGAACGGGTCAACTCTCTTTAGCGAATCAATCTCTTTCTGAAGATAGTCGTCAGGTAATCTTATCAGATATCTGGAAAGCTGTAATCAGTACCGATATAGGTTGCATTTGGACTAGATCGGGTACTAACAACCATGATGTAAAAGCATTTCGGGAAATTATCGACATGCTGTATTTTGTCTCTACGCTTGATCGTAGAACAATTTGACAGGAAAGCGGTGCTGATCAATATAGATCAGTACAAGGAATTTGATGATCTGTTGCCTGTGGCTGTGGAATACGCTGACTGCACCTCTGCAGATGGGTAAGGCTTTAATGGAGCAACTTGTTTGCCGTGATGTCTGAAGACAGGATTCCGTTGGTTAAAGTTTTCGGCGGTCAAGGTTATGTACTTCCAATTTCCAACACACCACATTGGCCCTTACCTAAACATGACAGCCAATTAATAGACCGGAAAGTTCAAGTCATAACGCCTATAACGATACCAAATCGTATACTTACAAAAGTACACAAATAAACTAGTGGATAAATACCAAATCAACCTAATATATATGGGTTAGAATGCGTTAGAGATATTTAGGCTTAGACATGACTGTTAACCCTTCAGTTTATTCTCTGAAAGATTGGGTAGTGTAAAAATGTGGTGTCAGATCAGCCAGGTCTCTCACGAATGCAAGCATACTGGTCTGTGTTGTCCTGAACTGTCAAGTCGATTGGAGTTCCTCCCTGACAGGTCTAAACTGTGGGCTTCGAGGTTGGTGTGGAGCACAGGCAGTGAAATTATATTCATATAAATTAGGAATCAAAACAAAAAACCCAAGCGATTTTTTCCCACTCAGACTTTTAAAAAGTTGGGCATAGTTTTGTGCCCAAAACATTCCCTTACACTAGACTGAATACTTCAGAGAGTTCTATTTGGCCACATCAGAAAAATTATCAGTCTTGAGTAGCCATGGAATCTCTGATTACCGAAGGATCTTGACTCGATGAAATGGTGAAAAAATATTTATGAATACAGATATCCTTACTTTTAACTTAGCAAAGATTACAACCAAAATCAAAATATGCTACGATGTCGAGTGAGTAGAACTATATATCATTGCTCCTCTTAGATGTTTTTGATGTCAGAAATTTGGACATCACAGGGGTTTCTCTACATGCGCAAAATGTGGACAAAAAGACTCTGGTCATGGTGAAATGAGTGTCAGATCGGAATTAAAGGCGCAATTTGCCAGGAAAATTATCCAGCTTAGTCTGTTAGTTGTGAATACAAGAAAAAAGAAAATAAGGTTGTTGAAGTAAAATATAAAAAAAAAACATTTTCTTTCCAGAAGCAAAAAAAGTAGTTGACAGGTACATGAGAGTCCCTTCCTACGTATGAATAGTGGCTAGGACAAGTTCAGATATTTCCAATATAGGATTTTTTGATGCGAGCCTTGTACACTTAAGGTCGATTGATTGGCCCAATTTTCAACAAAATTTAAAAGAAAATATATTATAAAGGACTGGAACAGGCTGAACGAGAAAAGCTAAAAATGCAATGAAAACTGCCACTCAGAGTATAACATTATTTCAGACTTAGACTTCTCCTTCAAACAATGTAAAGCCATTTGCTGTGCAAAACTCATAGACATCATCGACACATCTATCAGTCAGTTAAGTGCCATGCGCAATACACGCTTTGGGCGATCATGTCTCGAAAGAGACATGACTGACTGGGCAGAAGATTATCCCGCAGTAGGTTGCCATTGCTTTCTGCGGTAGACTGGTTGCCGACCAAGGCTATAGAACCCAATCCGTCCTGTTATTTAACCCATAACTGGAAGGAAGAGACGGATTAATACCTTTCCCAAGGGTATTTGCGCGTAAGTGAATGCAAGGAATTCAACTGGAATTCGAACTCGGTTCCCCGATTTCTCGTTCCAAGCCGATATCCACTGCGCCACAACGCACATCCGTACTATCAAACTTCCTAAATATTAGATTAAGTCTATCACCAAAAAAAAAATAGAAATGACCAAGTAAAAAATAGAAATATACTGAAAATCATTTTGCAAATTTTAATGAGATAAAGGTAGAAAGCCTAAATTCACAGATGACTAAATCTTCTAAACTAAAACAAATAAAAATAAATAAACCATAAATGCAAGAGTACAATTTTGCATAAAATATTTCAATAGAACTGCCGTGGAGTGAAGACAAATATTAATGACTGGCTTCTGTTGATAACAGACTTAACTCTCACAATTATCTGCATTCAGGAAACCTTCCTTAAGAGGAATGACAAAAATATTATAGAGTGCCAGCAATAAAATTATATAAAAACATTGGTGTTAAAACATCAGATGGTACATCCATCTTGGTCAAGAATGATGTTCTCTAAAATCAGTTTACCTGACACAGACGTAGCTGCAATAGCTGTAAATGTGACGTTGCACAGACCAATTAATATCTGCTCGGTGTACATTCCACCGAATGAAGTGATAAATGAAACCGAATTGAAGAATATTATAAGCCAACTTTCTACATCTTTTACAATACTAGAAGATTTTCTCTGTCACAGCACCATATGGGGCTATCGAGATACAAATTTAAAAGGAAAGAGTATAAATTCTGTTATAGATAACAATGACTTGTGTATCTAGAACGATAAATCCTTAACTTATATGTGTCCATTCTCTGGCAGTTACTCTGCAATCGAATTATCTTGGTGCGATCCATCTATTTTTTATGGATTTTTCCTAACGTGTACTGATAAACACATGTGATGAAGGTCATTTTCCAATTTGTCTGAAAAATTGGGAGCAAAATGACGAAATTATTCAATGTTGGAAATTGGGTAAAGCAAACTGGGAGAAATTTCAAACGCTATGCCCTGAATCACTAAAAGAAGAATTTTGCGTCAAAGAAATAACAGTTTACAGAAATCCTGGTATGTGTTGCAAAGAAATGCATCTCTAAGAGTAACATCTAAAAAAAGCAAACGTAATAAACCTTGGTTTAATCATGAGTGCAAAAATGTTTCAAGGCTCAGAAGAAGGGCTTTAAGGGATTTTAACAAATATCTCACAACAGATAACTTGTTGAAATTTAAGAAACTGCGAGCAAAAGCACGTAAAATATTCAAAGATAACAAAGAGGAATAGGGGGAAATTGATAAAGATAACAGCTGGCAAATTTCATACTAAAGCAATTAAACACCTAATTAATAATAAAATAAACAGTAAAAAATATCGCTGACGAATTAGCAATAACCATCTTTAAAAGCTCATCAGCCAAAAATGACAGCCTACAATTTGTTAAATTCAAACTAAAAGCTAAAAAAATTAATTTAAATCCAATAATGCGAATAGTTAAAACCTTCCATTTCGGAAAATTAGGAATTGAATGAATTTTTAAAGAAAGCCCATGATACTGCTCTAAGACTAGACGATATTCATTATCAATACTTGAATCAGCTGCCAAAGGAATCGTTGAAACTGCTGCGAAAATTATATGTAGAGGTAGTCTTTCATCATCTCTATTCGGAAACATGGGAAAAGTGACTGAAAACGTAGAAATTACAGGCCGATAACTTTAACCAATTCTCTGTGTAAAACTATGGAAAGAATAGTCAAAAATCTATTAACTTTGTAATTGGAAAGGAGCGGCCTAATCAGTGATTACCAATGTGCATTCTGGAAACAGAGTACCTTTAGTGCGACTAAAGACCCTTGTCAGGGAGGCATTTTTTCGGAATGAAACATCTCATGGCAGTCTTTTTTATTTTTTTACTAAGAAAAAGATCGTAATGCCGCAAGAAAATTTGGCATATTAAAAGACTTGCATGAATTGGGACTAAGAGGTAGATTGACAAAATTCATGGGAACTTCTTAAAATTTGAAATTTCAGATTCTAGTAGGAAAATACACTATCGAAAGTACAAAGACAAGAGAAAGTAGTTCTACAAGGAAGCATTCTATTAGTGTCGCTTCTTGCGTTAAAATTCTCCGGCTTTATCGGGGATACGAATTTGGCTATAATAGGCGCCTTTTTGCCTCTGCTCGTAACCAGTGCAAATGACCGTATATGATACTGAACAGATGTTTGCTGATAGAATGAAACTGAGTATAGCATCTAACATATTCGGCTCCAAAGATTACTGGAGACTCTGTAAAAATGTCTTAAATAAAAGCAATCCATCAGTCAGAGGGATTGATCAATGAATTTGTGGTACCAACATCTTCAGCACAAAAAAAACTAAATGCTTTGCTCGCAGATTCTTCACCAATTCCACATTTGATTAGTCTGAAGTATTCGCACCCGACTACCCTCTTAAAACTGAGGCTCAAATAAAAGATGTTCACATTACTTCTTTGCTTGTCTTTAAAATAATTTCAAAGATTCATCCCCATACGCCGATAGGTGGTGATGTAATTTCAATCATTGTCTTGGGAAAATGTGCCCCTGAATTCTCCTCTTTTCTCTCCAAACACTACATCTACTACCTTCCTGCTTCTTGCTTTTCTGCTTACTGTAGTTCCTTCATTTAGAAACGCTGGAGAACCCTCAGGAAACTACAATTATCGCTCTATCAACCTCCTAACGATTTTTGGCAATGTGCTCGAGATTATTATTAATGCTGAAGTGGTCCAACATCTCACAGCCCATGGGCTCTTCCCTGATAAACAATTATGTTTCCGCTTTACCAGATCAGAGTATATATAGCAGGCTCTCGACAAGAACGGCGAAGTTCGAGCTATTCACTAGATATCTCCAAGGCATTTGACAGATTCTAGTATGCTGGTCTTCTACGCAAACTCCATGGCCATGGTATATCGGGACCATTGTTTGAATAATTTTTTTTCAAATCGCTTAATGAAGGTAGTATTGAATGTACATGCGTCAAGTTACAATCATACGAACGAAAGTGTCCCTCAAGGCTCTATCATAGGTTCTACGATCTTTCTGATCTTCATCAAGGATTTTTCTTATGTAATCAGATCCCACTTAGGCATTTATGCAGATAACACAACAATTTACTCCCACCTGGATAACAAATCTACTGAGGCTGACAAAGCAAACTTCGTGGCTGATCTTGAAAAAGACCTCCAATCTGTGGTTGACTGTGGTAAGAAATTGTTCGTAAATTTTAATGCATCCAAAACGAAGCTGCTATCATTTAACCACCATAGAAAACTGCTTCTATCCCATCCACCACCAACAGAATGGATCAAGCTCGTCTCTCTGAAAGCGAAACACAACACATCTTAGCTCTAAAACTATCAGCCTAACTCAAATTATTTTAGTGAATCTATAGCTAAATCTACTGCCTCGGAAGATTGGTTTCCTTTGTAGGGCTAGAATGTTTTTCTCGTTTAAATCCATCTTACACAAATATAAGTCTACCATCAGCCCGTGTATTGAATACTGCTGTCACTAATAGTCGGGTGCCCCTGCTATTCAACTCGGTCTTCTTGATAAAATCTAACAAAGAATATGAAATTTGATGGCTCCCGACTTGGTAGCTAAACTCCAGTCAATTTTTCACCGACGTAATGAAGCTTTCCTCTGTCTCTTCTACAAATACTTTCACGGCTTCTGCTCTGATGACCTCAGCTCTCTGGTGCCCTCACTGCATGAATTTACTCGAGCTACAAGACTAGCGGGTAGGTTCGACCCTTTTACAGTTGAACCAATCGAATTTAACTGCAACTTCTACCCCACTGTTTCTTTGCTTGCACTTCCCGCCTGTGGAATTCTCTTCCGTATAGTTGCTTCCTTGACAGTTACAATCTCCAAGAATTTATATGCTAAGTTAATTGTCATCTCTTGTCTTCTTGACTCACATCCTTTCTATGACAATCCTTGTATCATGTTCTTTTTTTTTCACTCCACTGAAATGCATCCCGCTTCACAGCTGTATTATCATCCTTTTCTTACTCATTCTGTGACTCCCCTGTAACTTGTTCCTCTTTTTCATCACTCACCTCTTCTGGAACCCCCTACGCACCAGTGGAAGTTCTGCCTTACTTGTGATTAAATGATTAAATAAAAAAAAAATGAATAAATGCTATAGTGAAATCCATAAACTCAGGAGTTAGACGCTCCCTTTATGTTGACGATTCCTTAATCATATAAAAATCTCGAATTCTGAACACAATAGAAAGGCAGCTTCAGCATTATTTAAATATAATACAGAAACGGGCCATAGAAAATAGGTTTATCTCTCTATATATAAGGCAATCTGTGAGTCTGTGTGTGACAGTTCTCTATGCACGCCTATATTTCTTTAAGCTACGCCATTCAAACTTTCTAGGGACACATATCTACAGGGAAGCCAGGTCGACAGATACTTTTTGAGCTTAAGTTCAGCAATTTTCCCTTTTGCACTTTTTGGCCAATAGTGCGGAATGTTTACATTTGCTCAGTAAAACATCTAAAATCTATGATGGTTGCTAGATTCCGTCACAGAAATCAAACCACACGTGTCAAAAGCGACTAAAATATATTTTATTAAAACAAATTATCCTTTATATTTAATTTTTATTCCGACTTTTTATTTCCGTAAAACATCTAAGATCTAAGATAGTTGCTGAATTACGTCACAGAAATCAAATTACACGTGTCAAATGCGACTAAAATATGTCTTATTAAAAAAAAGAGCCGTTATATTTAATTTTTATTCCGACGTTTTAAAAAATTCATTTGGGTAACAAAAAAATGTGAATATTTTTCCCCGTAATTTTGAAACAAAAGAAATATTAAAAATGTAGGCGTGTATAGGGAACAGTCACACACAGACACACAGATTGACTTTTATATATATAAATTATATTTTAAGTGTCTGCAGCGAATTTAAACGTATTTGTTTCACTTGCTGAAGAAATTAAAATGTTCTGAGTTGCACGGGCAGTGCTCGGCTATGATGTTAGTGTTCTCTAAAACGGAAACGACAGTTACATTTGTTTCAAAATTACTGTAATCAATTCCGTCATGCATAATTTGTCATATAACCAAATAGATTTAGAATAAAACACATTGCCAAAGATTAGGTTCTTCACTATCAAATATACAAGAAACAACGATATTCAGTGTTCTATCATGGACGATTAAACATCCTGCATCATCATTGTAATGCATAATATTTTTTTAAAAAACTTCACCCTCTCACATTTCTGGATACATTCCAGAAAATAATGGAAAACTTTCACAAGTATACGAAAATATATACAGCTGGTCAAAAGGTGGGAACAAAATACGATGTGCAGCAGTAAGTAAAAAAATTACCAAAACGAAACACCTTCAAATGGGAAGTTCGATATTCATTGCAGAGCGTTATGTCATTGAGTTGACTCTAGAAATCTTCACTGCGGGCAAATTAAAAAACTTCCTCACTTTTTCAGACTCACTTTTCGTCCTATCAGCTTTGAAGGGGAAGATATCTAACAATCTAATGATGATTAAGATATTACAGAGGGCCAATGCCATGAGCAGGAAGAGAAATATGACCATATGTTGGCTCTCTAGCTACCCCAAAACAAAAGTAAAGGTAAAGTAAAATAAAAGTGTAGCAGATCTAGCAGACAAATTAGTTTTCGATACAAGGTCCCATAGAGAAATTTTAATGAGGGGATAAATAAATATATTTGTATGGCAATCGGACGATTATCCACATAATAAAATCTATGCAATCCAGCCCAAACAGAGAGAAAGTAATTAAAAAAAGCTTCGAAAAAAGAAACTCGTAATGACCAGCGACTCTACCCCTGGGCCACGGGGCGTTCGGGAGAAGAAGGTAGTCCTTTTAGCGATATATATATATAAATGCAAATTTATCACTATACTCGTTTCGAAAAACCCTCCGAGTATATACGCGAAAGGAAAAAATGGTTGTAAAAAAAGAAAAATCTAAGCACATTAATATCAGCGAAAGCGATTTGGACCGAGCCAGTACGTAGCCCAAAGAAAAACCAGAGACGAGTAATCAATAACAAAAAAGCGCTCAATGCGTAAGCAAAGCAGAATAAGTAAATTAACCTAGTGAGCCATCAAACCTACCAAGGTTTCAGCTAAACGGATCTTCAGGGAAGAGACAACCTGCCCTGAAGATCCGATTAGATGAAACCTTGCTAGGTTTATTAGCTCACTAGTTTAATTTACTTATATATATATATATATATATATATATATATATATATATATATATATATATTAGCCCAAACTATGTAATGCATTCGATTCTCTACAAAATTCTCTTTACAAACGAAAATGCAACAACGAAATATGATGTATAAAGAATATATATTCTATTCATACGGACTTTTACTAAATTCATTGCCGTCATTAATAACTAATTTGAGGTTAATATGCCGTAAGATAAATCAAACCAAGGGTTTTGATAGGGTTGACCATTGATTTATCAAGAACGTTCTCGTGTCGTATGGTTTAGGTCCAGATTTTAATCCTTCGCTGCGATGGGAGAAGTGAATGCCCTAAAACTTTTCATGCTGTCCAGATCAATTTACTAGCGTTGCATATATTCGCCGATCCTGTAAATTCATGAGTTGGAACCCTTCCTTCCCATGTTCAAAGCAAATCCCGTCCTACATGGAATTACAATCCTTAGTTTGACTGCCTAAACCAGGTATTCTGCCATTACCAACCACGTGACTCCTTTTGTGCAAAGCGGTACTAAGACTGATAAAGTCAGGAAGTAAATCAGCGTTTGTGAGACAGTAACAGGAGCCTAAATCAACTGCGGTTGGGTGTTTGGAAAGGAGACTCTTACTTCGGGCCCTTCACTTGAACAGAGAGGCCTATGAAGATACTCGGCATCTTGTTTGTCTTCGACCACAATTTTGATAAGTAATTGATTGGCGGTCAGAGAACAGGCCGAAAATATTCGTCCGTGGTCTCGGAAAAAGGCTGTCCTTGAAGGAGAGCGAGGAAATTTGTGTCTGGCACATCTACCCATTCTTCTTTACCGGCCATCAGTACTGCCCTTACCGTGCACCTGTTAAATATTCGTTAGACTATATTTTTGAGAATCATAAAATGTTTTGACAATGAAGGTTTTTTGCGCTTGCAGTCATATTTTGAGATTAGAATGAAATGTGTTTTGTTAAAAAAAGGTCAGTCAGGTGTACAAAAAGAGAAAACAATTTTGAATTGTGATTTTTATTTTGTCTAGCGATCTCACGGTTTTGTGTCCAACCTTTGGGTTTGTACCAAAAGATAGCTATCAATGACACGGAAGTGACGTCAAGCTAACAGTTAGAAAATCTTTAGGAGTACTTTTGATTTCGATTTTGAAGAGTGAGATTAAAACCGTTGATCTATACGGTTGAGTAAGATTGGGTATCCTTTATGGGGGGTACTGACAGCTCTGCCTAAACCACCTCCTAACCCATGGCATGTCACCAAAGATGTTTTTGCATGAAAATGGAAAATAAAATACAACAATGTTTTATTTTACATATGGGTCTGGTATTATTGTTTTCAACTGAGGCATTTATTGCAGGTTGTATTTGTTGTAGCTGACGGTGAAGATGAAAGACAAAAGAAAATAAAGATTGTGAAATGATTATGTGAAACTAATTTTTTGTGAATAAATCGGGTTGAATGATCCCCGACAAAGTTCATGATTTAAAATGAAAGTTTTAAAACGTCACGCCGAATTTATTGCGAGTTTTAAACTTTAACATTTGCCCAAGAAGTTTGAGAATAATAGCCCTAGCGGTAGCAGCTAATGCCTCAGAGTATATGAAATTTAATGTTCGTCACCAGTCCAACATCGAAATCGCAACATTTGTCATTTTACCAGCACCTTTGTTTAGACACCTAGAACCCAGCATTTAGTTTGAGAATTGTTTCCGTAAAAAAAAGACAATATAATGTGTAACACATCAAAATAGTTTTATTTGTTTGAATTGTTTCACCGTATTCCTCGAGTCTAGTGCTCCTTCTATCACGGGTGTTTACTTTCTCTGAAAGACTTCAAACTAGTTAATAAAGACATCTCCGCCACCCGTTTGTTACCTCCTTAGGTATTATATGGTGTTAACGGGGAGCGAGATACTATGAGGGATGGGTTCGGTTTGACGAATGAAGAGTTTAACCATGGACACCCGAGTGGCCTTGTCTCATAGATGACGTGGCATCCCTCACTTAGCTAGTCGCACGGACGGCCATCTGACTCTATAAAAAGCTCTGTGCAACGTGCGCTGCGATAGAATCCTTGAACAACCTCTTCTTTCACTGCAAAATTGTTGTGCGAATTGTTCGAAGGCTACATAGTTCGCATATTGGGCGGAAATTTTATTTTGTAGCAATGTTGGGTTACAGTTGGAGAAAAATGGACACTGCGTTCTTGTGTTTACACGGCATTATGAAAGTCGTGATTTAGAAGAAGAGACAGAAGGAATTTTTGAATTTCAAGTACCAGTTGAAATTTAAGTTAAAGAGGAACAGAGACGACTCTCTTCAGTTTAATTCGGTGAAAAGTGGAAAATGTTTAGCGTTTAGTACGCATGAGAGGGACGAATTGGCGTGTGGAAGAGATCTATGTTTAAGGATATTAAACATTTGTCAACCCAGCACAGTGGTACGTTTTCCTTTTTGTTTTGAACAACTGGGTTTAACTTAACTAGGTTATGAATTGTCATTGGCCTTTTTATTTTTTATCGCCACCTCTCTTTGGTTTATTCCCTTCCCCCTCTCATGCAGGTTAGAGGGACGGCAGTTTTCAAGTAACTGTTGGACGCTTTTCGTTTTGAGGGAAATCTTTCGCAGTTCCTGTTGTTTAAATGCGTGAGTAAGTATGTAGTTGATTGTCAAACGTGTGCAATAATTTTATTTTTTAATCCCACAGTATTTTTGTCCCGTTAACTGGTATTTCTCTCATGATTAGACTATGACTTTAGCCTCGATACTAACAGTAGTTTTTTTTTATTTTGGGGTTTTTATTTTTACTTATGTATACCCATTTTAATCATAAACATTGGAATTCTCTTAGAATTTATCAACACATACTTCTACAAATATTGTACATAAAGGAATTAGGTATGAATTTTTTGATCAGATATGGCATTATAATGTTCGCGTGTGTTTGTGCCGTGTGGATGAAATGTTTGAGGAAACGAATATTATAAAAAAGTTCGGGACAGTAATAGGGACTAGTAAAGTTCATGATACGACACATGAAGACTAATCTCCCAATCCCCATTTTCACATCAGTGCTTTTGTACAAAGTGCAATAAAATAAGTAATGTGCAAATTGCGGATACGCAAAACTCGAGTCACGACTAGAGGCGTTCTTTAATAGGATTTAACGTTGGTAAGCGTTTTTTGCTCAGTTTCGGAACGTGAAATCGGGAAGCCGAGTTCGAATTCCAGTCGAATACCTTGCATTCACTTACGCGCAAATAACCTTGGGAAAGGTATTAATCCGTCTCTTCTCTCTAGTTTTGGGTTAAATAACAGGATAGATTGGGTTCTATAGCCTTGGTCGGCAACCAGTCTACCGCAGAAAGCAATGGCAACCTATTGCGGTATAATCTACTCCGCGTTGTATATAACACCACTTATATTCTGTTACGCATAAAATAACCTTTATCCTCAAAAACTGCTAAAAAAACAGCCAAAGATGCTCGGATAAACAAACCATTTGGACAATCTTTATATAATTTATGCACTCATTAGAAAGAACTTATAATATCACATGAAAAATTACATAAAAAACATAACCGTCACACTTTTTGTCGTTTTTAATTAAAACTATATATATATATATAAATATATATAAGGATCTCTAGTGGTAAATATATAGGATACCAAACCAGTTACCCCTCTTCAAGTTCTTGCTCTTGAAGTAGTTTATTAGAAACATTTCAGGATTAAAAATAAGACCGAAAAAGGGTGGAAGATCACTTTGACGAGTCAACGAAGAACTAACTAGTATTGGTGTCTTAAAAATCATCTAAGAGACATCAACTGGAGATCACTCCACCATGAAACCCAAGAAAAATCATGAAACTTAAGTGTGAGAAGAGTTAAGTCTATTGGAATTAACTCTTCACCCGGTAAGAATGACATGTCACCCAACTACTGTTTGCACCAAACAAAATAAATCCTTGCAAATATTCGACAATTAAACGAGTGCGAACAATTACAAAATATAAAAAAGAAAATGGTCAAGTTAAATATTAATATCTTAGATATATGTGAAACCCGGTGGGCAAACAATAGAGATTTTGTCAGTGACAAACACAGCATCATATACGCAGGCGGAAAGGAAAATAAAAGCGGAGTATGTTTGTTTCTAGACCAAGACATGAATTAATTTGTTCTGTGATGCTATCAATTATCGGAATTAGTTCGTGTCGTTAGACTGAATGCAAAACCTTCCCACACATTTATCATTATTGGGTATGCACCGACAGCAAAATATAGAAGAATCAATTGAAAAGATGTACTCTACACAAAACAACACCGAGGTTCTTTGCAAATTGCAAAAAATTATAATTGTCTTAGTAGACCTGACAAATTAGGCCAAGAAAGATATGGTGAAATAGTTGACAAATTCAAATTTGGAAAGCGTAATGAACACGGACAAAAATGGGTTCAATGGTGCACGTCGGACATCCAGTTAATCGCCGAAACTAGGTTTCAAGAACACCCAACACAAATATTAACAAGGAAAACCCAAAAGAAGAAATAATATAAATCGACTACATAACTCTCTGCAAGAGCTTAAGGAATGCAACTTTACACTGCAAAATAGTGTAATATCCCAGTGATATGCAAACATGTAGTGAGACAACGGGAATTGAAGAAGTCCAAAGCATCACTCGAATTGCAATACGAAAGACTCTTGAAAGGAAAGAAAATACAAATTTATTAACGTTAAACACTTGGGCCGGAATCAAAAATATATCGACAAGTCCAAGTCGAGGAAACACTGTTAGTACATGTAAATATACGGGTTTATCATAATTATGTGTTTGTATTCATTAATTAAAGAGGTACTTGACCAGTAACAGAAGTGATAAGATTACAGTAACAACAATTTGCATTAAATTAATTTTGTTCAGTTATATCTTGATTATGTTTGAATATTGACTCTGGATATTCACTAAATGCGATCTTGTAAAATATTTTTTTCCAGTTTGCATTGCAATTGCTCTGTTTAGTTTTATTCCCTGGTGAATTCATACTAGATTTTCAACTAAATTCCACCTTTTTACCGTTGAAATAGTAAAATATAACAACTACTTCTACTCAAACAGTTTCTTTTATCGCACTTTTCCATTGTGGAACCCTCTTCCGATTACTTGCTTCCTTAATATCTACAAGCTCTAAAATGTAATCTTTTATCTTCTTGAATCCCGTTCATCTTTTATCCTTTCTTCAATACCGCCTGTACCCAGCCTTTCTCTCACTAAAACCCTGTGCGCATTAGTGGCGCGCACGCCTTATTCGGGGTGAAATTACTAAAGAGAATTATTTGACATTATAAAAATGAGTCTCTGAGTTTTGAGAATGAGGAAATATTGTTTATATTATTTAACATCGGAATAATATCCTGATCTATTTTTTTTATCAAAACGTTCCGACCGTTGAACTATTAGCTTTCCTGAAGTGTTTCTCAATCAATGTATCCTTCAGAGAATGTCAGCAAAAAGATATGCCAAGACAAAGACAAAGAAATTAGAAAAAAATGTACCTCCCGCCGATTCGATAAAGGGTGCAATTCGAAATTCTCTGAATGTTACTCAGACGACGTTCATTTGAGGAAAGCCATAGAGCAAATGTTCATAAACTTTTTGATAACAACAAACATGGTGACTCTCGTTAAAATATAACTCACCATTTACCTAACTCTAGGTATGTTTTGCGACATAATATTAACCAGTGATCAGACGAGAACTGATGTTTCTACTGATATGGCTGTCTTTTCAGACAATATCAACGCCCTTCCTAAATGGTTAATGGGTTTTCTTTTGCTTGTTTAAACCAATAATGGAACCAGTACCTTTCTCTGATGAAATGACTATAATTCTGTAGTTTTAACGTTGTCTATATAGAATATGTCAATGGACCCAATCACTAGCCAATATATTTATTTCGTAGCTTTTCATGAGAATTTATGTTGCAAAAACCTTGATTTATTTGTAAAATCTCAGAGTAACTCAGGTTTTCCTGCAATGACCATTGCTTCCACTTCTTTTGTGCTTTTTCTCTATCACCTTATTGGTTCTGACGTGACATCTCCACTTCAGACACAAGCTCACCTCTGTCCTGAGGCTTTCTTGTGTCTCTTCTAAAAAATATTTTCATGGCATTGTTTTAGGATGCTTTCCATCTTGGTACCTCGATCGAACGAATTCATGTGGTCATTACGATTTACTAAATTTAACCCAGATTGGGAATTAAGTCTCATCGTTTTATAGTTGAAAACATACATTTAATTGTAATTTCTATTGTAATATATACTATCATTCTCGACTGTAGAAGTCTGTTTAGATCATGGTTTCACTGCCATCTTTGATCTTCTAAAATCTAAATTCAACGCGATTCGCATTCTATCTTCTTGAAACATGTTCTTTTATTGTCCTTTCTCTTTACTAGCGTTTTCTCATTCTCTTTTACTCTCAGTAATAAGGAGCACCTCAGTCGCATTATTGCATTGCTTGGGGTCTCTCAATTAAAACATAATTTCCATTGTATAATTTTATTTATTTTTTTCATCAAACATTTAGCTTGGAAAAATATTAAAGTTAATACATAGCCACTTTTACAGCAGCTTTTTGATCGTTGTAGTAATTGTTAAATTGTCTGAGGTGCCAGTATTCACTGCTCATATTCAAATGACAAATAGTCTCTTTTACCATAAAAACTACGGTAAACATAGAATCTCCCCTTTAGAGTAGTGCTTATTTCACACAAGATTTCTATGATTACAAAGCAAACAAATGTGTTATAAAGATTTTCTTTTTGTACATAACTTAAATATATAAGACATGATGTCAATGTTAATTTGAAGTTCATAATACAAATATGAGACATGTATCGACAAGTCGCGCTTGATGACACCCCACCACAAGGCGTAAAGCTACAGTATAAAATGTCCCCAAGTCCTGGACATTTCTCTGGGGTTTCGAAAGACTTCTTTTCTCGTTATGTGGACAAACTTGTCAAAACAAATCTGATGTATCCTAATGATTGAAAATCAATTTTCACAGTCGACTATTCTAATAATAGCTACCTTGATAAATATACATTATTGTGTGCGTATCTGAAAGGAAGAAAAATGAAATCAAATCAAATGTACATCGGTGATTTAGAAACGTGTCTACGTTTATGGTTGTTAATGAATTAAACTGAAATTGTGGGTGTTGCTCATGAAAAAGTTTCAAATTCAACAATCCAATCGCATATTTATGAATTAAATTACGACTGTCTACGTTAAAAAATTTCTGTCCATTATTCGGCTTATCTAACCGCATGACATCCAACTAAGATGTTTCTTTGAATTTTTTTCAATGTGGAAAATAATTCAAGAATAATTGTTCATTGATTTCACT